>JAWPHD010003083.1:0-229230 GCA_037043455.1 Cyrtodaria siliqua
TACAGCACAGCTAAGCAAAGCTAGTAGCTGCGATTGGCATTTGAGTCAGCCCCACTTGTAGGCCCCGGTTTATTGCAGCTGTACGTCTCCCGCGACCGACGGTGAGTATTTCTTCAAACAGATTATGCATGTCTGATTTAATATGCACATATATCACACAGTTTTTTTTTTATGCCTAATTTGGGGCCGAATTTCGGCCCCATTCACAATCCCAATAAGTATCCTTTTTTCACAATTATATCCAAAAAAAATCACAATCTGAAAAGAAATAACTAAAAAAAAAATTATTATTTTTTTTTTTTGGGGGTAAATACAGACCAGTAAGGATACTAGTCTTAATATAAGCTGGTGTCAAAACTAGTCTGTATTTACCAAAAACAAAACTTAAAACCAAGGGGTATTAAACTGTGAAAATAAAAGTGAAAAAAGTTTATTTCTCTTTTGATATTTATAAATATTTCACAATTTTCACAATTTCTAGAAAAATGCCGCTATTTTTCACAATGGCATGGGCACAGGCTGCATTCACAAAACATAAAAAAAACACTGTCACATATGGCCTGTTCTCTCCAGCCAAGTCCCCCCGCCTCTGCTCCGCTGCCAGGTTCCAACTCAGGAAGCCTTGACAGGCTGGAGAGAACTTCCCGTGGTCGCGGAAGGCCTGGTTCCACATTTCAGCATTTTTCTTAACATTTACAATCCTGTACGTTTCGTTCTCAGACCTGAAGTGACACAAAAATATTTTGCGAACTATAAAATAGGTACATATTGGCACGGCGCATAACATGCAAGGGTAAAATAAAAATAATAATAATAATAATAATAATAATACAATAAAGTTAATGATATTAAGGCCAGTAATGAAAATGATATGGAAGATAATAATTATGAGAATGAAGATAATGATAATGAAGATAATGATAATGAAGATAATGATAATGATAATGAAGAAGAAGATGATGATGATGATGATGATGATGATGATTAAAAATAATGATGATAATTAACGTCTCACACCACAATTAATTTTCCATAGGGTCCAATTGTAATGTTTTTGTTCGTGGCATAGAGATAAAAAAGGTTTTGAAACATGTATTTATGCTTAAATTCTTCATTGATCCAATATCTGCATGTTATTAACTTTTAACAAATATTTACCAGATTGAACTTTTTTTAATTTCATGTTTGCTTCAAAATTTAGACAAAAATACAACCTCGTTAGACGATTAGACCCATGATGTGTAAAGTGAGGCAGAATTAGCTAGATATCTTATATCAACATGCATTTTTCTTTGATTTCTTCCTAAAATGCTGTAGATTTAGAACCTGGTAAAGATAAATCAATGTATCCTGTAAAATGTAGAAAAGCGAACTTGTTTTTTTTTTATCTACCTCCTTCATCTGTAGGGCAGGAGTATTCAAGGGAGATAATAGTGTTGTGAGTCCTTAAGGTGATATTTTTTTCTAATGATCACCTCAATAATAATTGAACATGTATACAAATCAATTACACGCTGAAAAGTGCTAAAATTTTGATTCCATGTTTATTGCTTTTCAAATTATTCAAGTTTTAGTGACCTAGGGTATTGGTTGAAATTCAGGCGGAGTACCTTTAATATTTTGAAAATCTACAGTAGTGATAAGGATTTTGCATTTTCCTGGTCATTTGTGCTCAGCTATGTCTGAAACTTTCAAATATACACGAAAAGGCATCTCTACATCTGAATATAGCATAAAAATGATCTTTAAGAAATGATTATTAAGAAAAATGCTGAAAATAATAAACTCAAACTAAGGGTTACCCGTCAAAATTTTGATTTTCTAGGAAAAGTATCAGTCTCGTTTTAATTTTGACATTTTTTCAAAGTAGTCTGTCTTCATTGATATGTGTGTTTGTTTTACAAGCCAATAGCTGTCAAATAAAGCTAAAATTATGCTTCTGCATGTATTGGTTTTGAAAATATAGTTAATTTTAGTTAGACATGATATCAAGTAAAATTTCAGCTAATTCCTGCAATATGAAGATAACTTGAAGTTACTATACGGGATTTCTGAATAACCGTGTTAACTGTGTCCTAACATGTCTGAAACGTTCACAGATACACAAACAATGCTTAGAGGTGAAGGATGCAAGATATCCGTTCTGCAGCTCTAAAGCGCAAGGGCTTAGATATGAATGATGGAAATTCCCATTCTGAAGCTTTAAATTGCAAGGCATTAGAGATGAATGATGAAAGATACCTGTTCTGCAGCTCTAAAGCGCAATGCCTTTGCATTAAAGGATGAAAGATACCCGTTCTGCAGCTCTAAAGCGCAATACCTTAGAGATGACGGATGAAAATGCCATTCTGCAGCTCTAAAGTGCAATGCCTTAAGAATAACGAATAAAAGATACCCGTTCTGCAGCTCTCTCTTAACGTCTCACACCACAATTAATTTTCCATAGGGTCCCATTGTAATGTTTTTGTTCGTGGCATAGAGATAAAAAAGATTTTGCAACATGTATTTATGCTTAAATTCTTCATTGATCCAATATCTGCATGTTATTAACTTTTAACAAATATTTACCAGATTGAACTTTTTTAGCTCACCTGTGCCGAAGGGTCAAAGGTGAGCTATTGGGATCACTCGTCGTCCGTCCGTCCGTCCGTCGTCGTTAACTTTTGCTTCAAACGACTTCTTCTCAGAAACTGCGTGGCCAATTTTGACCAAACTTCACGTGGATGATCCTTAGATGAATGCTTTTTAGATTTGTTAAAATTAGGTCAGCGCGATATCCAAGATTACCATATATGTTTGAAATCTTAAAAAATCTTCTTCTCAAGAACCGCTGGACAGATTTCAACAGTTTTTCTTTTAAAATGATCGCCAATGTCTAGACTATAAAGTTTATTCAAATGAAGTCCCCGCGGTCAAAAATGGCCATACCTCTGGGGTCCAAAGTTTGTATATTGAGATTTTGCATGTTTTTCATATAGACACATAGGAAAAAACTTTAAAAAATCTTCTTCTCTGACACCATAAGGCACAGAGGTCTCATGTATTACATGTAGCATCAGCTTATGGTCCTCTACTAAGTTTGTTCAAATGGTGACCCTGGGATCAAATTTGTCCCCGCCCCGGGGGTCGCAGTTTAGCATAGACTTATATAGGATTTTTTTTTTAAAAATCTTCTCGGAAACTGCAAGAGCCAGAGGTTTGATATTTTGCATTTACTATAAGCTTATGGTTCAAATGGTGACCCTGGGGTTCCCATTTGGCCCCGCCCCAAGGGTCACATGTTTTACATAGACATGTATATGGAAAAACTTAAAAAATCTTCTTATCTGAAACTGCAAGAGCCAGAGGTTTTATATTTTGCATTTGCTATAAGCTTATGGACCTCTACCAAGTTTGTTCAAATGGTGACCCAGGGGTCACAATTGGCCCGCCCCGGGGGTCACAGTTTTACATAGGCTTGTATAGGGAAAAACTGAAAAAAATCTTCTTCTCTGGAACCACATGGCACGGAGCTCTCATGTATTACATTTAGCATCAGCTTATGATCCTCTACCTAGTTTGTTCAAATGGTGACCCTGGGGTCAAATTTGTCCCCGCCCCAGGAGTCACATTTTTTACATAGACATGTATAGGAATTTCTTTTAAAAAATCTTCTCGGAAACTTCAAGAGCCAGAGGTTTGATATTTGGCATTTACTATAAGCTTATAGTCCTTTACCAAGTTTGTTCAAATGGTGACCCTCGGGTCACATTTGGCCCCGCCCCAAGGGTCACATGTTTTACATAGACATGTATAGGGAAAAACTTAAAAAATCTTCTTCTCTGAAACTGCAAGAGCCAGAGGTTTAATATTTTGCATTTGCTATAAGCTTATGGTCCTCTACCAAGTTTGTTCAAATGGTGACCCTGGTGTCAAACTTGGCCGCGCCCCGGGGGTCACAGTTTTATATAGACTTATATATATAGGAAAAAAACAATCTTCTCTGAAACTGCAAGAGCCAGAGGTTTAATATTTTGCATTTACTATTAGATTATGGTCCTCTACCAAGTTTGTTCAAATGGTGACCCTGGGGTAAAATTTTACCCCACTCCGTGGGCCACAGTTTTACATAGACTTATATAGGAAACACATTAAAGTCTTCTTCTCTGGAACTACAAGAGCCAAAGGTTTAATATTTTGCATTTACTATACTCTTATGGTCCTTTACCAAGTTTGTTCAAATGGTGACCCTGGGTTCACACTTGGCCCCGCCCCAGGGGTCACCTTTTACATAGACTTGTATAGGAAAAAAATTAAAAATCTTTTTCTCAAACCACAAAGCACACATGTAGCCCTGGGGTCACATTTGGCTCTGCCCAACAAGGTGTTACTCTCTAGCACCTTCATTTTGTATTTGATCTTTACCAAATTTTTTCAGTGTCTTAAACTGTCTATAT
Source organism: Cyrtodaria siliqua (assembly GCA_037043455.1). Taxonomy (NCBI): domain Eukaryota; kingdom Metazoa; phylum Mollusca; class Bivalvia; order Adapedonta; family Hiatellidae; genus Cyrtodaria; species Cyrtodaria siliqua. The sequence continues at coordinate 4,437 of JAWPHD010003083.1, forward strand.
CAATGTTGTTATACACAACAGAGCCCACATTTCTTGAACAATCTTAACCAAACTTGCACAGATTGTATATGACCATAAGATTTCGAAGAAGTTCGATAATGTGCCAGTACTCAGGTGATCGCTTAAGGGCCATCTTGGCCCTGGCCCTCTTGTATTGGTTCAAATTAACTCAGGTGAGCGATATAGGGCCATCATGGCCCTCTTGTTTAATTTCATGTTTGCGTGACACCTATCAAAATTTAGACAAAAATACAACCCCGTGGAGATTAGACCCATGATGTGTAAAATGAGGCAGAATTAGCTAGAAATCTTATATCAACATGCATTTTTCTGTGATCTCTTCCTAAAATGCTGTAGATTTAGAACCTGGTTAAGATAAATCAATGTATCCTGTAAAATGTAGAAAAGCGAACTTGTTTTTTTTTATCTACCTCCTTCATAGTAGGGCATGAGTATTCAAGGGAGATAATAGTGGTGCGAGTCCTAATGATGATAATAATGATAAGTAATAAATGATGATAATGAAAATAATATTCATAGTAAGCAAGATGATAATAATAATAATAATAATAATAATAGCTTATAATAAATGATGATGATGATGATGATGATGAAGATACAAAAGATAATGGAGATAATTCTATAACAAAGATAATGATAATAAAGATAATAAAAATAATAATGATAATATTAATAATATTGCTTACTTTGCATTGGACTCTGCACTTTCGAATACGTCGGGCTGAGGGTCCTTCTTTGGGCGTAGAAATTTATTGGGGTTGTCTGGAAGTTCGTGTTTTTTTTTACGTTTTCAAAAATGTCCCTGCTTAAGCGCACATAATTTGATCGCACATTTTCGGGGCTTCTTTGCAATAAAGTTCCCTTATTGTAGGGCACTCTTCCTTTTTCAAACCTACATTGTATGTAAGGTTGCAGAGTCAAAATTATTTTTTTTAAAAGTCATTATTAGGAATCCTCTTTTGAGACTGTCTAGTATGTTGCTAATCTTGTTTATCATGCAGATATGCACTTTTCTGCCTAATAAATTGGTGACCTAATAAATTTTGCTTTAATATGCACTGGCCAATAAAGCAAAGCAATGCGGAATCCCCCGGTTTTTATTGTATGTAACGTTATCTGACGTCATGCACGTAACGTTGCCAGACGTCATAAAACAAACAAAAAACAAGAACATGGCGGCGTCCTCGATAAGCGTAACATTCTGATAAATAGGTAATAATAGTAATTTATACAGAAAATTTGGATAATCTACATGATAAATAGAATATTATGTCAGTGCCTTTTACTATCAAGTTTATTAGGCTCGGCACGAAAACGAAGAATGGCTCGGCAGAGCCTCGCTATTCTTCGTTTTCTAAGCCTCGCCTAATAAACTTGATAGTAAAAGGCACTGACGTAATATTCTCTATTTATACTGCAACCAAGGAGCACACAACACATGCTTATCTTGTTTATGTTCATTTCCATTTGGCGTACAAAGACAATGATGTCATCAACATTGCAATGGGACGTCACGTCAACAAACAAAACCATGACGCCACTTGACGTTTTGGCCTACACATGCCCTGCTGGCAACTTATGTGCTGTAGTAATTGCCTTCATAATCATAGCAATTATCTGTTTGTGTTGATAAATAGATTAATAAACTTGACTTTTTTATTTTCATGTTCTAATTGTATTGGATTGGTTTCTTTTAACTTAATCCAATGATTTTCCATATATACTCAATAAGGGGGTGGTGGGGGGGGGGGGGGGGGGGGGTACTTTAGAAAATCACTTGAAAATATAAATATTTATATCATTTTGACATATATATATATATTTTTGTGAATAAAACACTCTGATGTATAAAATCAAACAAGAATATAGGCAATTTAAACAGATTTTATTGAGTTGCAACAAGATTAAAGTGTTGAGAAATCTTAAAACAATTATTTTAGTTTGCTTTCACTTGAGAACAGCATGTCGTCAAAGAAATAAGCTAAACATTTATTTGTTGGTACAATGCAGTCTCCATATTTGTTATAGATGTTGACATAGGGGTACTCATTGTAAAAACAAGGCACATTGGTCATGGTTTTTGAAATAAAGTTTTGGTATAGGCTGCGTACAGCTAAATATAGCCTGGGTTAAGCCCCGCCTTTTGTTGTGTACGATTTAGTACAGAAGTGAAAGTTCACAGAGGTCAGCAGATATAACTTCTAAATATTCAATATGCATTTTCAGGAAGGATAAACTATAGGTAAAATAATCCCTATCAGCTAGGATCATTAAATTAAATAACAAATTTTTTTTCATGTTTTTGAAAATTTTAATATCCATTGAAATTGCATGTCAATATTCAGTGCGGATTCAATAGTGTTTGTAAACACAGACATGTGCAGAGAGATTGAGCTGGAAATGTTGTCTTTTTCACACTTTCAAAGGCTTTGTGATGGAAATATCTATGAAATAAGGTAATTTAAAGAAAATCTAGTGTATAATTCTTCAGATATTAGCTGACAGGTGCCACAGAAAGTCTATGGGAAAGTATTTAGTTTTCTGCAACCTTAATGGTCCATTTGCGGTTCTACTGGGCCATGTTTAAGTACATAAATAAGTGTCATTTAGAAATAAATAAATAAACCATGCTCAGTCAACCACTTTAATGTTGACATTGCTGTAACACTTGTTAACATGTACATGTAGATAAACATTTCAAAACTAAATGAAAATAAATGAGATTTAACTCATAGAGTTGGGTACTTTGAAAAATAAAGTGGCGGTACACGGCGTTGGTTTAGCAAATACTGTGGTACGTAACTCGATATACCGTGTAACGTTTGTAGCTGTAAAAACATGAATTCATATATTGCAGGATAACATAGGACTATTCTATTAGCTCCATAAGTAGCCATAAGAATCATAAACTTACCACTTTTCAGTTTGCTGTTATCTTTAATTGTTTATATTTACTTATTTGTAATGTCAATAGCTATATTTTAATTGTAAATGTGTTATATTCACAATGAAGCAGCAAACAAACGTGAATTAGAGAAATAAAACATACTTTTTCTTCGATAATTTCCGTATATTTCTCACGGAAAGAGCCGGAGTACCGGTTTGGACTCAAACATACCGCTGTGCATACCGCCTAAGCTAAATACCGGTGTTGACCAGTAATACAGCACACCTCGACTAACTCGTAACTCATTAATTTTGATTTAGTTTTGAATTGTCAAGTATGATAAACTTGAGAGCATTAACACAGAGTATATTATTCAGTGTGTTTGAGTTGCACTGGTTTCCATCATGCGATTCTTACTCAGTATGTGGCATTGTTGGAGTGCCTTATTAAAATTTACAATAAAAAATAGAATAAAATAAAACAATATTAAAACAAACAAGCTTCACTCTTGGAAATCTTTATCACATATTACAGCAGACAAACGATTTATTTGAAATTGTAAAGTGGAAATTATCAATCTGGTTTTAATTTCTGAAACCCTATATTTTTTAGGCTGGGACCCAACTTTTTTCATACTCTTGACTAAGGCTGAAACGTTTACACATGTACGCGTTTACTTGTACTATTCTGGTCCTAAACGTTTACAAAATCCTGTAAACAGTTACACGAGTATTCTTTGTGTTTTATTCCCAATAATCCCAATACAAGTTTTAAAAAAATACTGGTCTTACCGGAGTAATATTATAAATCACCGTTCTTGTGAACTAATTATTTTCAGAAGTTTTATTGTACAGATCAAAGTTTATTTCAGATTACCCCCAATACAGTTGATTTTATCATTTCCCGCGAAATGTAAACAGGTTTCCAAATATAGAAATACGCTCCTTAGGCCAAATAAAATTATACCTGTGTTTACTGTAACATTGCTGAAAAAAATAGGGTACGTAGGTAGGTAGGCATTTTATTTTTTGGCGATGTTACATTTAAGGTGGTGATGAGCTTTGATGAATGGGAAAATGTGGTATTTTAAAAACTACAATAGATAACAAAATGAAATTGTGTATGTGTTATTGTTTCCCAAAAGGCATGGCAACAACTGGCTCTTTTCCCAATCACTTGCAATTATTGCAAAGGGGTAAAACAGCTTAATTTATTTTTTGCATGTCCGGAAGAGGGTCAGTTCCAACAACAGAACAATGAGCACATGAGTCGGCCGTGATCGCGTGAACATAATTATTTTTACAAAAAAAAAAAAAAAAAATCTTTTAATTTTTTCAATAAAAAAAAATGGAGTCGGGGGTGTTTTCAGAGGGTCGGTCGGGTTACAGTAAACTCAGGTATAATTTTATTTGGCCTTATTTGGAAAACGTAGTACAGAATGAGAGTCTCACGAGATTCTTGTCTGATGTTATAACCCACAATGGCCGACAATATGAAAATGTTTGAGTGGCCGGTTGATAAGTTTGATTCGTAACTAGGATTATCGCAAGCTTTCAGTTATGTTGAAATTTCAAGTTTACTCATCATGATAGTCCATACTTGATTCTGGCGAGACTGTCCCAATTTTGAATTCCGCTTTTACAGTAAGTGTTTGAGTAAGTATTATGTCATTTTGGACCCCAGAATGCAGGAAATTGCGTCTCAGAATCAAAAACATTAGGCAATCACAAGATGGTTAAAACAAAGCAGTATGTAAATATTCGAGATTTTCTATACAATACTGGCATACATGTATTCAGATACATTTCGATTGTAGACACTCCATTTATGATGAAGCCACGTTTCAATTTTTGCATATGCGGCGTCGTGAAGAAAACCTTGAATGAGCATGATAAAAAAATGGCAAAATGAACATGAAGTGGGGGTCCTACCCCTATTCATTATTATAAATATATTTGTAGGCCTCTACATTAACTTTTGGGTCCACTTGAGTTGTCCGGTCGGACAAGTGACTTCAGAAATCCACTTGTCCTGACCTATAATGAACTTGTCCAAATATGAAATCTCAATTTTTTACTGTAAAGGCATTAAAACATGTAAAATAAAGCATTTCTATTCAGAGATTGCGATCCGATGAAGCGTGATACATGTACACAATCCGCAATGCGGTCGTATGTGATTGTCGCAAAATGTTAAAGCGATTTTTATTTCGTAAAATTTATGATTAGCGTATAATTAAATAACTTGCTTTTGTTGTTTTTTATTAACAATATTTTCACAACATAAGGAATGCTTTTTGTCATTCAAAATCGGGAGAATAAAACGTCAAATACATGGATCCCAAGCAACGTGTTGCAACAAGCAACTATCTATATATACATGTACATGTACACTATCTATATATATCGGCAGGGAAAATCTTGCCGAGCATGCGCAAAACTGTCTAGTTTAGCAAATCTGTCTAGTTTACAATCACTTCCTATTAGACAACACTCGCTACGGTGAGGTTTGAATTTTGTCATTTGGCATGGGTTTTCAGCGTATTTTGTCGTGGGTTTTCATTTTGATTTTGTTTTCTACTTGCCCAATCGGACAACCTGGATTCAGAATCAACTTGTCCGGACCCAAGTCTGGGTTGCCAAAACCTATCGGGCGATGCCTAATGTCGAGCCCTGATTTGTTGTATGTTCAGTGAAATTGTCAGGGTCACTTAAGTACACCATACTATAAAAAAGAATTTTAGATAGTCTGTCTGAGCTTGTTGGTTATTTAAAAACCTTGATGGGCAGGGGTTTTAATGAACCATTACCGGTAATTTAATGAATTTAAATATTTTTTCTTTTTATAATTTAATGGTACATACGGAAATCTTGATTTTTGAAAAACTCATGGCATCCCGTTATTAGCTCTACTGGCTGGGCTATTCATTGGACTAAAATTGTTTTAGCCACATTGACTAAACTGCTTATATTTTGTTTAGCCAAATGAGTTTTTGTTTAGCCAAATGAATTTTTGCTTAGCCAAAGTATTTTTTGATTAGCCAAATTAGTTTTTGTTTAGCCGAATTAGTTTTTGTTTAGCCAAGTTTTTGTGTTGTTTACCCAAATGAGTTTTTTGTTTAGCCAAATTAATTTTTAGGATGGCGAGTTGTCCGTCGTCCGTCCGTCCATTAACTTTTGCCTTGTGAACACTAGGCCCTTCATTATTTATCGACTGATCAGCAGACCTTATGCGATGGTGCAGTGTCCGTCGTCCGTCCGTAAACTTTTTTTGTAGCGGTTACTCCACTGAATGGATTTTCATGAATCTTTACATGAAGCCTTGTTGATCTTAGCAAAAATTCATGTTGATGTCAAATCCAAGATGGCCACCAAATCTAAAAATAGATTTTTAAAAAACAAGTTTGTAGCGACTATTTCTTGAAAACTCTTAAGTGATATTGATATGGGACTTTTTTTAAAATGATCAGAATGACATGATGTTGGTCCGTCGAAAATCGTTTTGATTCGACGTTAGCCAGCAGCCATCTTTGTTTACATAAGAGTTATTTAGTAAAAACTTGTAGCGACTATTCCTCTGAAACTACTTGACAGATTTCCATGAAACTTCACAGGAATGTTGCTCTTGATGTCTAAATGATCCTAGCAACATTTCAGGCTGGTCGGAAATTCAAGATGGCCGCCACAGCTAAAAATAGATTAAAAAAACAAAACAAGTTTGTAGTGAGTACTTCTTGAAAACTATATTAAAGTGATATTGATATGGGATTTTTTCAAAAATTATCAGCATGACATGGTGTTGGTCTTTGTCAAAAATCGTTTTGATGCGATGTTAAACATGGCTGTCAGCGGCCATCTTTGTTTACTCTCTTTATGAAGCGAGCACCCAATTTACACACGCTCACACTTGCGGATATTCGACGTTAGCCAGCAGCCATCTTTGTTTACATAAGAGTTATTTAGTAAAAACTTGTAGCGACTATTCCTCTGAAACTGCTTGACGGATTTCCATGAAACTTCACAGGAATGTTGCTCTTGATGTCTAAATGATCCTAGCAACATTTCAGGTTGGTCGGAAATTCAAGATGGCCGCCACAGCTGAAAATAGATTAAAAAAACAAAACAAGTTTGTAGCGAGTACTTCTTGAAAACTATATTAAAGTGATATTGATATGGGATTTTTTCAAAAATTATCAGCATGACATGATGAGTTGATCCTTGTCGAAAATTATTTTGACTCGACGTTAAACATGGCTGCCAGTGGCCATCTTTGTTTACATAGAGTTATATCATGAATGAAAACTTGTAGCGACTAACATGGCTGTCAGCGGCCATCTTTGTTTACTCTCTTTATGAAGCGAGCACCCAATTTACACACGCTCACACTTGCGGATACGCCACTTAATTAGTGGGCACTCAGGACTTACCAATGATCGCAAGACTGACGGCCCTTAAACAGAGCATCTCTGATTTATTAATAACATTGTTACACTTCCTGTTTGATCAGCCATTTTCGCCGTAAGAGAGCGCAACGCCGTATTTATAACAATAACACGCTTGCGATCTTTCCATCGGAATCGGCTATTAATGATTTCCTTCAGTTTGAGAATTTTTATTTTACATTTGGGAATTTAAACAAACATGACGATAAATAAGTAGTAAATTTCGCTACTTCGCTAAAAAACAATTTTAGTTTTTGAAATTTCTCATGCAAATTGTAAATTTTTTCGTCAAAATTGTGTTTTTTTTTCGTTTTTAGCTCTACTGATCAGAGATCAGCAGAGCTTATGCCGTGGTGCGGCGTCCGTCTGTCTGTCCGTCCGTCCGTTAACCTTTTTTTGTAGCGACTACTCCTCTGAAACTACTGAATAGATTTTCATGAAACTTTACAGAAATGTTGCCCATGGAGTCTAGTTGATCCTAGCAAAAATTCATGTTGATGTGAAATCCAAGATGGCCACCAAATCTAAAAATAGATTTTTAAAAAACAAGTTTGTAGCGACTACTTCTTGAAAATTCTAAGTGATATTGATATGGGATTTTTTCTAACATGATCAGCATGAAATGATGTTGGTCCTTATAGAAAATCATTTTGATTCGACGTTAAACATGGCTGCCAGCAGCCATCTTTGTTTACATAAGAGTTATATAATGAAAACTTGTAGCGACTACTTCTCTGAAACTACTTGACGGATTTTCATGAAACTTCACAGGAATGTTGCTCTTGATGTCTAATTGATTCTAGCAAAATTTCAGGTCGGCCAGAAATTCAAGATGGCCGCCACAGCTAAAAATAGATTTTTAAAAAATAAGTTTCTAACGACTACTTCTTGAAAACTATAAGTGATATTGATATGCTTTTTTTCCTAAAATGATCAGTATGACATGATGAGTTGATCCTTGTCGAAAATTATTTTGACTCGACGTTAAACATGGCTGCCAGTGGCCATCTTTGTTTACATAGAGTTATATCATGAATGAAAACTTGTAGCGACTACTCCTCTGAAACTAGTTGACGGATTTTCATGAAACTTCACATGAATGTTGTTCTTGATGTCTTATTGATCCTAGCAAAACTTCAGGTCGGCCGGAAATTCAAGATGGCCGCAACAGCTAAAAATAGATTTTCAGAAAACAAGTTTGTAGCGACTACTTCTTGAAAACTATAAGTAATATTGATATGGGACTTTTTCTAAAATGATCAGCATGACATGATGTTAGTCCTTGTCGAAAATCGTTTTGATTCGATGTTAAACATGGCTGTCAGTGGCCATCTTTGTTTACATAGAGTTATCTTGTTAAAACTTGTAGCGACTACTTCTCTGTAACTACTCGATGGATTTTCTTGAAACTTCACAGGAATGTTGCTCTTGATGTGTTATTGATCCTAGCAAAATTTCAGGTCGGCCGGAAATTCAAGATGGCCGCAGTGGTTAAAAATATAATTAAAAAATGTGATTTTGTGGTGACTACTTCTCAAAAAGCATAATTGATGTTGATTTGGAACCTTTAGCAAAATGACTGGCACGACATCTTGCAGGCTGATCAGGGTTTAACTGTCTTCGTGCTCATCAGTCATTTGATCGAAACACCCCTTTGTACTACAAATGGACTGGTCCAAATTAAAAGGACAGTCCATTATACATTCATAGAAGGGTAAGGATTTAGTCTCTTTTTTATTTTGACTCTCAGAAAAAGACTGAAAACAAATGGTAGGATTTTAAGATTTTATTTTAATTCTGATTTTCCACCTATAAAAACCTCAGACGAGCAAATCTACTGAGATAGTAACATAATTCTCAGGAGAAATTGCATAACATGACCTGTGTTTGACCTGGTCACACACCTGCTATATTTCTGAATACAGACCATTCCATTTCTGTTACACAGTGTGATTAGAGGATATACTAAGGTTGATGTTGTAAGGGATTTAATTGATAGTTTTATAATTAAACTTTTTGGTAACATTATGACATTTTTATAAGCTTGAAAAAAATATATTCTTTAGAGTAGGATCAAATGGAATGAGATTATAATGTTGCATAATAAATCATAATATTTAGGAATATAGGAATATTGCTTTAGATGTCTAGTTGGTCCTAAGTAAAAATCAGGTTGGCCTAAAATTCAAGATGGCCAGCGACGTTAAACATGGCTGCCAGTGGCCATCTTTGTTTACATAGAGTTATATAATGAAATCTTGTAGCGACTACTCCTCTGAAACTACTTGACGGATTTTCATGAAACTTCACAGGAATGTTGCTCTTGATGTCTAATTGATCCTTGCAAAATTTCAGGTCGGCCGGAAATTCAAGATGGCCGCCATGGCTTAAAATAGGTTTTCAAAATACAAGTTTGTAGCGACTACTTCTTGAAAACTATAAGTGATATTGATATGGGACTTTTTCTAAAATGATCAGCATGACATGATGTTGGTCCTAGCGACTACTTCCTGAAATCAAAATCAATCAGTAGAGCTTCAAGGTCATTGACCTCTTGTTTCAATTGTGAAGTAGCCGAAGATCGGCCTCTATTATTGCAGGTAAAAAGGGTGTCGGGACAACAAAAATAACTAACTGTGACCTTGATTAACATTTAGATTAAAATCTTAAACAAACAGAATTAAAAGTTGATAATAATAAATACATAATTTAACTGCTGGGTTCGATTACATGTATAAGGAAGTCTTTCACTCACGTCAGCTCTTTTATGAAAGAAAAACCCGCCTATACCATATTCTCGCTTCTATTGCTAGATACATATAGTGATTTGAGACGTGACAATTGTTCAGCAATTTACACTTATTGACTCTTAGGCCAGGGAAAAAAAAAGTTGTGTTTCAGGTTCCCGACCGACCCTATATTTTGCCCCACCCTAACCTTTTTTTCCCTGAAGAAAAAGAGAGAAAAAATTGTGATCTCTTGTGCCGCGATGACGATATTGCTACCAACAAATTGGTGGCCGATATTATCTGGAAGGCTCATCCTTCATATAAAGGCTACCTTAAGGTTGACTTTTGTCTCGTTAAGATGATAGGGCCTTCATTTTTTATCCGATCTTTACCAAACTTTACCAGATTGCTAATATCAAAGAAAGCTTGGACAAGTTTGAAAACCAGCTAGATCGGACAAGTAACAGCGGAGTTATGGCCTTTGATTTAGTTAAAAATGCTATATTTCGGCTTGTTAAGACGATAGAGCTTTCATTCTTCATGCGATATTTACCAAACTTTACCAGATTGTTAATGTCAAGGACAGCTTGGATAAATTCAAAAACCAACCAGATTGGACCAGTAACAGCAGAGTTATGGCCCTTGATTTAGTTAAAAATGCTATATTTTGCCTCGTTAAGACGATAGGGCCTTCATTTTTCTTTCCAGTCTTTACTAAACTTTACCATATTGTTATAATCAATGAAAGCTCGGACAAGTTTGAACACCAGCCAGATCGAACCAGTAAACAGTGGAGTTATGGCCCTTGATTTACTTAAAAATGCTGTATTTTGCCTTGTTAAGACGATAGGGCCTTTATTTGCTAGAGTGGATAATGCTAAAGTCTTCGGTATTGTTTGCTTAAAGGGACACACATGATGGCTGGAAGTAACTTCTGGAGTGGGCATATTCTACTACAACCATGAATCATCAGCAGCAACTCCAAGACTCTGGCTTCAGGAACTGGGTTCGAGCTGGTCTTGGACTCAAGTATGTCAAAGAGGGATTGGAACCCTTCGTTGATAATACGGCGAACACTTTTCATGCTTCCATCCTGACAGGTATACCCAGTACTAGTGTCCAGTGTAATGATTGTACATTACAAAACCTTCTACCACATGCCAAGGCAGTATGTCCAAGAACAGATCAGTACAAGAAAAACTGTCCCTGTAACAATACGAAAGGAAGAAGAATATGTCCCAATGGAGTCTGTGGTGCTATTTACGATAGAATAGTTGATTCACATCGATTCAAAGGTCCATCATGGAAGAACACCAAAATAAATCAGTGGAAAACAAACCATTGGCAAATAGCCAAGTGCTTTATGTCTCCAAGTGCAGACATGGCTGCAATCAGAACGGCTGCAGAAACAGACTGCACTGGGCTCTTAAGTGTAGCTATCAATTCGACATTCATTGAAAACTTTCTGACAACAAATATCAACCCTCCAAATGATAATTTCTCAAAGGTGTGTATAATTATATATTTCATTAATCTATTAATAACAAACTTCTCTATTCTCATAACAGTCATTCTCTTTCACCAATGTTATAATAATATTCTAATATATATCTCAAGTATTACATTAAGCAAATTAAACTATTCTTGACAATAGAAGATAAGCCAATCTCATTAGGCCTAAAAAAAAATAGGGTTGTTTCTGGTTACGTCCTTAAAAAAACATGGGTGGTAGGTAGGGATTTTTTTTTTTTTTACACCACTTGTATTAAAATGTTATCTACTGTCCATAATTTGGAGTTTATATAGTGTGTCTATGTAAGTTCTACCAAACTTACTTCTATTTTCAGATCATACAAGTATTAAACAGTTTGTTCCTGCATATATCTTAATTTATGTGTAAGCCAGATTTATAATATTATGCCAACAGCACATTCGGCGAGCTGGTGGCCATTCTACCCATTGACAATAGCAACGGTGTGTTAGCCGTATTTTCAACATGAAAATCGCCGTCAAATTTAAATATAGTTATAAACACTATTTATAATTATTTATTTTTCGGCAAACAAATTGAAACTCATTGGCGAAATATAATAAATACGAACATTTTTACATACCCAGAACTCCCATCAACCGGTGTTGCTTACACATTCTCCATCGATGAAAAAAAACAACAACATGAAAATCAAAGATTATCGAGTAGAAACAGCTCATTCTCGAGAGCCAGGTTAAAGATGCATTGACTTGAAACTTACGGACAGGTACTGGAAAACATTTTGCAGCGAACAAATACGTTTATTGCCATTTTTATACATTTTGTTCAACTGGAGTAGTATTTCGGACGGAATTTTTATTTTTTTTCACAACCTAAAAAAATAATTGGGTCGGGGGTGAAAAAATCCAGTCGGTCGGGTAACCAGAAACAAACATTATTTTTTTAGGCCTTAAAATCATATCCTATGATGCTCTCCGCTATAGGATCTGACCACACTCCCTTGTAGGTCACTTCAGATCGACCTTTCATCTAATCAATATTCATGAGAAGATCAACTAAATTCAACCAGTGAAATCGCGCCTTTCATATGCACTTCAGATGATGTTTGAGTGAACTGAACAAACAGAATCCATATAAAACACATAGATCTATATCTGAATAAAGATAAAGTCTTTGTGTGTTATTGCTGTGGATTGCCGATAATTCAAAGAAATGCACGAAATGGCATGCTTTATATCAAGATACGTAGAAAACCGTGGGCGCATGCCATGTGTGTTTTGAAAATATATATTCCACCGAAATTATTACGACATAAGTACTCTAAATAGTAAGGCATACTTCATCTGGCCTGCTTAGCTCAGTTGGTAGCGTACTCGACTGTTGACATGCGAGTGTCATTTTAGCGTGGGTTCAATCCCACAAATCTGTAAAAAAAATTATACCACTATTACCGGTAAATTCCGTCGAACAATCTTTTCATTATTTTTTTTTCAGTAAATATTCAATAATGGTTGGTGTATTATGTTTGTCAACGCAGTTATTTTGTGTTTTATAAGCTAAAAGTTACGGACATTGTCTCTTTCAATACCGAGCGTAGACTGCTCCACAGTGTTTAACTGAAACCCAACATGCGCAGTTAAGCAGTCTATACCGAGCAATTATGTAGGCTGAAATCTGATTGGCTAATCATAAGGTCAATCTGACGTGACCTGCAATGAAGTGTAGTCAGATCCTTGTAGATTAGAATATCGTAGCGTGATAAAGGGTCTGATTTTAATGAGATTGAAGATGAGCTAAAGTTATATTCATCGGTAGTTAATATGATTAAATTAAATCATTTTTATATGCCCGTTTGAAAAACCGGACGTATTATGGATTGGTATACATGGGGTTGTCTGTGACGTCCATACATTCGTATGTCCATCCCTCTATCCGTACATTGCCCTAGTTTAAAGGAGGAAACCTATTGTTTTTAGGGTCAGTAGGTCAAGGTCACCATGACCTTATATGGAAAAATGCATTCTAGATAATAATTTCGAAACCATAGCACCCACACTCATAAAACTTCATATGTACATTGTCCAAGGTTTTGGGGTCAGTAGTATAAAGGTCAAAGTTGCTATGACCGTATATGGAAATACACATTCAGGAAGATAACTTCAAAACCAGCACTCACTCACACTCATGAGACTTCACCATTGCTCTAGGTAAGAGGAGGAGCCCTATTGTTTTTAGGGTCAGCAGGCCAATGTTCAGTTTTATGGAAATGTGCATTCTAACGAAAAGTACTTGAATTTTTGTCTTTGAAATGAAAAGTCCTTGAATTTTATTTGGACCGAAAAATTCCTTGAATAGTCCTTGAAAATGTTCATCAGTCCTAGAATTTTTTTTGAATTTTATTGAAGCGATACTTTGATTAAATCAGCAGAAAAATCAGATAGCAAAACATTTATTTTTCAATATTTTAACAATGCCATTTGTTTACTTCCTAATTCTTATCTATTTGCTTTCCTTTGTTAAACTTCCAGTTACTCAGCCGAAACAAATCTATCGAAATAGAAATGAAGGCTACTTTCTACTAAATGAGATTAAACAGTATATTAACCCGTAACATATAATGGACTGTTCGTTCTTTGAATTAAGACCATTCCATTCATGTGACAAAGGGGAGTTTTGGGGAAAATGACTGATCAGCAGCCAGACATAGTAAACTCTGATTAATATGATCTGGGTTTACAATGGACGCAAAGGCTATTATAGTTGTTCTTAGCGGGTTAAGGGTTAAAGGGAATTTAGCGACACGGCCATTATTATTGAGTTCGGAAAAAAGCAATGAATAAAGATGAAAGAATTGTCAAAGTCGGATAATAAACAAAGAAGATATGATCATTTGAAGGTTCTGTTGAAATGGATATGGAAGCTGTCATTTTGAGAGCTATGACATCACAGTTCTAATGACCATACACGTATATGGAATATTTAGAAATATGAAAATTGACTGATTTGTAGGAAAAAATGACAGCAACTGTATGAAATATATATGTATGTATACTTAATGGCAGTAATAATTTATATGACCAGAAAGTATTTTGCATTCATTTGCAGTGATTTTCTTTGCTTTATCAATATTCCATATATGGTAATTTGGAACTATGATGTCATAGTTTTCAAAATGGCGCTCCCATCAGGGTTTTACATCTGATTTTTATTCTGGGGGTCCCTGGGATGCATAGGGCTAAAAATAAAATTATGTTTGTTTCCCCTTCCCGACCGACCCACCGAAATTGCCGCGACCCGAATTATTTTTTCGACACTGGCGAAAAAAAAAATTTTTTTTTTTTTTGTATAGGGTGGGTACGAGTGTCTGACCAAAGAATGTATTCCAGTTTTGATCTCAAATAAAAGAAATGAAATAAAAAAAATATTCTACCTACCTACCCAACCCTTTTTTGCATGGGTCGGGAAGGGGAAACAAACATAATTTTATTTTTGGCCTAATCAGTTGTTTGGGGGGTCCAACCCTTGATTTTAGGGATCCCTAGTATATATACTGGTAAAATAATAAAAGTGAAGCCTTTCTTTTTTCAAAAAAATATCGGAGATCCGATTGTTTACTTGCTGTGACGAATTGAACTACATGTACAGGACGCACAAATCTGCATCCTGTAAAACCCTGTCCCATATCCATTTTAGACCTTCAAATGGTCATGTCTTTTTTGTTTATCATCCAATTTTGATAATACTTTCACCTTGTTCCATTTTTTTCAGAACTCTCAATTATAAAGCTTGTTTGGCTGTGGCGCTACATCCTCCTTAATATTGTCTGTGATTAATTTAAGACTAATCATTTATTATATTTATGTATCATTACGTTCGAGATTACACAATTCTCGTTCTGAAACAAAAGCGATCACTCGGCCATCATAAACCAGGAACTTCATTGGGAAAAAAAATCGGTCCATGTGTTTAACAGAGCATGTATGGTTTATTCATTATTCATGGGTTAGAAAAGTGAAGGACTTATTCCTGTTAGGCGCCATATAACCTTTCATGTGTTGGTGCGCCTTAAAACCCAATTCAATTAAGTTATGTGGTTCTGTTTAGAAAAGAAATTGACCTCTGCAAAATGGGAGAAAGTGCTCGTAAATCAAACTTGATGATGAAAACTTCTCAGGAAAGTGAGAAACAGCCAGTGTTTCTTCTATACTTTGGGAACATAGCCCATACCATAATAATTGGGAATTTGCATGCGATTTTACATAAATTTGGGTAAAATTACAGTAAAATATTCATTTAATAATGGTATATTTAATATTGTTTTAAGTACACTAAGGTCAACAGAGGCATTTAAAAGAGTTTTCTTGTCAGTACCTGTCACACTTATGCTTTCTTCTTATATTTATTTTTTGTTTGCCTTTTCGAAGAAAAATGCAATATATAGGGATCACTTTGTCGTCAGTCCGTCCGTCACGAAAACTTATCGTTGGCTATAACTTTCTCATTTCTTAATATTTCTTCATGAAACTTTCAATATGTACCCATCTTGACAGCATTGACATGACCATACTAAAATATAAAGGTCACGTCACACTGAAGGTCATTATATGGGTTAAATCTTTGTTTTTTTTCTTTACGAAAACTTAACGTTGGTTATAACTTTTCATTTCTTGATATTTCTGTGTCAAACTTTCAATATATACTTATCATGACATCGACATGACCATACTAAAATATAAAGGTCATGGTCACACTGAAGGTCATTATATGGGTTAAATACTCATTTTTAGCTGGACTGAATATTTCTTCATGAAACTTTCAATATGTACCCATCTTGACAGCATTGACATGACCATACTAAAATATAAAGGTCAAGGTCACACTGAAGGTCATTATATGGGTTAAATCTTTGTTTTTTTTCTTTACGAAAACTTAACGTTGGTTATAACTTTTCATTTCAGGATCGTTGGAATATCTTAGTGTAACTTTGACATCGATAATGGACAGCGACTAAGAAAATATAATGGTCATGGATTACACTGAGTGTCATTTTATGGTTGAATACTCATTTCTAGCTGAGGACTGTTCCCCTTATGCCATGGTGCGGCGTCTGTCCATCCGTCCGTCTGTCCGTAAACTTTTATTCGTAGCGACTACTCCTCTGAAACTAATGGATGGATATTCAGGAAACTTTACAGAAATGTTGCACATAAAGTCTAGTTGATACTAGCAAAAATTCATGTTGATGTGAAATCCAAGATGGCCACCAAAAGCTAAAAATAGAGTTTTAAAATACAAGTTTGTAGCAACTACTTCTTGAAAACTATAAGTGATATTGATATGGGACTTTTTCTAAAATGATCAGCATGACATGATGTTGGTCCTTGTCAAAAATCGTTTTGATTCGACGTTAAACATGGCTGCCAGCGGCCATCTTTGTTTACATAGAGTTATATAATGAAAACTTGTAGCGACTACTCCTCTGAAACTTCAAAGGAATGGTGCTCTTGATGTCTAATTGATCCTAGCAAAATTTCAGGTTGGCCGGAAATTCAAGATGGCTGCCACGGCTTAAAATAATTTTTCAAAATACAAGTTTGTAGCGATTACTTTCTGAAATCAAAATCAATCAGTAGAGCTCAAGGTCATTGACCTCTTGTCTTATTTGGCCTAACAATTTTTTTTTTATATTGATTTTGTTTTGACATTTGGATTTTATTGATTTTTTAACAATTGGGGTAAAAAGACGCTATTTTGCATTGGAAATGGGTCCGTTTTTCGGCCTCATGGGACTAGGTAGAAAAAGCCCTGTAATGGACACTGCTTATATTGTAAAATATAAAACACATATACACATTCATTTCTGGGCAGGACAATTTATTGAGTTACTGGTCAAACATAATATTTGAAAACCATTCAATATAATGGTCAAATTGTTGAAGAATTTATCTGAATTTCTACTCATGACGAGTGGATGAGTGGAATTTTCGTGCGCTGCATTTATTAACAGGGTTTCCATTATACCCTCATATGAAATTTGTGGGGGTCTTGCTTCAGATTTTAGGGGTCCTTTTTAGCTCTACTGATCAGAGATCAGCAGAGCTTATGCCATGGTGCGGCGTCCGTCATCCGTCTGTCTGTCCGTCCGTCCGTTAACTATTTTATTGTAGCGACTACTCCTCTGAAACTACTGAATAGATTTTCATGAAACTTTACAGAAATGTTGCCCATGGAGTCTAGTTGATCCTAGCAAAAATTCATGTTGATGTGAAATCCAAGATGGCCTCCAAATCTAAAAATAGATTTTTAAAAAACAAGTTTGTAGCGACTACTTCTTGAAAACTATAAGTGATATTGATATGGGACTTTTTCTAACATGATCAGCATGACATGATGTTGGTCCTTGTCAAAAATCGTTTTGATTCGACGTTAAACATGGCTGCCAGCGGCCATCTTTGTTTACATAGAGTTATATAATGAAAACTTGTAGCGACTACTCCTCTGAAACTTCAAAGGAATGGTGCTCTTGATGTCTAATTGATCCTAGCAAAATTTCAGGTTGGCCGGAAATTCAAGATGGCTGCCACGGCTAAAAATAATTTTTCAAAATACAAGTTTGTAGCGATTACTTTCTGAAATCAAAATCAATCAGTAGAGCTCAAGGTCATTGACCTCTTGTCTTATTTGGCCTAACAATTTTTTTTTATATTGATTTTGTTTTGACATTTGGATTTTATTGATTTTTTAACAATTGGGGTAAAAAGACGCTATTTTGCATTGGAAATGGGTCCGTTTTTCGGCCTCATGGGACTAGGTAGAAAAAGCCCTGTAATGGACACTGCATATATTGTAAAATATAAAACACATATACACATTCATTTCTGGGCAGGACAATTTATTGAGTTACTGGTCAAACATAATATTTGAAAACCATTCAATAAAATGGTCAAATTGTTGAAGAATTTATCTGAATTTCTACTCATGACGAGTGGATGAGTGGAATTTTCGTGCGCTGCATTTATTAACAGGGTTTCCATTATACCCTCATATGAAATTTGTGGGGGTCTTGCTTCAGATTTTAGGGGTCCTTTTTAGCTCTACTGATCAGAGATCAGCAGAGATTATGCCATGGTGCGGCGTCCGTCGTCCGTCTGTCTGTCCGTCCGTCCGTTAACTATTTTTTTGTAGCGACTACTCCTCTGAAACTACTGAATAGATTTTCATGAAACTTTACAGAAATGTTGCCCATGGAGTCTAGTTGATCCTAGCAAAAATTCATGTTGATGTGAAATCCAAGATGGCCTCCAAATCTAAAAATAGATTTTTAAAAAACAAGTTTGTAGCGACTACTTCTTGAAAACTATAAGTGATATTGATATGGGACTTTTTCTAACATGATCAGCATGACATGATGTTGGTCCTTATAGAAAATCATTTTGATTCGACGTTAAACATGGCTGCCAGTGGCCATCTTTGTTTACATAGAGTTATATAATGAAAACTTGTAGCGACTACTCCTCTGAAACTACTTGACGGATTTTCATATAACTTCACAGGAATGTTGCTCTTGATGTCTTATTGATCCTAGCAAAATTTCAGGTCGGCCAGAAATTCAAGATGGCCGCCACAGCTAAAAATAGATTTTTAAAAAATAAGTTTCTAACGACTACTTCTTGAAAACTATAAGTGATATTGATATGCGTCTTTTCCTAAAATGATCAGTATGACATGATGAGTTGATCCTTGTCGAAAATTATTTCGACTCGACGTTAAACATGGCTGCCAGTGGCCATCTTTGTTTACATAAGAGTTATATCATGAATGAAAACTTGTAGCGACTACTCCTCTGAAACTACTTGACGGATTTTCATGAAACTTCACATGAATGTTGTTCTTGATGTCTAATTGATCCTAGCAAAAATTCAGGTCGGCCGGAAATTCAAGATGGCCGCCACAGCTAAAAATAGATTTTCAAAAAACAAGTTTATAGCGACTACTACTTGAAAATTATAAGTAATATTGATATGGGACTTTTTCTAAAATGATCAGCATGACATGATGTTGGTCCTTGTCGAAAATCTTTTTGATTCGATGTTAAACATGGCTGTCAGTGGCCATCTTTGTTTACATAAGAGTTATCTAGTTAAAACTTGTAGCGACTACTCCTCTGTAACTACTCGATGGATTTTCTTAAAACTTCACAGGAATGTTGCTCTTGATGTGTTATTGATCCTAGCAAAATTTCAGGTCGGCCGGAAATTCAAGATGGCCGCAGTGGTTAAAAATAGATTTAAAAAATGTGATTTTGTGGTGACTACTTCTCAAAAAGCATAATTGATGTTGATTTGGAACCTTTAGCAAAATGACTGGCACGACATCTTGCAGGCTGATCAGGGTTTAACTGTCTTCGTGCTCATCAGTCATTTGATCGAAACACCCCTTTGTACTACAAATGGACTGGTCCAAATTAAAAGGACATGCCATTATACATTCATAGAAGGGTAAGGATTTAGTCTCTTTTGTATTTTGACTCTCAGAAAAAGACTGAAAACAAATGGTAGGATTTTAAGATTTTTATTTTAATTCTGATTTTCCACCTATAACCTCAGACCAGCAAATCTAATGAGATAGTAACATAATTCTCAGGAGAAATTGCATAACATGACCTGTGTTTGACCTGGTCACACACCTGCTATATTTCTGAATACAGACCATTCCATTTCTGTTACACAGTGTGATTAGAGGATATACTAAGGTTGATGTTGTAAGGGATTTAATTGATACAGTTTTATAATTAAACTTTTTGGTAACATTATGACATTTTTATAAGCTTGAAAAAAATATATTCTTTAAAGTAGGATCAAATGGAATGAGATTATAATGTTGCATAATAAATCATAATATTTAGGAATATAGGAATATTGCTCTTGATGTCTAGTTGGTCCTAAGTAAAAATCAGGTTGGCCTAAAATTCAAGATGGCCAGCATGTCTAAAAATAGATTTATTAAATACAATATTGTGGCAACTACTTCTCTAAAACCGTAAGCGGTTTGGTACCTTTACCAAAATGACTTTAATAAATTTATTTACAGGATGTTGGTTTTGATGTCCAGTTATTTCCATTAAGTAAAAATCAGGTTGGCCGGAAATTCAAGATGGCTGCCACAGCTTAAATACTCGTTTGTGGCAACTACTTAACAAAAAACATAAGTGGTATTGATTTGGAACCTTTACTAAAATGACTGGCATGCCATGTAGTTGGTCCTAAACAAAATTCATTGATTCTGTGTCAAACATGGATGCCTGCGACCATCTTTTTTTAGATAGAGTGATAATAGGAAAAACTTGTGGCGACTTCGTCTCTGAAACTATTTCCATAAAACTTCACAGGTCTATCAGTAGAGCTTCAAGGTCATTGACCTCTTGTTTAAATATTGCATAAAATTATCCATTTTGGTTTCATTTAGTAGGGAAATATCATTATAGGTATTTAAATTATAACTGCTATAGGGTCCAATGGCTTGTGACACTTGTTTTCAAATATGATAGATAATTTAACTGCTTATCCAAGGGGTGGAGCATAACGATAGGTTTAATATACTGATTTAAAGTTAAACCTAGCCGTAAGTGTATATATAGCCACCCCTAGGATACATGATATATTAATCGTTAATGTGTGTAAACACAGGGATTTTTCTCCTGTTTTGAAACTGGGGCCAGGTACCATCTGAATTGGAAAAAAAAAGCGCGTAAAACGCTCCAAATTGCAAAATTTGGTGATAAAATAATAAAAACAATGTCTAAGCTAGTGCTAGGATTTTAAACCCTTTTTGCCAAGTCTGGCTAAAGCCCTAAAATGTCTTTAGCCAGATTATGAAGTCTTTAGCCAGGCTTTTGCCGAGCTATTTTGGAACTTTAATTGAAGGCGCTAAAAACGCTAAAGTAACTTAAAAAGAGTATTTATTAACTTGCAGGGTATCAATATTTCCATATCATACATATGCTGCATTGTGCTTTCGTGCTTTAAAAACACACACACGGTGAAATAAGTTTTTTCTCCCGTCCGAAATTATGTACTATCCGAACTATTATGACACCGATGTTTAGCGTCCGAGAAATATTGCCGATATTTGGTCGAAATACTATCAATTATAACCTTTTTTTTCATGCATTTTTAGCTAGACTATTCGAAGAATAAGAGAGCTTATGTAATCACCTCGGCTTGGCGTCCGCGTCCCACATCAAGGTTTGCGTGTAAGCTGTGTTTACAAGTGTATATCTCTTACATTTCTTATCCTACCACAACAAGATTTGTTCATGGGCTTTCTTGTAGCGTTATCTTAAGGGCTGCATAAGCAATTTTGGTTCCTGTAACCCACGGGCTCCCATGGAATCCAAATTATGATAGCCTATAAAATGTGCCCCATTTCACATCAAATTTTGCGTGTAAGCTATGTTTACAAGTCTATGATATCTCTTATAATTCTTACCCTAGCACAACCAAATTTGGCTATTAGCTTCCTTATAGCATTATTGTAAGGGCTGCTTAAGTAATTTTGGTTCCTGTAACCCCTGGGCTCCCATGGAACCCAAATTCTGATAGCCCTTAAAATATGTCTGTTTCACATCACATTTTGCGTGTAAGCTGTGTTTACAGGTCTATATCTCTTATATTTTTTGTCCTAGCTGAACTAAATTTTGGAATTGGTTTCCTTATAGTATGTTGTAAAGGGTTGGATAAGTAATTTTGTCTTCTGCAAATTCTGGGCTCCCATGGAACCCAAATTGTGATGGCCCATACAATGTGCAATAAAGGCAGATCTATGTTTGCATGTAAGCATGTATATATCTATAATATTGGTTTGGGATTTGTTATAGCATTATGCATCTTATTACTTCACCGATATTGGGGCATGGCCCCCCCCCCACCTTTTTAGCTCACCTGAGCCGAAGGCTCACAGGTGAGCTATTGGGATCACTCTTCGTCCGTCATCCGTCGAATAGTCGAGCTGCGCTGTTCTCCGACAGCTCTTGTTTACACATGTTGCCCCATCCACCCCCCACCCCCCAAAGCCACTCCTGCCTCCCACCCTCACCCACGCTCCACACCACCCCCCACCCCCCACCCCCCCCCACTTGAACTATTAAATATATTTTTTTACATATTTCTGTGTTGCTTTTGTCAATTCTTACACATATATGTTGCAACCCCTCCCCCTCTCAATCCATCACCACCCACCCACCCACCCACCCCACCCCACACTGGGAACTTTTTTTTTTTTTTTTTACATATTTCTTTGTTGTTTTAGTCAATTATTACACACATATGTTATCCCCTCCCCCCAACTCTTTCCCGCCTCTCACCCCCGCTCCCACCCCACCCCACCCATCCCCAACCCCCACTTGAAAATCTATTTTCTTTTTCTTTTACATATTTCTGTGTTGTTTTAGTCAATTCTTACACATATATGTTGCAACCTTCCCAGCCTCTCTCCCCCCCGCCCCCTAAACTTCAAACTATTTTTTTTGTTTTTTTTTACATATTTCTTTGTTGGTCAATTCTTAAACATATATCCCCCACCCACCACACTAGATTTTTTTTGTTTTGGTTTTTAGCTCTACTGATCAGAGATCAGCAGAGCTTATGCCGTGGTGCGGCGTCCGTCGTCCGTCCGTCTGTCCGTCCGTCCGTCTGTCTGTCCGTCCGTCCGTTAACTTTTATTTGTAGCGACTACTCCTCTGAAACTACTAGATGGATATTCATGAAACTTTACAGAAATGTTGCCCATGAAGTCTACTTGATCCTAGCAAAAATTCATGTTGATGTGAAATCCAAGATGGCCGCCAAAGCTAAAAATAGATTTTTTAAATTCAAGTTTGTAGCGACTACTTCTTGAAAACTATAAGTGATATTGATATGGGACTTTTTCTAAAATGATCAGCATGACATGATGTTGGTCCTTATCAAAAATCGTTTTGATTCAACGTTAAACACGGCTGCCAGCGGCCATCTTTGTTTACATAGAGTTATATAGTAAAAACTTGTAGCGACTACTCCTCTGAAACTGCTTGACAGATTTTCATCAAACTTTACAGGAATGTTGCTCTTGATGTTTAAATGATCCTAGCAAAATTTCAGGTCGGCCGGAAATTCAAGATGGCCGCCACGGCTAAAAATAAATTTTCAAAATACAAGTTTGTAGCGACTACTTCTTAAAAACTATAAGTGATATTGATATGGGACTTTTTCTAAAATGATCAGCAAGACATGGTGTTGGTCCTTATCAAAAATCGTTTTGATTCTACGTTAAACGTGGCTGCCAGCGGCCATCTTTGTTTACATAGAGTTATATAGTAAAAACTTGTAGCGACTACTCCTCTGAAACTACTTGGCGGATTATCATGAAACTTTACAGGAATGTTGCTCTTAATGTCTAATTGATCCTAACAAAATTTCAGATCGGCCAGAAATTCAAGATGGCTGCCACAGTTAAAAATAGATTTTTAAAAAATAAGTTTGTAGCGACTACTTCTTGAAAACTATAAGTGATATTGATATGGGACTTTTTCTTAAATGATCAGCATGACATGGTGGTTATCCGAGTCGAACATTATTTTGATTCGACATCAAACATGGCTGCCTGTGGCCATCTTTGTTTACATAGAGTTATATACTACTATTATGTCGATGAAAGCTTGGACAAGTCTGATGGTATATACTAGCTATAAATTTATTATTCTCCGAAAAATCGAATAGTTGAGCTGCGCTGTTCTCCGACAGCTTTTGTCTTGTTATGGTATGGCGAGTTGTCCGTCCGTCGTTAAAATTTTTCTTGTTAAGACGATAGGGCCTTCATTTTCCATTTGATCTTTACCAAACTTTAATAGTTTCTTAATAACAATGAAAGCTCGGACAAGTTTGAAAACCAGCCATATCACAACATTAACAGCGGCGTTTTTCATCCGATCTTTACCAAACTTTACCAGATTGCTAATGTCGATGAAAGCTTGGACAAGTTAGAAAACCAGCTATATTTCGCTTCGTTAAGACAATAGGGCCTTCATTTTTCATGTGATCTTTACAACACTTTAAGTTGTTAATATCAATGAAAGCTTGGACAAGTTGGAAAACCAGCCAGATTGGACCAGTAACAGCGGAGTTATGGCCCTTGATTTAGTTAAAAATGCTATATTTTGCCTCATTAAGACGATAGGGCCTTCATTTTTAATCCAATCTTTACCAAACTTTATCATATTGTTAATAGCAATGAAAGCTCCGACAAATTTGAAAAACAGCCAGATTGGACCATTTACAAGTTGTGGCCCTTGATTTTCTGAAATATGCTATATTTTGGCCGCAGTAAAACGAAAGGGCCTTCATTTGGACGAATTTCAGTGAAACTTTTCAGGGATGATCAGTACCAAGCCTAGTTGTACATATCATCCCGTGTTCCGGTTGAATGATTTTGGTGGAGTTATGTCCCTTTAAAGGTTTTAATACACATACTTTGTCCAGACTAGTTCTCCTGAACCCCTGTCCAGATTTAAACGAAACTTTACAGGATGATCAGCACCCAGTTGATCAGTTCTAGGTCTAGTTGTGGAAATCGTCACCGTGTTCCGGTTGAATGATTTTTGGCAGAGTTATGGCCCTTTAAAGGTTTTAATACACAAACTTTGGACTAGTTCTCCAGAACCCCTAGCCAGATTTCAACGAAACTTTACGGGAATGTTGCTCTTGATGTTTAAATGATCCTAGCAAAATTTCAGGTCGGCCGGAAATTCAAGATGGCCGCCACGGCTAAAAATAAATTTTCAAAATACAAGTTTGTAGCGACTACTTCTTGAAAACTATAAGTGATATTGATATGGGACTTTTTCTAAAATGATCAGCAAGACATGGTGTTGGTCCTAATCAAAAATCGTTTTGATTCTACGTTAAACGTGGCTGCCAGCGGCCATCTTTGTTTACATAGAGTTATATAGTAAAAACTTGTAGCGACTACTCCTCTGAAACTACTTGGCGGATTATCATGAAACTTTACAGGAATGTTGCTCTTAATGTCTAATTGATCCTAACAAAATTTCAGATCGGCCAGAAATTCAAGATGGCTGCCACAGTTAAAAATAGATTTTTAAAAAATAAGTTTGTAGCGACTCCTTCTTGAAAACTATAAGTGATATTGATATGGGACTTTTTCTAAAATGATCAGCATGACATGGTGGTTATCCGAGTCGAACATTATTTTGATTCGACATCAAACATGGCTGCCAGTGGCCATCTTTGTTTACATAGAGTTATATAATGAAAACTTGTAGCGACTACTCCTGTGAAACTACTTGACGGATTTTCATGAAACTTCACAGAAATGTTGCTCTTGATGTCTAATTGATCCTAGCAAAATTTCAGGTCGGCCGGAAATTCAAGATGGCCTCCATGGCTAAAGAAAGATTTTCAAAATGCAAGTTTGTAGCGACTACTTCTGGAAAACTATAAGTGATATTGATATGGGACTTTTTCTAAAATGATCAGCATTACATGATGTTGGTCCTTGTCAAAAATTATTTTGATTAGATGTTAAACATGGCTGTCAGCGGCCATCTTTCTTTACATAGAATTATATAATGAAAACTTGTAGCGACTACTCCTCTGAAACTACTTGACGGATTTTCATGAACTTCACAGGAATGTTGCTCTTGATGTCTAATTGATCCTAGCAAAATATCAGGTCGGCCGGAAATTCAAGATGGCCGCCACGGCTAAAAATAAATTTTCAAAAAACAATTTTGTAGCGACTACTTCCTGAAATCAAAATCAATCAGTAGAGCTTCAAGGTCATTGACCTCTTGTTTTTACATATTTCTTTGTTGTTTTAGTCAATTCTTACACATATGTTGCACTCTCTCCCACACCCACACCGCACCCCACTCAAAACTAGATTTATTTTTTATTTTTTATTTTTTTACATATTTCTGTGTAGTTTTGGTCAATTCTTACACATACCGATAGTTATGATGTGCTCCCAACCCCACCCCACATTGTTGTAGCCTTCTTTTCTGATGGTATATACTAGCTATAAATTTATTATTCTCCGAAAAATCGAATAGTCGAGCTGCGTTGTTCTCCGACAGCTCTTGTCTTGTTATGGGATGGCGAGTTGTCCGTCCGTCTTTAATTTTTTTCTCGTTAAGACGATAGGGCCTTCATTTTCCATTTGATCTTTACCAAACTTTAATAGTTTGTTAATAACAATGAAAGCTCGGACAAGTTTGAAAACCAGCCATATCACAACATTAACAGCGGCGTTTTTCATCCGATCTTTACCAAACGTTACCAGATTGCTAATGTCGATGAAAGCTTGGACAAGTCTGATGGTATATACTAGCTATAAATTTATTATTCTCCGAAAAATCGAATAGTTGAGCTGCGCTGTTCTCCGACAGCTTTTGTCTTGTTATGGTATGGCGAGTTGTCCGTTCGTCGTTAAAATTTTTCTTGTTAAGACGATAGGGCCTTCATTTTCCATTTGATCTTTACCAAACTTTAATAGTTTCTTAATAACAATGAAAGCTCGGACAAGTTTGAAAACCAGCCATATCACAACATTAACAGCGGCGTTTTTCATCCGATCTTTACCAAACTTTACCAGATTGCTAATGTCGATGAAAGCTTGGACAAGTTAGAAAACCAGCTATATTTCGCTTCGTTAAGACAATAGGGCCTTCATTTTTCATGTGATCTTTACAACACTTTAAGTTGTTAATATCAATGAAAGCTTGGACAAGTTGGAAAACCAGCCAGATTGGACCAGTAACAGCGGAGTTATGGCCCTTGATTTAGTTAAAAATGCTATATTTTGCCTCATTAAGACGATAGGGCCTTCATTTTTAATCCAATCTTTACCAAACTTTATCATATTGTTAATAGCAATGAAAGCTCCGACAAATTTGAAAAACAGCCAGATTGGACCATTTACAAGTTGTGGCCCTTGATTTTCTGAAATATGCTATATTTTGGCCGCGGTAAAACGAAAGGGCCTTCATTTGGACGAATTTCAGTGAAACTTTTCAGGGATGATCAGTACCAAGCCTAGTTGTACATATCATCCCGTGTTCCGGTTGAATGATTTTGGTGGAGTTATGTCCCTTTAAAGGTTTTAATACACATACTTTGTCCAGACTAGTTCTCCTGAACCCCTGTCCAGATTTAAACGAAACTTTACAGGATGATCAGCACCCAGTTGATCAGTTCTAGGTCTAGTTGTGGAAATCGTCACCGTGTTCCGGTTGAATGATTTTTGGCAGAGTTATGGCCCTTTAAAGGTTTTAATACACAAACTTGGACTAGTTCTCCAGAACCACTCGCCAGATTTCAACGAAACTTTACGGGATGATCAGCACCCAGCCTAGTTGTGCATATCATCGTCGCGTTCCAGTTTACTGATTTTTGGCAGAGTTATGGCCCTTTAAAGGTTTTTGATGCAAAACATTTTTCGGGCGAATTCTCCTGAACCCCTGGCTGGATTTCAGATGAACTTGACAAGGATGATCAGTATCAAGCCTAGTTGTGCATATCATCGCCATATTCCGGTTGAATTATTTTTGGCAGAGTTATGGCCCTTTAAAGGTTTTAACAGACAAACTGTCCAGATTAGTCTCTTCTAAACTCCTTGCCGGATTTCAGCGAATCTTGGTGGGGATGATCAGTACCAAGCCTAGTTGCACCTATCATTGCCGTATTCTGGTTGAATGAATTTTGGCAGAGTTATGACTCCTTAAAGGTTTTAATACACTAACTTCATACAGACTAGTTCTCCTGAACGTCTGGCTGGATTTCAACAAAACTTGGCAGGGATGATCAGTACCAAGCCTAGTTGCTTATTTTATTATGTCATTGCCATGTCCCGGTTGAATGATATTATACATAAACTTTATGTTTAGCCAGTAGAGCATCCACAGGCCCTCTTGGGCCTCTTGTTTTTAAAGAATAAAGTAACATACTATTTCAACAATTGTCAGTCTTTTCATAGCCATCATTGTGCCATTTGTGGGACTTTTCTGTACTGCGCTCCTACTCTCTTTATGAAGCGAGCACCCAATTTACACACGCTCGCACTTGCGGATACGCTACTTGATTAGTGGGCACTCAGGACTTCCCAATGATCACCAGACTGATGGCCCTTAAACAGAGCATCTCTGGTTTATTAATACCATTGTTACACTTTCTGTTTTGATCAGCCATTTTCGCGTAAGAGGGTGCCACGTTATTTTATTTCTTTTACCCGGCCTGACAACGCAATGAAATAACGGATAATATGAAGCACGGTGAATACTGTGACATCATTGCGTTCTAGAGGGGTATATTGAATGAACAGCGAATTGCTGTATTTATAACAATATAAAAATAAACACGGTACCGTACCCGATACCGAGAGTTTAAACATTGCCGGAAGAGAAAATGACGTCAATCTTTCGGCATTTATTAATGCTTTTAAGAAGATTTGCAATGATAACAATGACCCATCACGCTTCGAATGTCTATTATGTATATGTGCGTCCCAAGGGACAAAGCTACACTTTAAAAACGAGTCCCATGCTTTATTTTTGAGTTGGGGACACAGAAAAGCTGCGTCAAAACCCTGTATTAAAACGCATCTGTATATTTTTAGCTCATCTGATCAGAGATCAGCGGAGCTTATGCCGTGGTGCGGCGTCCGTCCGTCTGTAAACTTTTATTTGTAGCGATTACTCCTCTGAAACTACTGGATGGATATTCATGAAACTTTACAGAAATGTTGCCCATAAAGTCTAGTTGATCCTAGCGAAAATTCATGTTGATGTGAAATCCATGATGGCCGCCAAAGCTAAAAATAGAGTTTTAAAATACAAGTTTGTAGCGACTACTTCTTGAAAACTATAAGTGATATTGTCAAAAATCGTTTTGATTCGACGTTAAACATGGCTGCCAGCGGCCATCTTTGTTTACAAAGAGTTATATAGTAAAAACTTGTAGCGACTACTCCTCTGAAACTACTTGGCGTATTTTCATGAAACTTTACAGAATTGTTGCTCTTAATGCCTAATTGATCCTAGCAAAATTTCAGATCGGCCAGAAATTCAAGATGGCCACCACAGCTAAAAATAGATTTTTAAAAAATAAGTTTGTAGCGACTACTTCTTGAAAACTATAAGTGATATTGATATGGGACTTTTTCTAAAATGATCAGCATGACATGATGTTGGTCCTTGTCAAAAATTGTTTTGATTCAACGTTAAACATGGCTGCCAGCGGCCATCTTTGTTTACATAGAGTTATATAATGAAAACTTGTAGCGACTACTCCTCTGAAACTACTGGACGGATTTTCATGAAACTTCACAGTAATGTTGCTCTTGATGTCTAATTGATCCTAACAAAATCAATTCAAGATGACCGCCACGGCTAAAAATAAATTTTCAAAATACAAGTTGTAGCGACTACTTCTTGACAACTATAAGTGATATTGATATGGGACTTTTTCTAAAATTATCAGCATGACATGATGTTGGTCCTTGTCAAAAATCGTTTTGATTCGACTTTAAACATGGCTGCCAGCGGCCATCTTTCTTTACATAGAGTTATATAGTAAAAACTTGTAGCGACTACTCCGACGAAACTACTTGGCGGATTTTCATGAAACTTTGCAGGAATGTTGCTCTTAATGTCTTCATTGATCCTAGCAAAATTTCAGATTGGCCAGAAATTCAAGATGGCCACCACAGCTAAAAATAGATTTTTAAAAAATAAGTTTGTAGCGACTACTTCTTGAAAACTATAAGTGATATTGATATGGGACTTTTTCTAAAATGATCAGCATGACATCATATGATGTTGGTCCTTGTCAAAAATCGTTTGGATTCGACGTTAAACATGGCTTCCAGCGGCCATCTTTGTTTACATAGAGTTATATAGTAAAAACTTGTAGCGACTACTCCTCTGAAACTACTTCGCAGATTTTCATGAAACTTTACAGGAATGTTGCTCTTGATGTCTAATTGATCCTTGCAAAATTTCAGATCGGCCAGAAATTCAAGATGGCCGCCACAGCTAAAAATAGATTTTTAGCTCTACTGATCAGAGATCAGCAGAGCTTATGCTGTGGTGCGGCATCCGTCCTCCGTCTGTCTGTCCTTTAACTTTTTTTTGTAGCGACTACTCCTCTGAAACTACTGAATGACTTTTCATGAAACTTTACAGAAATGTTGCCAATGAAGTCTAATTGATCCTAGCAAAAATTCATGTTGATGTGAAATCCAAGATGGCCGCCAAAGCTAAAAATAGAGTTTCAAAATACAATTTTGTAGCGACTACTTCTTGAAAACTATAAGTGATATTGATATGGGACTTTTTCTAAAATGACCAGCATGATATGATGTTGATCCTTGTCAAAAATCGTTTTGATTCAATGTTAAACATGGCTGCCAGCGGTCATCTTTGTTTAAATAGAGTTATATAGTAAAAACTTGTAGCTACTACTCCTCTGAAACTACGTGACGGATGTTCATGAAACTTCACAGGAATGTTGCTGTTGATGTCTAGTTGATCCTAGAAAAATTTCAGGTCGGCCGGAAATTCAAGCTGGCCGCCACAGCTAAAAATAGATTTAAAATAAATAAGTTTGTAGCGACTACTTCTTCAAAACTATAAGAGATATTGATATGGGACTTTTTCTAAAATGATCAGCATGATATGATGTTGGTCCTTGTCGAAAATCGTTTTGATTTGACGTTAAACATGGCTACCAGTGGCCATCTTTGTTTACATAGAGTTATATAATGAAAACTTGTAGCGACTACTCCTCTGAAACTACTTGACGGATTTTCATGAAACTTCACAGGAATGTTGCTCTTAATGTTTAATTGATCCTAGCAAAATTTCAGGTCGGCCGGAAATTCAAGATGGCCGCCACGGTTAAAAATAGATTTTCAAAAAACAAGTCTGTAGCGACTACTTCCTGAAATCAAAATCAATCAGTAGAGCTTCAAGGTCATTGACCTCTTGTTAAAAAATAAGTTTGTAGCGACTACTTCTTGAAAACTATAAGTGATATTGATATGGGACTTTTTCTAAATTGATCAGCATGACATTATGGTTATCCGAGTCGAACATTATTTTGATTCGACGTTAAACATGGCTGCCAGTGGCCATCTTTGTTAACATAGTGTTTTATAATGAAAACTTGTAGCGATTACTCCTCTGAAACTACTTGACGGATTTTCATGAAACTTCACACGAGTGTTGCTCTTGATGTCTTATTGATCCTAGCAAAGTTTCAGGTTGGCCGGAAATCAAGATGGCCGCCATTTCTAAAAATAGATTTTCAAAATACAAGTTTGTAGCGACTTATTCTTGAAAACTATAAGTGATATTGATATGGGACGTTTTTTAAAATGATCAGCATGACATGATGTTGGTCCTTGTCAAAGATCATTTTGATTCGATGTTAAACATGGCTGTTAGCGACCATCTTTGTTTACATAGAGTTATATAATGAAAACTTCTTGTAGCGACTACTCCTCTGAAACTACGTGACTGATTTTCATGAAACTTCACAGGAATGTTGCTCTTGATGTCTAATTGATCCTAGCAAAATTTCAGGTCGGCCAGAAATTCAAGAGGGACCTCACTGCTAAAATTATATTTTCAAAAAACAAGTTTGTAGCGACTACTTCCTGAAATCAAAATCAATCAGTAGAGCTTCAAGGTCATTGACCTCTTGTTATATTAACTATTGCACTGAACATTTGTTATTTAAAAACAAATCCATATATTTATAGGCTAGAAAGATAAGAAATGATATCATGCACTCCCCGTCACAGAAATTGTCAGATGCTGCTCTCATTAACAACATGGCTACAATGAAGGACGTGCTAAATTCCATACCAACTCCCCATACTGGTTTTCAGGCAGCTCAAGCCGCTGTCGAGAAACTTAAACAGGTAAGCTCAATTAGTTGATGAATGAATACTCAGGGTTTTCTCTAGGATTTTTATGCTCCCCGAAGAGCGAGCACATAGTTGCCGCTTTGTCCGTCGCACTCTCTTGTCCGGAACATATCTACAAAACTAGTGATGAGACTGCAATGAAACTTAACACAATGATAGAGGGCAATGAAAGGAAGTACAGAGTGCAAGAACTGTAACTCTCATCATTCAAATTAGAGTTATTGCCCTTTGTAATTGTATACTTAGAAATTTTGTTCTTTTCATGAAACCTCACAGGAATATTGATCCTAGCAAAATTTCAGGTCGGCCGGAAATTCAAGATAGCTGCCCCGGCTTATAATATATTTATTTTATGGTGCGGTGTCCGTCGTCTGTCCTGTGTGTCGGTCATTGCGGAAAAAAATCCTCTGAAACTACTGGATGGATTTTCATGAAACTTTACAGGAATGTTGCCCAAGATGTCTAGTTGATCCTAGCAAAAAAAATCACGTTTGTGTGAAATCCAAGATGGCTGCCAAAGCTAAAAAAACGTTTTTAGCGACTACTTCTTGAAAACTATAAGTAATATTGATATGGGACTTTTTCTAAAATGATCAGCATGACATGATGTTGGTCCTTGTCGAAAATCATTTTGATTTGACGTTAAACATGGCTGCCAGCAACCATCTTTGTTCATATAGTTGTAGCAACTATTCCTATGAAACTACTTTACGAATTTTCATGAAACTTCACAGGAATGTTGCTCTTGATGTCTACTTGATCGTAGGAAAATTTCAGTTCAGCTGGAAGTTCAAGATGGCCACCACGGCTAAAAGAAAATAAAAAATTAAAAAAATTGTAGTGACTACTTCTTGAAAACAAATTGACATGATGTTGGTCATTGTCGAAAAACATTTTCATACAACGTTAAACATGGCTGGCAGCGGCCATCTTTGTTTTCATAGTTATATAGTAAAAACTTGTAGCGACTACTCCTGAAACTACTTGAAGGATTTTCATGAAACTTAACAGAAATGTTGCTCCTGATGGCTAGTTGATCCTAGTATAATTTCGGGTCGGCCAGAAATTCAAAATGGCCGCCATGGCTAAAAATATATTTTTAAAATACAAATTTGTAGCCATTACTTCTTGAAAACTATAAGTGATATTGATATGGAACCTTTTATAATATGATCAGCATGACATGATGTTGGTCCATATTGAAAATCTTTTGATTGGTCATTAAATATGGCTGTCAGTGGCCATCTTTGTTTACATAGAGTTATATATAAAAACTTGTAACAACTAATCTGAAATTACTTGACAGATTTTCATGAAACTTCACAGGAGTGCTGATCTAGCTATCAATACCTCAGATTTTCATGAAACTTCACAGGAGTGCTGATCTAGCTATCAAAACCTATCAGTAGAGCTTCAAGGTCATTGACCTCTTGTTAAAAAACAAGTTGGTAGTGACTACTTCTTGAAAACTATAAGTGATATTGATATGGGACTTTTTCTAAAATGATTAGCACGACATGATGTTGGTCCTTGTCGAAAATTATTTTGATTTTGATTGTAGCGACTACTCAGACGGATTTTCATGAAACTTCACAGAAATGTTGCTTTTGGTATCAGGTTGATCCCAGTAAAATGTCAGGTTGGGCGCAAATTCAAGATGGACGCGACCGCTAAAAGCTAAAAATATTTTTTTTAAAAACAAGTTTGTAGCTACTACTTCTTGAAAACTGTAAGTGATACTGATATGGGATTTTCTCTAAAACGATCAGTATGACATGATGTTGGTCCTTGTCAAAAATCCTTTTGATCCAACGTAAACATGGCTGCCAGCGGCCATCTTTGTTTACATGGAGTTTATAATAAAAACTTGTAGCGACTTCTCCTCTGAAACTGCTCAACGGATTTTCATGAAACTTCACAGGAATGTTGCTTTTGATATCTGGTTGATCCCAGTAAAATGTCAGGTGGGGCGGAAATTCAAGATGGCCGCAACCGCTTAAATATATATTTTTAAACTTGTAGTGACTACTCCTGAAACTGCCTGGCGGATTTTCATGAAACTTCACAGGAATGTTGCTCTTGATGTCTAATTGATCCTAGGAAAATTTCAGGTCGGCTAGAAATTCAAGATGGCTGCCACGGCTTAAAAAAATATTTTTAAAAACAAGTTTGTAGTGAGTACTACAGTGATATTGATATGGACATTTTTCTGAAATGATCAGCATGACTTGATGTTGGTCCTTGTCGAAAATCGTTTTGATTCGTCATTAAACATGACTACCAGTGGCCATCTTTGTTTACATAGTTATATATAAAAAATTGTAATGACTACTCTGAAACTACTTGACAGATTTTCATGAAACTTCACAGAAATGCTGTGCTGATCTAGCTATCAAAACCTATCAGTAAAGCTTGAATGTCATTGACCTCTTAAAAAACAAGTTTGTAGTGACTACTTCTTGAAAACTAAGTGATATTGATATGGGATGATCAGGATGACATGATGTTGGTCCTTGTTGAAAATTATTTTGATTCAACATTACATATGGCTGCAGCGGCCATCTTTGTTGACATGGAGTTATATATACTGAAAGGAAAAAGAAACGCAGGGTGCGTATTTCCGCTATATATTGTATGTTTAATATGCTACTGCTAATGGAATGGTACAGGGTGACATTAGGCCTGTCCTTTTAGAAAGAAGGTTTAAACAGCACTGAACACACCAATGGTTACCCCTTTTAAGTTTCATTATCGTCAGAATGCGCATTTGGCTCAAGCAGGTGAGCAAACTTAGGCTTTAAATGTTGCAATCACTTAACATTAAATACAGTACTGAACTGACTCAATTTTTCAGAGGAACTTCAGCATTTATGAATTTCTTGTTACAACATGTACTGTGATTAAAACATCTACAACATCACAGTTGTGTCCTTTCTCTAACTAACTACACTTTTTTTTTTTTACAAAACATCTTGGGATTTCCTTGGAATATATATGGAATTATGTGTGCACTATATGCAATATATAACTAAAATACGCACCCTGCGTTTCTTTTTCCTTTCAGTATATGTAAAGAGGTATATAATAAAAGGATCATTACTATAGTAACCTGTTCTGAAGCTTGTGCGATCCTGATCTGGCATTTACCTACTCTAGGTGATACAAACTTCCAGAACAAGTTACTATAGTAACTAAACAGGAATGCTGATCTAGGTATCAGTAGAGCTTCAAGGTCATTAACCTCTTGTTTTAAGAATGATTGTTTCGGTCGAATGGACAAACAAACAAACGGAAGGCTGGTAAGATTATTACATGCCTCCTTGCTGGGAAATGAAAAACCTTATGGACACCATACAGCCTTGAACCATTAGAGCATTACAGGCCCAAGATCTTGTCCATATTCTGTTTCGTAATAAGCTTGTTTACAGTATTTCGCAAGACACTCCTTTGTTTAAACATATTTATTGTACGGTGCCATTACGCGCTGTTCTAAGTAGGCAGTTTTTCAAGACTATAAAATTTACTACAAAATGAACAACAGCTTTTGGGCATTCGCACTTCTGATACACTGCTTCGCAGCATATCTCTAATGTAAATAGAAGTTTTCCATATTGGTTACATCACCCTAGCTTTTGATTCCCGCTAAAACAAATTTGCTATCAAAATCAAAGATCATCCAAATTTTGCAATGTCATTTAGCTGATTGCTCCAGCTGTAGTTTATTTACATGAAAGCAGTGATAACACCTCCATCTGTGTCGTAAAGGACAAACATACAACACAAATTATACATCAACACCTGTGACGAATGGCCATATTGTTGTAAGTTTTAAATGTAACAAGAAAGGAAGCAAAACCAGCAACACAAAAATACAATTAATAAATGTATTTACTTAAAATACACAAATCCAGTTTTCATTAATATCCAATTTTTAGCTCGACTGATCAGAGATCAGCAGAGCTTATGCCATGGTGCGGCGTCCGGCGTCCGTCTGTCTGTCCGTAAACTTTTTTTTGTAGCGACTACTCCTCTGAAACTACTGAATGAATTTTCATGAAACTTTACAGAAATGTTGCCAATGAAGTCTGGTTGATCCTAGCAAAAATTCATGTTGATGTGAAATCCAAGATGGCCACCAAATCTAAAAATAGGTTTTTAAAAAACAAGTTTGTAGCGACTACTTCTTGAAAACTATAAGTGATATTGCTATGGGACTTTTTCTAAAATGATCAGCATGACATGATGTTGGTGTTTGTAGAAAATCGTTTTGATTCGACGTTAAACATGGCTGCCAGCGGCCATCTTTGTTTACATAGAGTTATATAATGAAAACTTGTAGCGACTACTCCTCTGAAACTACTGGACGGACTTTCATGAAACTTCACAGGAATGTTGCTCTTGATGTCTTATTGATCCTAGCAAAATAAATTCAAGATGGCCGCCACGGCTAAAAATAAATGTTCAAAATACAAGTTGTAGCGACTACTCCTTGAAAACTGTAAGTGATATTGATATGGGACTTTTTCTAAAATTATCAGCATGACATGATGTTGGTCCTTGTCAAAAATCGTTTTGATTCGACTTAAAACATGGCTGCCAGCGGCCATCTTTGTTTACATAGAGTTATATAGTAAAAACTTGTAGCGACTACTCCTCCGAAACTACTTAGCGGATTTTCATGAAACTTTGCAGGAATGTTGCTCTTAATGTCTAATTGATCCTAGCAGATCGGCCGGAAATTCAAGATGGCCACCACAGATAAAAATAGATTTTTAAAAAATAAATTTGTAGCGACTACTTCTTGAAAACTATAAGTGATATTGATATGGGACTTTTTCTAAAATGATCAGCATGACATGATGGTTATCCGAGTCGAACATTATTTTGATTCGACGTTAAACATGGCTGCCAGTGGCCATCTTTGTGTACATAGAGTTATATAATGAAAACTTGTAGCGACTACTCCTCTGAAACTATTTGACGGATTTTCATGAAACTTCACAGGAATGTTGCTCTTGATGTCTAATTGATCCTAGCAAAATTTCAGGTCGGCCGGAAATTCAAGATGGCCGCCACGGCTAAAAATACAAGTTTGTAGTCACTACTTCCTGAAATCAAAATCAATCAGTAGAGCTTCAAGGTCATTGACCTCTTGTTTAATTAAGTATGAATAAAATTATTCAATGTTCTTTTAATTCACATTAGCAAGTATCTAAAACAGTAAGTGTCTCTTTAATCAAAATGTTATTAGTCCTTTCAGTCCAAATTAATTTCCAATATTTCCGATTTGGTCCAAATATTATGAATGAGCACAATAATAAGTAAATCCTCACAAAATTTATATGTTTTATAAAAGCATCCAATTCAAAATTTCCTTTTTAATGAATACTAATCTTTTGAACTGAACTGAACTGCTGAGCTGCTCCAAGAGTATGTTGATATACTGCCAAAGACTGTTCCATAAGCTTCCCCACTAAAACAGTCCAATGAGAACAGTCCATATTTCATTATAAATGAATTTGCATCAATGGTAAACATGTGTACTTGTATTCTAATTTGAACTGTTCTTCGAGGCCAAATCAATAATAAACATGCAATGCAACATGTAAACATTGAGATATAGGAAACAATTTTTTACATATAAACCAGCTAAGCAACATTGCGCTATTGCCTTTCGGCGATCAAAATGTCATGATTTTGAACTTGCCGAATCGTTGATATACACACTAGGTGTGATCCCAAAGAATGACCTGATTGGCCAAGATTTCGGGATTGAGCTGTTCTTTTACAAAAATGTTCAGAAACTTGTTTTTGTTTACAAAGTTCTAAATGATTATTAGGCCTAACAAAAAAATGTGTGTTTCCGGGTTCCCGACCGACCCTATTTTTTCACCGCCGACCCTAAATATTTTTAGCAAAAAAAAAAGAAGGAAATATTGCAATCAAACATTATTCAAATGATAATTTTATTTGCCATAGTTGTTAATCATCTAATCTGGATCCAGACTGTTTGTTAAGGTTATCAAGAAGTTGCCTTAGTACAAAAATGGCATAATATATGCAAAAAAAATATCTAAAAAAAAAACTTTTTTCTACCTACCTACCCTAACTTTTTGACAGGGTGAAACCAGAAACACACATATTTTTTTTAGGCCTTAGTCCCCTACCGGTGTTCCACCGGAGAGGACTGTAGGTTTACCTCCTGTCTGTCCGTCAGTCCGTCTGGAAAACTGGATCCTGCGATAACTTAAAAAGTATAAAAGATATTTTCATGAAACTATTTACATATGGTAGAGGGCATACGGAAATTATGCACATTATTTAATTTCGTTGATATGGCCAAAATTGTGGTTGCTTTGGCAACAAAATAGTACCCGGAAAACTGGACCCGAAGAAAGAAATCCATTAAAGCTAGTATGTAACAAGATACTTAAGTATTGCATCCAGTATTGCATGGCAAATTCAATCAATTGCATTTGAATGCGCACTTCCATGTGATGATCGCAGTACTTGTAATATTGGAATAGACCGAAAGTAAACATGAAGATATTGGTTACCCATGTTTACTTTGGTGATAGGGTTACCCCGGTATAAAGCAGAGATTTCCGAAGTTCGTAGACTGTCATGATCAAATTATCCAATACTAAACTAGTAGTTTTTATCAATAAAACACTGTAAACGGACCATTATACTTGATATGACGACATTTTCCCGTAAAATGTCGAAGAAAATAGACATGTCTATAGAATGTTTTTGGATGAGAGTTGGTGGAGATGACGAAAAAATACAAAATTGAAATAGAGAAAATGAATAGACAATTGCATAAATTAAAACTGCATTAAAAGTAGTATGATAGTACCAAATGCTAGCGTGTTTTGCAGGAGAAAAAAGTGGAGGATACACAGTTGTATTATCACAGTGACTTACATAAACAGTTGCTTTTGAAATGTTATAATTATGTCATCTTATTGTAACTGCCTTTCATAATTATTAAGTGGACAAGCTAGTCATACCTTAGATGGCATCTAGTCATTTATTTGATACTTTGATGATGTTACATGTTTGTTTATCTAAATAAAGTGTTCTTGATTGACACTGATTTACCTTGTCTAGCACTAGCGGTAAGCAAAAATATGAAGGTGATTCCTGTTCAAAATTAAGGGCGAGTACAAAGTTGATAAGGGCAAGTGGATTATTTTTTCACTAGTCCTACAGGACTAGTTGTCTTTGTAGAAATTTTACAGGCCTGTAATTTATGGCTTTAAATCATTCATCCAAAAAATGGTTAATTTAAAATGCAATGTTCAGCAAAACGCCCCAAAACACATAACTTTTATTTTGTGTTTAAGTTGCAAACCCAAGATCGTAACTATTCCGGTTATTTTCTCCAGCCTGTGTTACACAATCCTGACCTAAAACCTGAATTCCACAAAGCATTATGTTGCTATTGGTTGAACAACATGCAATGATTTCATTTGAGCATATTAATGTGTTTTACCCGATAATTACATGTGCATACATGTACATTTTTGACAATATGCATTAACCATCTTGATTAGGACACATTTAATCACAAACATTTAACCTATAACAAATTTTGTGTTTGTAAATACTTAAAGCAAGTTTTGTATTTGTAACAGCTGCTGAATGACAACTTTATCATAACTGATGAAGATGTTGATAAGCTGAGACGAGAAGCACTTGCCACAATAAAGGAAGGGGTAAAGGAAGGGATGGAAGCTATACAAGGAGAAGCAGAGAAGGTTACCAAGGAAGGGATGGAAGCTATACAAGGAGAAGCAGAGAAGGTTACCAAGGAAGGGATGGAAGCTATACAAGGAGAAGCAGAGAAGGTTACCAAGGAAGGGATGGAAGCTATACAAGGAGAAGCAGAGAAGGTTACCAAGGAAGGGGTGGAAGCTATACAAGGAGAAGCAGAGAAGGTTACCAAGGAAGGGGTGGAAGCTATACAAGGAGAAACTGTAAAGGGGATAGAGGCCATAAATAAAGCAGTCAAAAGCCAAGCTGAGCAGAATGCAGAATGCTCGATTATGGATTACAATACTAATAAACAGAGTAAGTGGTTGTTTTGGAAGTGTCGATTCTTACGGATGGCGGGAGGTGTACAGTTTTGGTTCTACCCAGGAAAAGAGGGAAGTCTGCCTCCACCATAAAAAATCGACCGTCATATATTTATAACCTTGCATGTGTTGAAAATGATGTAAAACACCATACAAAAAAGTTCCTTTACAATTTTATCTAAAATTCCGGAATAACATCCACTAGTACAGCAATTATACTAACAGTCCCTTGGTTACTTTTCCACATTTTACAGCTGAGTTAACTTGTCAACCTAATGAATTAACATTGGAACGTTCTACCTTTAATATAACCAACATTTTATGACAAAAACAAGTACTTTGTTTTCTCAGCAGTTTGGATTGCAATTAATACAATTGTTACAGGGACTTAGTACAATGTGGATGTCATTTTATGAACAACTCTTATTATTGACATATCTTTTGCAGTTGTAAAGATCAGTGATACACTATTTATTGTTCACAAATAACTGATTAGCTAAGAAAAATACCGCACATGAACATGATATCTCAAAGGGTGCGGATGGAGTTAATGTCACAAGACGGAAACCCGTCGTAACTGCAAGTTCTCCAAGAACTCGTTGGCTATAGCTATCTCATTTCTTGATATTTGTTCAAACTTTCAACATTTATTCACCATGACAACATCACATGACCATACTAGAATATAAAGGTCAAGGTCACACTGGAGGTCATTATATGGGTTAAATACTCTTCTTTTGTTCCTTCACGAAAACTTAACGTTGGCTATAACTTCTCATTTCTTGATATTTCTTCATCAAACTTTCAATATATACTCATAATGACAACATCCTCATGACCATACTAAAATATAAAGGCCACGGTCACACTGGAGGTCATCATATAGGTCAAATACTCTTCTTTTTTTTCTTCACGAAAACTCAACGTTGGCTATAACTCTCATTTCTTGATATTTCTTAATCAAACTTTCAACATATACACATCATGACAACATCCACATGACCATACTAAAATATAAAGGTCACGGTCACACTGGAGGTCATTATATTGGTTAAATACTCATTGTTCTCTTCACGAAAACTTACTCAGGCCAGTTTGTCAAGGTCGTTTATCTGGGTCCAACAAACCTTATTATACTAACAAAGCGCTGACAGGCGACACGTGTTCCGCGGAACACCCATCTAGCATGAAATTATGTTGCACCTCTAGTCCTGAAATAACCATACCAGTTAGAACTAGAGTTTGTTATTGTAAAAACAGATCCCCCCCCCCCCCCCCCCCCCCCCCCCCCTGTGGCAAGGGCCATAAATCAGCCAAAAATTATTCAACTGGATCACGACAATGATATGTGTAACAATAGGCTTGTTATTGAAAATCCCTACCAAGTTTAGTTGAAATCAAAGAAGGGGATCAAAAGAACTAGTCGGGACAAAGTTTGTGTATTAAAACCTTTAAAGGGACACATGGCAATTTTGAGTTTTATTCAAACATTAAAATGTGTTCCTCGATTTACTTATCCTGCATCATTTTCACTTTAAAACTGCATGCATATAATTAAATAAAAAAATGAGATTTCAGTTTTCTTCAACATTTTACCAAATGTTTTAAATATATTATTGGTGCAATATAATAAAAAGTAATACGTAAAAATAATTTGCTTTGAACTATTCTAACATTTAATATTAATGATTGAACAAATGCAAGAAAAACTAACGGGACGCCGTAAAGAGCCATAACTCTGCCAAAAAACATTCAACTGGAAGACGACTATGTAACCAAGTTTCGTTGAAAGCCCAACGGTGGTTGAGGAGATCTAGTCCGAAAAAAGTTTGTGTATTAAAACCTTTAAATGGCCACAACTCTACACAAAACAAACATCAGTCAACCAGAACACGGAACTAGGCTTGGTACTGATAATTCCTGCCAAATTTGTGAAATGCAGCTTGGGCTTCATGAAAACTAGTCCGGATAAAGTTTGAATATATCGGCCATATTTATGTCAAAAATCATTCATCCGGCACATGGCGATGATATGCACAACTAGGCTTGGTACTGATCATCCCTGCCAAGTTTAGTTGAAATCCAGCCAGAGGTTTAGGAGAGCTAGTCTGTACAAAGTTAGTGTGTTAAAAGCTTTAAAGGACCATAACTCAGCCCAAATTCATTCAACTGGAACATGGCGATTATATGCTCAACTACGTTTGGTACTGATTATCCTTGCCAAGTTTCATTGAAATCCGGCTAGAGGTTCAGGAAAACTAGTCAGGACAATGTTTGTGTATTAAAACCTTTAAAGGGACATAACTGCCAAAAATCATTCAACTGGAACATGGCGACGATATGCACAACTAGGCCAGGTACTGATCATCCCTAAAAAGCTTGTTAAAATCAGGCAAAGGAGAATAGTCCTGACAAAGTTTGTGTATTGAACCTTTTAGAGGGCCATAACTCCATCAAATCATTCAACCGGAACACGGTGACGATATGTACAATTGGGCTTGGTACTGATCATCCCTTCAAAATGTCATTGAAATCCGGAAAAATGAAGGCCATATAGTCTTGAGGCAAACTATTTTTAACTAAGTCAAGAGTCGTATATAACTCCAGTGTTACTATATCGATTTGGTTGGTTTTCAAACTTGTTCAAGCTTTCATTGATATTAACAACCTAGAGTGCCCACAAGGCAAAAGATAATGATGGACTGACGGACGGACGATGGACAACACAGCATCATAAAAAAAATATAATTATAAAAAAGTTAGCCCCCAGTGGGATTTAAAACCATAACCCCAGGTTCCCAATATATAGCATATTGCATATTTAAGAAACTCAAGGCCATAACTCTGGTGTTACTGATCCAATCTGGCTGGTTTTCAAACTTGTCCGAGCTTTCATTGATATTAACAGTCTCTGCAAGTTTGGTTAAGATCAAATAATAAATGAAGGTGCTAGAGTGTTCACAAGGCAGAAAATGGCATTCTTCAGCTAATCAAGGGTCATAACTCTGATATTACTTATCTGATTTGGCTGGTTTTCAAACGTGTCCGAGCTTTTATTGATAGAAACACCCTCGCAAAGTTTAGTAAAGATCCAATTAATAATGAAGGCCCTGTCGTGTTCACAAGGCAAAAGTTAACTGACGATGACGGACAACTCGCCTTCCTATAAGCTCTGCTGGCCATCAGTCTATAGAGCTAATATTACACATCACACACAAGGCAGCATTAAGTATAACACGTGCATCTATGAAAACAAAAAAAAATGCCTAGAAATCCACAGTGCAAGTACTCGTTAACAGAAGCCAGGGCAACAAGAGAACAAACCATTAAGAGAAATACAAGACTATATTTAAGACAAACACGCTACCGTCTTTTAAGGATTTAGGTAGACCTCACAGGGTCCACAATCTGTCCGGTCATCACACAATCAAAGAGGAAAGAATAGTGGCAAACTATAAGTGCATATGCTTTGAACTAGGGCACATCTGTATGATTTAATTATTGTTGTTGACATAGTTTGGTCGGTAAATTTAGACGACTCGCCTGAGCGAAGACCAGCAGAGCTTATGGAATGACGAGTTGTCCGTCGTCCAGCAGTCCGTTAACTTTTTCTCGTTAAGACGATAGGGCCTTCAAGTTTTATCCAATCTTTACCAAACTTTAACAGGTTAATATCAATGAAAGCGGAGTTACGGCTCTTGATTTAGTTAAAGATACTATATTTTGCCTCTTGAAAGCAAAAAACAGATGCGGATTATAAACAGAGATTTTTTTTTTTCCTGCAAATTTAGTATAAAAGTAGGGGGTGCGGATTATATACAGGCGAATACGGTATTCTTATTACAAAGCAAGAATTAATTATAGCCTTAAATTTTTTTAATTTGAATCAGTATTAATATACCTCATTTGTGAACTTATGCACTGTTATGTTGTGTCCCGTGAACACTGCTTATGCATAAAATGGGTAGCATGCAGGGAAAAATGGTTTATTTATAATACATGTCAGCAATTGCTAAAAAACAAACATTTTTACTGGAGGTAAATATATTATTTGAATACAGATTTGATATTCATATTATACACTTAAGTCACAGCCAGTAAACGAACCATTTGAATCTTTTCAACAGTAACTTAGTTTAGCAAGATAGCATGCGTCAGTTTCTAGATTCCTGTGTATCCTTCACCTCTCTGAGGATGCTGGAAATCAACGTCTATTCTCTGAACATGTTAAAGAACCATTAGTCTTTGATAATATGTGGAAGTTTCCAGAAAACGAACCAGAAGAAAATGTATTAATAGTGTTAATATT
The DNA here is from genome assembly GCA_037043455.1 of Cyrtodaria siliqua. Classification (NCBI taxonomy): domain Eukaryota; kingdom Metazoa; phylum Mollusca; class Bivalvia; order Adapedonta; family Hiatellidae; genus Cyrtodaria; species Cyrtodaria siliqua. Next base: position 49,379 of record JAWPHD010003083.1, read on the forward strand.
AAAGTGTTTCTAAACAATGCATTGATTACATTCTACTCATTTAAATTTCGTAAACATCTTTAAGGTTTTAATAATTTATTACTCAAAAAATGTATTCATTATTTTTTAAAGCTTTTTAGCTCACCTGAGCCGAAGGCTCAAAGGTGAGCTATTGGGATCACTCTTCGTCCGTCGTCCGTCGTCGTCGTCCGTCGTCGTCCGTCGTCCGTCGTCCGTCGTTAACTTTTGCTTCAAATAACTTCTCCTCAGAAACCTCTTGTCTAATTTTGACCAAACTTCACGTGGATAATCCTTAGGTGAATGCTTTTTAGATTTGTTAAAATTAGGTCAGCGTGACATCCAAGATGGCCGCCATTACCATATATAATTGAAACCTTAAAAAATCTTCTTCTCAAGAACTGCTGGATAGATTTCGACAGTTTTTCTTTTAAAATGATCGCCAACGTCTAGACTATCAAGTTTGTTCAAATGAAGTCCCCGGGGTTAAAAATGGTCATGCCCCAGGGGTCCAAAGTTCGTATATTGAGATTTTGCATGTTTTTCATATAGACATATAGGAAAAAACTTTAAAAAATCTTCTTCTCTGAAACCACAAGGCACAGAGGTCTCATGTATTACATGTAGCATCAGCTTATGGTCCTCTACTACGTTTGTTCAAATGGTGACCCTGGGGTCAAATTTGTCTCTGCCCCGGGGGTCACAGTTTTACATAGACTTATATAGGATTTTTTTTAAAAATCTTCTACTCAGAAACTGCAAGAGCCAGAGGTTTGATATTTTGCATTTACTATAAGCTTATGGTCCTTTACCAAGTTTGTTCAAATGGTGACCCAGGGGTCACATTTGGCCCCGCCCCGGAGGTCACAGTTTTACATAGGCTTGTATAGGGAAAAACTGAAAAAAAATCTTCTTCTCTGGAACCACATGGCACGGAGCTCTCATGTATTACATGTAGCATCAGCTTATGGTCCTCTACTTAGTTTGTTCAAATGGTGACCCTGGGGTCAAATTTGTCCCCGCCCCGGGGGCCACAGTTTTACATAGACTTGTATAGGATTTTTTTTTATAAAATCTTCTTCTCGGAAACTGCAAGAGCCAGAGGTTTGATATTTTGCATTTACTATAAGCTTATGGTCCTTTACAAAGTTTGTTCAAATGGTGATCCAGGGGTCATATTTGGCCCCACCCCGGGGGTCACAGTTTTACATAGGCTTGTATAGGGAAAAACTTAAAAAATCATCTCTGGAACCACATGGCACTGAGCTCTCATGTATTACATGTAGCATCAGCTTATGGTTCTCTACTTAGTTTGTTCAAATGGTCCTGGGGTCGAATTTGTCCCCGCCCTGGGGGTCACAGTTTTACATAGATATGAATAGGGAAAAACTTAAAAAGCCTTCTTCTCTGAAACTGCAAGAGCCAGAGGTTTAATAATTTGCTTTTGCTATAAGCTCATGGTCCTCTACCAATTTTGTTCAAATGGTGACCCAGGGGCCACATTTGGCCCCGCCCCGGGGGTCACAGTTTTACATAGGCTTGTATAGGGAAAAACTGAAAAAAATCTTCTTCTCTGGAACTGCAAGAGCCAGAGGTTTAATATTTTGAATTTACTATTAGATTATGGTCCTCTACCAAGTTTGTTCAAATGATGACCCAGGGGTAAAATTTGACCCAACTCCGTGGGTCACAGTTTTACATAGACTTATATAGGAAACACATTAAAGACTACTTCTCTGAACTACAAGAGCCAGAGGTTTAATATTTTGCATTTACTATACTCTTATGGTCCTTTACCAAGTTTGTTCAAATGGTGACCCTGGGTTCACATTTGGCCCCACCCCAGTGGTCACGTTTTACATAGACTTGTATAGGGAAAAACTTAAAAAATCTTCTTCTCTAAAACCACAAAGCACACAGCTCTCATATATTACATGTAGCCCTGGGGTCACATTTGGCTCTCCCCAAGGTGTTATTCTCTAGCACCTTCATTTTATATTCGATCTTTACCAAACTTTGTCAGTGTCTTAAACTGTCTATATCAATGTTGTTATACACAACAGAGCCCACATTTCTTGAACAACCTTAACCAAACTTGCACAGATTGTATAGGACCATAAGATTTCGAAGAAGTTCGATAATGTGCCAGTACTCAGATGATCGCTTTAGGGCCATCTTGGCCCTGGCCCTCTTTTATTGGTTCAAATTAACTCAGGTGAGCGATATAGGGCCATCATGGCCCTCTTGTTTAAAATGCTTTCTCTACATTTCATTTGTGTGTAGGTACAAGTTGGATGAAATTTGTATGAAATAGCAATAAAGCAATTTAATTAGTTGTTTTACATTTTCAGATTTGCAAGCTGGCCTCATCCAGTTGTACCAGGCATCGTCCCTCACAATACCTCTAACAACAGCTAAACCCATTGTTCAGACTAGAATTGAGGAAATGTATGTTGAACCAAGTATGCAGATAATTGACCCTGGGAAGAAAAACACACCAAAACAACAGGAAAATATAAAGATCGAGGACATTTTTGTCAAAGGTGCACACAGATATTCAAATATCTATGTTGGGGGTGAGGCTGGAACTGGCAAAACATCATTTTGCAAAAAGATAATCTCATTGTGGTGTTCGACCTGTTCAGGTAATTCACAGGATGACGCTGATCAGGTTCAAATAATGAAAGGCTTTGAATTTCTGTTCTACATTCCATTGAGAAATGTAGAGTCTGAGTATCATGTTGAGGAGATGATCAAAAAAACTCTGCTGCTGAATACAGATCATCAGGAAGTTTTTACCCATATACTGAAAAAAGAATCGGAACGCTGTCTCATTATTTTGGACGGCCTCGATGAATGGATCCCACCATCAAAATACGAGAAGTCTTATGGAGTAACTGAAGGTCTTCCAGGTAGAAACAAAATGTACAAGTACACAATATTGACAACATCACGTCCATGGAAGCTTGAAGTCCTTCGATTGGATACATTGGAGATGGACCAGCAGATAAAATTAACCGGCATTGATAATAGAGCTGCATCTGAGTTGATTGAAAATGTTTTAAATATATTAAATGCAAGGGATGAATCCTCAAAGATTGCTTCTGATTTTAAGAAAAAACTCAAAAGCAACAGATTGTCTCACTTTAAAGCAATTCCTGTAATGTTGAAACAGTTGATCTTGATATGGTTTAGTGGAGAAACCCTTGATAAATCACAATGTGATATTTATAGCAGGATGATTGACCTACTGCTGACAGAAGCCAAGATGCGAGATAAAAAATTGTTTGAAAATGTCTGCAGAAAATCAGATCTCCAGTCAGATCTCCAGCTTCCAGAGTGTTTCAGTGACAAGTCAAAATGCAAAGAATGTGTGCCTCTATTATATTCACTTGCGAAATTGGCATTTGAAACATTAATTAGTAAAAACAGAGAAACATCCCTCGTCTTTGAGCAATCTGTTGCTGTGTCTCACGGGGTGGATAAAAATGACATACAAACTTGTCTTAAAGTCGGAATTTTGTCTAAAGACATTGTTCCAGACTTATTTATTGAAAAAACAAAGTTGTCATTTTTACATAAATCTTATCAGGAGTACCTGGCAGCTCTATACATCACAATGCGTGCGGGGGATGACAAAATAATAGAACATATATTCAGTGTCTGCAATACAGTACAAATGTTACTGGAAATGTCAAAGGTAGTTTTGTTTGTTAGTGGAATGAATCCTGCCATGGCAGAAAAACTGTCGCCAGGCATCAGAAATGTGACGGGGAAAGACTGCAGTATCCAGCAGTACAGACGAGAAGTGGGAGAGGAGAAAGAATATATCGAGACCATTCAGGATATGATTATTGACTGTATGAAGGAGAGCTCAGATAATGGCCATGATCATCTCAATCTCCCTCTGGATGACATTTATATACGCCAGTATAGAGAGTATAGTGACAGAGATCTGGAAGCCCTTCAACACCAGGTCACACAAAACACTGCTAATATCAAGTCTGTTAACATTTACTGTAAGTCAGAAGCCAGATATTCAGATCTCCTTCAACACATTGTACACTGTGAATCACTAGAGAAAATAGTTCTGGGGGGAGCTTTAACTAATATGTCACTTGATAATTTCACTAACATGTTGAACTTACCAAAGATAGTGGCTCTAGGACTCAACAACTGTAGATTAACTCATGACCAGATATGCAGCTTAATCACATTTCTGTCACGGAGAACTGTGCTCAGGAAGTTAGTGGCACTCAGACTATACATTATAACATTAACTCATGACCAGATATGCACGTTAATGACTTGTCTGTCACAGAGAACACAGCTCACACAGATTGAGTTAGAGGAGGTACAATGCAGTGATCATGATGACCAGTGTAGATATCAGCTAGATTTATCACAGAATAAACAGCTGCAGAAACTTACACTAGTGTGGCTATATATAGACAAGGTGACATTGAACCCAGCAGAGATGACAGACTGCCGTATTTGGGACCTACCCATTCCTGGTGTGGCAGCCTCCCTACTGAGATGTCTGCATGAAGCAACTAAACTACAAACACTGGAGTGTTGGAGGTTACGTCATACTGCTGACATAGACCCACTACAGACACTCTTGCCCACTCTAGTACACTTGAGAAAGGTTGAGTTATGGCATATAGACTTGAGTGATAGAAATATTCTCTTGTCTCCACAGATGATGAACCTGGAGTATGTAAGGTTAGAGTGGGTTACATGGACAGATGCACGTGTGTGTGAGTTTGTGGCCAGTATTCCTGACACACCACATCCAGTGACATGTAGGTTGTTGTTACGCGGTGTGGAGTATACCAGAGTACGTGACTACATCCACTCCTCTCCAAGATTTGTTGTGACATACTATAATCCTTGTGTTGGTTATACAAGTATTCATTTCCACACCCAGAAGCCTGGAGAAGGAACGCGACCACAGAAGTAAATACAAACATGTGCAGGATATTTGTTGTTTTTCAGTAAACAAATGTTTAATGTGTATTTTAAGTTGTTGAGTTGAGTACAAATTCATGTTTTTCGGACGATAACTTTTGAAATACTCGAGCGATTTTCAATTACTTTGACTTGTTTTCTTTGTTGAATCATTTCCAAACTAATCATGTAAGTTTTATATCGAATTTCAAAAAAAAGTTGTTTTTGTTCAAATTGGGTGGTTTTTTTTCAGAGTGGCCATTTTTAACAAAATTAAAAAAATATATATTTTTCGAAAACTACTCAACCGATCGTTAAATAAAACCACTTGTTTTCTTAGTGGGGTTATTTTCTATCTATTAAAGTGACTTTTATTAAGAATTTCTGAAAAAAGTTGTTTTTGTTCAAATTGGGTGGGTTTTTTTCAGAGTAGCTATTTTTAACAAAACTAAATAAAAATCATTTTTCGAAAACTACTCAACCGATCGTTAAATACAACCACTTGTTTTCTTAGTGGGGTTATTTTCTGTCTATTGAAGTGACTTTTATTAAGAATTTCTGAAAAAAGTTGTTTTTGATCAATTTGGCCACATTAAATACTCAAAAATGTTGTTTTTCCTTCATAGATTTAAAGGGAAACTGTAAAAAATCATCGACTCAACAACCATTGTACGTATGTTGACAGTTGTTTACTTCGAAATGATTGTTGTATCCTAGAATATAAGATGTGTACAGATGAAACCACTTGGGTAAAAATGAGGGTCCTGGGTTTCACATTTTTAGCGCCTGATCGAAAAGGTTCGGGAATATAGAAATGACCTTGGCGTCCGTTTGTCCGTGAGTCTGGAACTTGAAAGGTCTAATGTTCTTATTTTCTTGGTTGGCCTGTAACCTTTTAACCGAGGGATTTGAAGAAATGGTTTGAAAACCACAGCAGGCAGTGTGTCGTCCTGATATATCCCAACCATACTTTTTAAGGTCAATGTCATGGCCAGGTCAGGGGTCAAATGCACGACTTTTAAACCAATTTTTTGTTTTTGCAAAATTGGGATTTATATTTCCCATGTTAGGAAAGTTATTTTGCATATTTGTATAGAATTAGTGGTGTAATTTCTAACATTTGCACAAGTTGTACAGGAAACCATGTACGATGTAAGGAATGTTATTTTGCATATTTGATAGTTTGTATAGGATTAGCAGTGTGAATTTCTAATACACTAGACGACACTTATAAGTTAACCCCGATTTTAAATGCTAATAAAACTTTTTTTTCATCATAATTTCCTCAAACTTTGAACACATTCTTGAAAGCAGTGACGGAATGTAATCTGATTATCAAATTGATTATTTATTTTCAATTTTATTTTTGCTGAATCAGTTAAAAATAATTATATTGATGAGTTTTCAGACGATTTTGTCAAATAATTTAAATTTAAAAGATATGAAATATAATGTAACTGCTTATAAGTGTTGTGAAGTGTTTGTTTTGATAGTTTGTATTTGTACATGTATAATATTAGCTGTGTGAGTTTGTGATATTTGTATGTGTTATTTACTATAAATAATTTTAAGATTTCACGGGCTGTATTCAAGAAGCATTGCTACCACCAAAATATCATTTCATCTTGAATATGTGCGTACAAGTCAAAGTTCCCCTTTAAAGTTATTTCCGATGATACCGTCCAATTCAAAATGGCTGCCATTACAAAACATAGTGAAATCACGTTTTAATCTTTCCTCAAAACCCCAAAGTCACTTTTAACGCAACATTCCTGTTGGCGCCATATAACCTTTTTGTGTTTGTGGGACGTAAATTCAACTTTTCTTGTTAATACAACCTAGAACAGTGTCTATTAATTGGACATATTGCTTTTAAAGGGACACACGGCAATCTTGAGTTTAATATCAAGCATTAAATACCGCGATTTATTATTCCTGTATCATTTTGTCTTGGAACCTGCTTGCATATAATCAAAATTTGAGATTTCAATTGTCTTCATTATTCTACCAGGTTTTTAAATATATTATTGTTGGAATATAATATATAAATTTGTAAACACAATTTGCTTTGAACTAATCTAATAATATAAATGATTGAACAAATGCAAGTTATGTAGAAAACTAAAGGGACGCCTGCATTTTTTAAAAATCAAGGTTGCCAAGTGTCCCTTTAATTTGTAACACGAGGCAGATTTTGTTAACTGAAACAATTCATCATGATCGAAGTCTGAAATGTGTTATTAACAAAGAACTTACAATAATAAATCATCGACATGATAGAAATTCCATTTTTAGCTCTACTGATCAGAGATCAGCAGAGCTTATGTCGTGGTGCGGCGTCCGTCGTCCGTCCGTCCGTCTGTCCGTCTGTCCGTCCGTTAACTTTTTTTTTGTAGCGACTACTCCTCTGAAACTACTGAATAGATTTTCATGACACTTTACAGTAATGTTGCCCATGGAGTCTAGTTGATCCTAGCAAAAATTCATGTAGATGTGAAATCCAAGATGGCCGCCAAATCTAAAAATAGGTTTTTAAAAAACAAGTTTGTAGCGACTACTTCTTGAAAACTCTAAGGGATATTGCTATGGGACTTTTTCTAAAATGATCAGCATGACATAATGTTGGTCCTTGTTGAAAATCGTTTTGATTCGATGTTAAACATGGCTGCCAGCGGCCATCTTTGTTTACATAGAGTTATATAATGAAAACTTGTAGCGACTACTCCTCTGAAACTACTTGACGGATTTTCATGAAACTTCACAGAAATGTTGCTCTTGATGTCTAATTGATCTTAGCAAAATTTCAGGTCGGCCGGAAATTCAAGATGGCCGCCACGGCTAAAAATAGATTTTTAAAAAATAAGTTTGTAGCGACTACTTCTTGAAAACTATAAGAGATATTGATATGGGACTTTTTCTAAAATGATCAGCATGACATGATGTTGGTCCTTGTCGAAAATCGTTTTGATTCGACGTTAAACATGGCTGCCAGCGGCCATCTTTGTTTACATAGAGTTATATAATGAAAACTAGTAGCGACTACTCCTCTGAAACTACTTGACGGATTTTCATGAAACTTCACAGGAATGTTGCTCTTGATGTCTTATTGATCCTAGCAAAATTTCAGGTCGGCCGGAAATTCAAGATGGCCGCCACGGCTAAAAATAGATTTTTAAAAAATAAGTTTGTAGCGACTACTTCTTGAAAACTATAAGAGATATTGATATGGGACTTTTTCTAAAATTATCAGCATGACATGATGGTTATCCGAGTCGAACATTATTTTGATTCGACGTTAAACATGGCTGCCAGTGGCCATCTTTGTTTACATAGAGTTATATAATGATAACTTGTAGCGACTACTCCTCTGAAAATACTTGACGGTTTTCATGAAACTTCACACGAATGTTGCTCTTGATGTCTAATTGATCCTTGCAAAATTTCAGGTCGGCCGGAAATTCAAGATGGCCGCCATGGCTAAAAATAGATTTTCTACAAGTTTGTAGCGACTACTTCTTGAAAACTATAAGTGATATTGATATGGGACTTTTTCTAAAATGATCAGCATGACATGATGGTTATTCAAGTCGAACATTATTTTGATTTGACGTTAACCATGGCTGCCAGCGGCCATGTTTGTTTACATAGAGTTATATAATGATAACTTGTAGCGACTACTCCTCTGAAACTACTTGACGGATTTTCATGAAACTTCACACGAATGTTGCTCTTGATGTCTTATTGATCTTAGCAAAATTTCAGGTCGGCCGGAAATTCAAGATGGCCGCCATGGCTAAAAATAGATTTTTAAAAAATAAGTTTGTAGCGACTACTTCTTGAAAACTATAAGAGATATTGATATGGGACTTTTTCTAAAATGATCAGCATGACATGATGGTTATCTGAGTCGAACATTATTTTGATTCAATGTTAAACATGGCTGTCAGTGGCCATCTTTGTTTACATAGAGTTATATAATGAAAACTTGTAGCGACTACTCCTCTGAAACTACTTGACGGATTTTCATGAAACTTCACAGGAATGTTGCTCTTGATGTCTAATTGATCCTAGCATAATTTCAGGTCGGCCGGAAATTCAAGATGGCCACCACGGCTAAAAATAGATTTTCAAAAAAACAGTTTGTAGCGACTACTTCCTGAAATCAAAATCAATCAGTAGAGCTTCAAGGTCATTGACCTCTTGTTTATTTTGTTTTTAAAGGGATACCTGGCAATCTTTATTTTTTTTAAACTCACTACGTCACGCTAGTTTTTCTGCATAACTTGCATTTGTTCAATCATTAATATTAATTATAAGAATAGTATTAAGCAATTTGTTTTTGCATATTATTAATTTTTGTTATTATTGCACAAATAATATATTAAAACTTATAGTATAAGACGAAATGGTGAATACTTAAAATTTGATTTATTCAAAAGTGACCAGGGTAAAAGTAAAAATGATACTGTATATATAAATCGAGACACCCATTTCAAACACCAAGATTTTAAAGAGAGAAAAACTGTTTAGTATCTGACATCTTGGCAGATTTATTCCATTACAATTTTTAGCTCTACTGGCCAAGGGCCAGCAGAGCTTATGGGATGGTGTGTTGTCCGTCTTCCGTCGTCCGTCCGTCCGTCCGTCGTCCGTCGTCCGTCCGTCCGTTAACTTTTGCTTGTGTACACTCTAGAAGCCACAGTTCTGATGCAATCATCATGAAACTTTGTCAGAATGTTTGTCTCAATGAAATCTCGGTCAAGTTCGAAAATGGGTCATGTGGGGTCAAAAACTAGGTCACTAGGTCAAATATTGGAAAAACCTTGTTTACACTCTAAAGGCCATATTTTTGACCCGAGCTTGATGCAACTTTGTCAGAATGTTTGTCTTAATTATATCTTGTTCAAGTTTGAAAATGGGTCACATGGGGTTAAAAACTAGGTCACTAGGTCAAATACTTGAAAAACCTTGTGTACACTCTAGAAGCCGTATTTCTGACCCAATCTTGATGAAACTTTGTCAAAATGTTTGTCTTAATTATATCTTGGTCAAGTTCAAAAATGGGTCACATGGTGTTAAAAACTAGGTCACTAGGTCAAACTTTGGAAAAACCGTGTGTACACTCTAGAGGCCATATTTTTGACCTGATCTTGATGAAACTTTGTCAGAATGTTTGTCTTAATGAAATCTCGGTCAATTTTAAAAATGGGTCATGTGGGGTCAAAAACTAGGTCACTAGGTCAAATACTTGAAAAAACTTGTGTACACTCTAGAGGTCATATTTTTTACCCAATCTTGATGAAACTTTGTCAAATTGTTTATCTTAATTATATCTTGATCAAGTTCGAAAATGGGTCACATGAAATTAAAAAGTAGGTCACTAGGTCAAATATTGGAAAAACCTTGTGTACACTCTAGAGGCCATATTTTTGACCCGAGCTTGATGCAACTTTGTCAGAAAGTTTATCTTAATTGTTCGTCTCAATGAAATCATGTTCAATTTCGAAAATGGGTCATCTGGGGTCAAAAACTAGTTCACTAGGTCAAATATTGGAAAAACCTTGTGTACACTCTAAAGGCCATATTTTTGACCCGAGCTTGATGCAACTTTGTCAGAATGTTTGTCTTAATAATATCTTGGTCAAGTTTGAAAATGGGTCAAATGGGGTTAACAACTAGGTCACTAGGTCAAATACTTGAAAAACCTTGTGTACACTCTAGAAGCCGTATTTCTGACCCAATCTTGATGAAACTTTGTCAAAATGTTTGTCTTAATTATATCTTGGTCAAGTTCAAAAATGGGTCACATGGTGTTAAAAACTAGGTCACTAGGTCAAACTTTGGAAAAACCGTGTGTACACTCTAGAGGCCATATTTTTGACCTGATCTTGATGAAACTTTGTCAGAATGTTTGTCTTAATAAAATCTCGGTCAATTTTAAAAATGGGTCATGTGGGGTCAAAAACTAGGTCACTAGGTCAAATACTTGAAAAAACTTGTGTACACTCTAGAGGTCATATTTTTTACCCAATCTTGATGAAACTTTGTCAAATTGTTTATCTTAATTATATCTTGATCAAGTTCGAAAATGGGTCACATGAAATTAAAAAGTAGGTCACTAGGTCAAATATTGGAAAAACCTTGTGTACACTCTAGAGGCCATATTTTTGACCCGAGCTTGATGCAACTTTGTCAGAAAGTTTATTTTAATTGTTCGTCTCAATGAAATCATGGTCAATTTCGAAAATGGGTCATCTGGGGTCAAAAACTAGGTCACTAGGTCAAATATTGGAAAAACCTTGTGTACACTCTAGAGGCCATATTTTTGACCCGAGCTTGATGCAACTTTGTCAGAATGTTTGTCTTAATTATATCTTGGTCAAGTTTGAAAATGGGTCACATGGGGTTAAAAACTAGGTCACTAGGTCAAATACTTGAAAAGCCTTGTGTACACTCTAGAAGCCGTATTTCTGACCCAATCTTGATGAAACTTTGTCAAAATGTTTGTCTTAATTATATCTTGGTCAAGTTAAAAAATGGGTCACATGGTGTTAAAAACTAGGTCACTAGGTCAAACTTTGGGAAAAACGTGTGTACACTCTAGAGGCCATATTTTTGACCCGATCTTGATGAAACTTTGTCAGAATGTTTGTCTCAATGAAATCTCGGTAAAGTTCAAAAATGGGTCATGTGGGTCAAAAACTAGGTCACTAGGTCAAATACTTGAAAAAACTTGTGTACACTCTAGAGGTCATATTTGTTACCCAATCTTGATGAAATTTTGTCAAATTGTTTATCTTAATTATATTTTATCAAGTTCGGAAATGGGTCACATGAAGTTAAAAACTAGGTCACTAGGTCAAATATTGGAAAAACCTTGTGTACACTCTAGAGGCCATATTTTTGACCCGAGCTTGATGCAACTTTGTCAGAATGTTTGTCTTAATTATATCTTGGTCAAGTTTGAAAATGGGTCACATGGGTTTAAAAACTAGGTCACTAGGTCAGATATTGGAAAAACCTTGTGTACACTCTGTCAAAATGTTTGTCTTAATTATATCTTGGTCAAGTTCAAAAATGGGTCACATGGTGTTAAAAACTAGGTCACTAGGTCAAACTTTGGAAAAACCGTGTGTACACTCTAGAGGCCATATTTTTGACCCGATCTTGATGCAATTTTGTCAGAATATTTGTCTCAATTATAGCTTGCTAAAGTTCGAAAATGGGTCACACAGGGTCACACAGGGTCAAAAACTAGGTCACTAGTACACTCTAGAGGCCATATTTCTGACCCGATCTTGATGAAACTTTGTCGAAATGGGTCACATGGGTCAAAAACTAGGTCACTAGGTCAAATACTTGAAAAACCTTGTGTACACTCTAGACACCATGTAGTACGATTCATCAATGGTATAACAGCCAGTAGAGCGTTCACAGGCCCTCTTGGGCCTCTTGTTTTAGACATTCACACCGTCATTTCTTGTGATAAAACTATCTTTAAAGGGACACTCAGCAATCTAAACTTTTTAAAACTATTTTTTTTTGCATATTTGCAAATTATTTTTAATAATTATTTGAATAGAACAAAGCAAATTGAATGACTAATTGTTGATTACATTGCACCAATAATATATTTACACCTTTGTAATTATATTGAAGAAAATTCAAACTAATTTAATTACCTTTTGCTTAATTATATACAGGCAGATTTAGACAAAATGTGGTGCTAATTTTGATGGTCCATAAACACCTTAAGATTGCCCTGTGCCACTTTAAACTTGTTTCATTCCATATTAGATTCGTGCAACTTTTAAACTATTTTGATATTTTAACTAATCAAAAGGCTTGTTAATAATTCAGAACTTGTTTCATTAATTGTATATGGAACGAAAACTCTTCAAGAGTTTGATGGCAGTAATGCTTCTTAAAGTATGCCATTTATAAATAAATGTTGTATTATCAAAAGAGCAGTGGCAGAAAAACAATTACGTGGCTCCAGCGTAAATGGAGTTTCTACGATAGAATTTGCAGCAACTCTGTAGTTCAGGGTGAGAAGTTTCTAGGCCCATTTTCCATATTTCATCTTGATGTACATGGAAGATGAGCCTGGCATATTCATGCCTTTAGGCGCCATATAACCTTTTCATGTGTTGGTGCGCCTTAAAACCCCAATTCAATATTATTACCTGTGTTTTTAGCTCGTCTGTTTTTGAAAAACAATCGGTGAGGTATTGTCACCACTTGATCGTTGTCTACGTCTTTCATAATGCCAGGTTCTTTAACTCGTGCTTATATTTTAGTAATTAATTTTATATACATGTAATAAAATTATGTCCCCTTTTGACTTTAATAGAAACAATTGGTACAACTTTTGTATAAGCCTGTATCTCGGAAACTTACAAATAATAGATTGAAACTTCACACATGTATAACTCATGTGACAGCCAGGTTCTATAACTGGTGCTATTATTTTTATATACTTACGTTTTAATTTTGTCAAAATGTGTGACAGTCGAGCCTCTGCACCAGCAGGGGATGCTTCTTGTTAATTGTTTAAATCGGCTTAACTATCCGACATGGTTTATGTTCATTTTGATTAATTTTTGAGACATTTGACCTTCATGTCATGTAATAATTAGCATGTTAAAGGGACACATGGCAATCTTGCTTTTTAAAACTCTGTGTCGTGTTATTAGCTCACCTGAGCCGAAGGCTCAAAGGTGAGCTATTGGGATCACTCTTCGTCCGTCGTCCGTCCGTCGTCGTCCGTCGTTAACTTTTGCTTCAAACGACTTCTCCTCAGAAACCGTCTGGCCAATTTTGACCAAACTTCACGAGGATAATCCTTAGGTAAATGCTTTTGAGATTTGTTAAAATTAGGTCAGCGCGACATCCAAGATGGCCACCATTACCATATATGGTCGAAACCTTAAAAAATCTTCTTCTCAAGAACAGCTGGACAGATTTCAACAGTTTTTCTTTTAAAATGATTGCCTACGCCTAGACTATCAAGTTTGTTCAAATGAAGTCCCTGGGATCGAAAATGGCCATGCCCCGGGTGTCCAAAGTTTGTATATTGAAATTTTGCATGTTTTTCATATAGACATATAGGAAAAAACTTTAAAAAATCTTCTTCTCTGAAACCACAAGGCACAGAGGTCTCATGTATTACATGTAGCATCAGCTTATGGTCCTCTACTAAGTTTGTTCAAATGGTGACCCTGGGGTCATATTTGTCCCCGCCCCGGGGGTCACAGTTTTACATAGACTTATATATATATATTTCTTTTTAAAAATCTTCTTCTCGGAAACTACAAGAGCCAGAGGTTTGATATTTTGCATTTACTATAAGCTTATGGTCCTTTACCAATTTTGTTCAAATGGTGAACCTCGGGTCACATTTGGCCCCGCCCCAAGGGTCACATGTTTTGCATAGACATGTATAGGGGAAAACTTAAAAAATCTTCTTCTCTAAAACTGCTAGAGCCAGAGGTTTAATATTTTGCATTTGCTATAAGCTTGTGGTCCTCTACCAAGTTTGTTCAAATGGTGACCCAGGGGTCACATTTGGCCCCGCCCCGGGGGTCACAGTTTTACATAGGCTTTTATAGGGAAAAACTGAAACAAATCTTCTTCTCTGGAACCACATGGCACGGAGCTCTCATGTATTACATGTAGCATCAGCTTATGGTCCTCTACTTAGTTTGTTCAAATGGTGACCCTGGGGTCAAATTTGTCACCGTCCCGTGTGTCACAGTTTTACATAGACTTATATATATATATTTCTTTTTAAAAATCTTCTTCTTGGAAACTACAAGAGCCAGAGGTTTGATATTTTGCATTTAATATAAGCTTATGGTCCTTTACCAAGTTTGTTCAAATGGTGACCCTCGGGTTACATTTGGCCCCGCCCAAGGGTCACATGTTTTACATAGAGATGTATAGGGAAAAACTTAAAAAATCTTCTTCTCTGGAACTGCAAGAGCCAGAGGTTTAATATTTTGCATTTGCTATAAGCTTATGGTCCACTATCAAGTTTGTTCAAGTGGTGACCCTGGTGTCAAACTTGGCCGCGGCCCAGGGGTCACAGTTTTATATAGACATATATATAGGAAAAAAACAATCTTCTCTGAAACTGCAAGAGCCAGAGGTTTAATATTTTGCATTTAGTATAAGCTTATGGTTCTCTACCAAGTTTGTTCAAATGGTGACCCTGGGGTAAAATTTGACCCCATTCCGAGGGTCACAGTTTTACATAGACGTATATAGGAAACACATTAAAGTCTACTTCTCTGGAACTACAAGAGCCAGAGGTTTAATATTTCGCATTTACTATACTCTTATGGTCCTTTACCAAGTTTGCTCAAATGGTGACCCTGGATTCACATTTGACCCCGCCCTAGGGGTCACGTTTTACATAGACTTGTATAGGGAAAAACTTAAAAAATCTTCTTCTCTAAAACCACAAAGCACAGAGCTCTCATTTATTTTTTTTGTATTTGATCTTTACCCAACTTTGTCAGGGTTTTAAACTGTCTATATCAATGTTGTTATACACAACAGAGCCCACATTTCTTGAACAATCTTAACCAAACTTGCACAGATTGTATATGACCATAAGATTTCGAAGAAGTTTGATAATGTGCCAGTACTCAGGTGAGCGCTTTAGGGCCATCTTGGCCCTCTTGTTTTTTCTACATAACTTGCATATATTATTTAAATATATCAAAGTTGATTGCTTTTGCATATTACTAATTGTTTATAACATTGCACCAATAATATATATTATACCTATAAAGAAACAGTTAATAGAACTAATTTATTACTTTTTATGCCCCTGAAGGGAATAGGGGCATATAGTAGTCGCACCGTCCGTCAGTCCGTCCATTCGTTCGTCCGTACAGTCGTGTCCGGTTAATAACTCTTGACAATAATGGACGGATTTTCACAAAACTTAGCACAATTGCTCACCACAGTGCTCACCACAGCAAGACTGTCGCGCACAAAATCCAGGTCCGTGGCTCCAAGGTCAAGGTCACACTTAGAGGTCAAAGGTCAAAATGAAGTGCTTTCGTGTCCGGTTAATAACTCTTGACATTCATGGACAGATTTTCAAATAAATTGGCACAAGTACTCACCACAACAAGTGACATGTCGCTCACAAAATCCAGGTTTGTGGCATCAAGGTCGCACTTAAAGGTCAAAGGTCACTTCGGGGGGCATTTGTCACTTCCAGTAACATTTCTTGTAATTTAATAAATTACATACAAGCAAGGTTTAAAGTCAAAATAATAGTCATTTAAAATTCTAGTTTCTAATTTTCATGCTTTAAACCTTCAAGATTGCTGTGTGTCCCTTTAAACTCATCTCCATTCCAAATAAGATTTATGTAGCTTGGGAATCATTTTGAAATTTTAACACCAAAAGTCTTTTTAAAATTAAAATAATTTGTAATTGTATGTGGAATGGAAAGTCATTCAAGATCCTATATATATGTCGACCAAAGTTCTAATGTATTGAGGAGATTAAAGATTTGCAAAAGGATGAGGAGTTTGATAGCAATAATTCTTCTTATAGGACACGCGGCTATCTTGATTTGTGAAGAACTCCGGGCATCCCATTAGCTGTTCTACAGAACTGGCATTCGCTCAATCATTAATATTAATTATCAGAATAGTATAAAGGAAATTATTGTTGCATATTATTAACTGTTGATTATATTGCACCAATAATATTGTTAAACCTATATATGACCAAAAAAAAATATCTAAATTTTATTTAATAATATGCGAGCCCGTTTCAAGTCTAAATGATAGTGCATAAATAGAGACGCCCATTTTAATGCTTAATAAACACTTGAAGATTGCCTTGTGTCCCTTTAAATGTATGACGGTATAATCAGATATTGCTTGTATTAGCTCTTGTTGGTACGAGTATTTGTATTTTATTAGTGTTTATATTTTATTCCATATTAAAGATTTCCCGTGTGGTTGCCGGGGTAGTATACAACCACTGCAATCTCACAAACAAACTGTCACATGCAGATAGAGTAGCACCCTCCCCCACCCCATTCATATTTATTTTGTTTTTTATCATGAACATTCAAGGTCTTTATCATGACACCGTATATGCAAATGTGGAAATGAGACTTCATCGTAAATGGAGTGTCTACCATAGAATTTGCAGCAACTCTGCAGTTTTGCAGGTAAGAAGGTTCTAGGCCCATTCTCCATATTTTATCTTGATGTAAATGGAGAATGAGCCTGGCACGTTCATTCCTGTTAGGCGCCATATAACCTTTCATGTGTTGGTGCAAAACGTTAATGATTGCATTAAGAGTACGATTGTTGTCACTACAATCACCATGAACTTGTTGTGAAAACAACTGGCAGTTCAGTTTTATTTTACTGATTACCACAACTAGTCATTCAGTTTTGAAGGGATTCAATTCATTTTTGGTAGGATTTTTTGCCATCCCATGAAGATCACCATTTTGTTTCGACAATTTTTACCGCAGTCATGGCCCTTTTTGGACATTTTATGGTCTAATTAGAACCTTTTGGTCACAAATTGTCAGTGAGTTTTAAATGGATGGTCAAAACCTTGGATGTTTAGTTATATTGTTTGCCATCATGAGATGATGGGTCATATTACATCACCATTTACCTACGACAATTTATACAGGAGTTACGACTCCTTTACAATATGGTCCGTATGCATGTTGAAATAGCATTTGTTTGGGTGATCTTGCACGATTAACAATTCTTCATTTATACATAAATTAAAGTGACTGGAGCGGTCTGGAAGAAGTGTGGATGTATATCCAAATATAAAAACAAAAACATGATGCGCTTTATTTGCGCATAAAAAGTACATGTTTACTAAATTGGATCTCTTGTTGTGTCCGGTTTAATTATTGTTCATAAAAATTATTGGTATGGAAAACCCTGCAAGTTTTTTTGGTAAAAAGTATTAAAGGGACACCCAGCAATCTTATTTGTGTTAAAACTTGTGGCATCCCGTCAGTTTTTTCGGCATAACTGGCACATTTGCTGTCATTAATAATGATCATTTAAATAGTTCAAAGCAACGGTTTTACCAGATTACTAATAGTTGGTTACTTTGCACCAATAATATATTTAAAATAACAAGGTAAAAATAAAACATTAATTCTATTATTTGATATTTAAATTTATGCAGGCAGATTTAAAGTCATGATACCAGAGAAATGCATTGTGTTGCTTATTCTAATGCGTAGTGCTTGAAAAATACTTGTCATGATTGTGTCCCTTTAATTCATATTGGGATTCAAGATTGCCATGTGTCCCTTTAATTAATATGTGGATTCAAGATTGCCATGTGTCCCTTTTATTCATATGGGGGATTCAAGGTTGCATCCCTTTAATTAATTTTGCGATTCAAGATTGCCATGTGTCCCTTTAATTGATTTGGGGATTCAAAATTGCCGCGGTCCCTTCAATTTATTTGGGGATTCAAGATTGCCGTGTATCCCTTTAATTTCATATCAGGATTCAAAATTGCTGTGTGTCCCTTTATTTCATATCGGGATTACTGATTGCCGTGTATCCCTTTAATTCCCTTGGCAATTCAAGGGTGCTGTGTGTGCCTTTAATTCATGTGGGGATTCCAAATTGTTGTGTTTCCCTTTAAACCTTAAAACACCATACAAATAAACAAAACAAAACACATCTTACGTGGATTCAAGGTTGCCATGTGTGCCTTTAATTCATGTGGGAATTCAAGATTGCCATGTGTGCCTTTAATTCATTTGGGAATTCAAGATTGCCGTGTGTCCCTTTAATTCATTTGGGGATTAAAGATTGCTATGTGTCCCTTTAATTCATTTGAGGATTCAAGATTGCCATGTGTGCCTTTAATTCATATGTGGATTCAAGATTGACGCATGTCCCTTTAATTCATATGAGAATTCTCGATTGCCAAATGTCCCTTTAATTTATGAGATTTAAGATAACTGTGTGTCCCTTTAATTCTAATGGGGATTCAAGATTGCCATCTGTCCCTTTAATTCATTTAAGGATTCAAGATAGCCATGTGTCTGTTTAATTCATATGGGGATTTAAGATTGCCATGTGTGCCATTAATTCATTTGGGGATTCAAGATTGCTGTGTGTCCCTTTAATTTATTTGGGGATTCAAAATTGCCGCGGTCCCTTCAATTTATTTGGGGATTCAAGATTGCCGTGTATCCCTTTAATTTCATATCAGGATTCAAAATTGCCGTGTGTCCCTTTATTTCATATCGGGATTACTGATTGCCGTGTATCCCTTTAATTCCCTTGGCAATTCAAGGGTGCTGTGTGTGCCTTTAATTCATATGTGGATTCAAAATTGACGCATGTCCCTTAAATACATATGGGAATTCTTGATTGCCGAATGTCCCTTTAATTTATTAGATTTAAGATAACTGTGTGTCCCTTTAATTCACATGGGGATTCAAGATTGCCCCTTTAATTTATTTAAGGATTCAAGATTGCCATGTGTCTCTTTAATTCATATGGGGATTCAAGATTGCCCCGTGTCCCTTTAATTCACATGGGGATTCAAGATTGCCCCTTTAATTTATTTAAGGATTCAAGATTGCCATGTGTCTCTTTAATTCATTTGGGAATGTAAGATTGCCTTGTGCCCCTTTAATTCAAGATCGCCGTGTGTCCCTTTAATGCATATGGGTATTCAGAATTGTGGTCTGTCCCTTTATTGTCGAGCCTGTTTACGGATCTTGACTTAGCGAACACCATGTCATCCGGGTGAATGTGCGTCCGGTCATCTGTCCGATTTTTATTTCTTAATATTTTCTTCGTCACTTGCAGGATTTTCACCAAACTCCAATACTTCACTAAAATACAACCACTGCAAACACACGGTCAGATGCATCATATTCATTTTTTGTTCATGCTCATTAAAGGTCTTCATCATGACCCCTGCATTGTTTCAGGTGCCATCTCGCTCACATCACTAAGAGCAGTGGCAGAAAAACAATAAACTTGGCTCCAGCGTAAATGGAGTGTCTACAATATAATTTGCAGCAACTCTGCAGTTCAGGGTGAGAAGGTCCTAGGCCCATTCTTCATATTTTATCTCCATGTACATGGAGGATGAGTCTGGCATCTTCATGCCTGTTAGGCGCCATATAACCTTTCATGTGTTGGTGCGCCTTAAAACCCAACTCAATACAATAATGTACCTAATGTTGTGTCACTAAAGCAGTTTACCAGTAAGTTGGAAAGGACCGAGATTTTGTTGTAAAATTCAGAATTACATTACTGCTTACCAATATAATTTTGCGACACCGTATCAGTTGTTTAGCTACCACTACACTAGGAAAAGACCGTTATTTGTTGTAAACAATACCATTAACCAAATATATAACGAATTTGGTGACACGGTATTCGGTGTATTTGCTACCAGTAAGCTAGGAAAGAACTGAGATTTTGTTGTAAAATAAAACAATACAAATATGATGAGGTTAACAATTTAAAGGGACACAAGGCAATCTTAATTTTGACTTTAAACCTACTTGCCTGTATTTAAATAATAATGAAAATTGGAGATAAGTTTACTTCGTTATTCTATTATAGTCTTAACTAGATTGCACTATAATCAACAGTGAATCCCATTTTAAAAAAAACAACAACCAAATATTCCAATATTACGATTTGCACAATTTGTAATTTACATTAGACAAACCAGCATGTTTGAACTAATCAAGATTGCCATGTCTCCCTATAATTGTTATTATATCTAAATATTGCTATGTATAATTTATTTAACTTTTGTTGACATTTAACTAATTAATGAAGAAAACATTAAACTTAATATTAATTGACCAAGTGTTTGTTCCATTCTTTATGAAACATTATTTAGCTCTACTGATCAAAGATCATCAGAGCGTCTGCCGTGGTGTGACGTCCGTCATCCGTCCGTCTGTAATTGGCTTTTTTTGTAGCAACTTCTCATCTGAAACTGCTAGATGAATTTTCATGAAACTTTACAGGAATGTTGCACTCGATGTGTAGTTAATCCTATATAAAAATTCAGGTCCAGTGGCAGTCCAAGATGACCACCATAGCTCGAAAATATGTCGAATGACAATTTTGTGGTGATTACTATTCTGAAACCACTAGATGGATTTTCATGGAACTTAACAGGAATAAAGCACTTGATAGCGGTGGTCCTAAGTACACTAAAGGCAAAAAGAAACGCAATTTCAGAATTTTATATTGTATATGCTGCTTTTAATCGAATGGTACACCAGTAAGTGAGCTTGTAGCATTTTACAATCTCTTGACATTTAATAGTGCTGAGAATGCTTAAATTGTTAAAGCGGAACTTCAACATTTATGACTTCAGGTTACAAAGTGAACGGTGATTAAAAGGTACCAGCACAGTTTTGTCCTTTTTCTGACTTCCTGCAACCTTTTTTTTCATAAAACATCTTCAGATTTCTCTTGAATATTGTGAATTAAATGTGCAGTACATAAATTATATAGATTAGAAATTGCCCAAGTTCTTTTTCCCTGTAGCATACATTATGTATGTGGTTTAATTTGTCCCCCACCGGTCCCGGGGGCTCTAGGTTTGCACCTCGTCCTTCCGAATGCTTGTCCGGGCCATATTTTCAATACTATAAGACTGAGATACCAAACTTGGTATGTGGATACATCTTGGGATAGCGGTGTGTCGCGTACCAAAATAAGGTCACCTTGACCTTGACCTGTGTCATAGAAAATGCTTGTCCAGACCTTATTTTCAATACTTAGATACCAAACTTGGTATGTGAATACATCTTGGGATAGCGGTGTCGCGTACCGAAATAAGGTCATGTGACCTTGACCTGTGACCTCTGTCATAGAAAATGCTTGTCCAGACCGTATTTTCAATACTATAATACTTAGAGATACCAAACTTGGTATGTGAATGCATCTTGGGATAGCGGTGTCGCGTACCAAAATGTCATGTGATCTTGACCTGTGTCCACTTGTAGCAGTGAGCTCAATGCTCAACTTTATAGTGCTGCCTCACTGGAATACCATTCTGTAAGCATGACATGATACCCCACCTACCCAGTATCATTATACTGACACCAGGCAGACCAGTCGTAGCACTACCCTTTATATGGGGAGGTACTAGTACTAGTTTTATACGACACTCTTAAGATGTGACGTAAAATACTGTGGTGCTGTCCGTCTAGCTGACAAGTGAGTGTGGCTAATAACTTTTCAAGTATTAGGCATGATCCAATGAATACACCTGAAAATGGCCCACAACCTGAATTTATATTTTCACGCGCCGCCATGAAAGACTAGTGAAGTGGGCATTATATACTGAAAGGAAAAAGAAACGCATAATCAAACAAATACCTATACTATTATATACACCGAATTCCACGTAATATTTCAGATATATCTAACATGTTTTGTACAAAAAGCGGCTACAACTAATTACAGAAAGGACAACTCTGTCATGTAGTAGACCTTTTAATCAAAGTATACTTTGTTACACGAAATTCATAAATGTTGAAGTTTCGCTTGAAAAAGTCAAGCCATTTCAGTATTGTATTTAATGTTAAAAGACTATGTTAAAAAAACTGCAACGTTTAAAACCTAAGTTTGCTCACCTACTTGAGCCAAATGCTCATTCTGTTGATAATTAAACTACAGGGGACACCATTGGTGTGTTCGGTGCTGTTTAAAACTTCTTTCCGAAAGGACAGGCCTAATGTCGCCCTGTACCATTCGAGCATATTAAACCTACAATATATAGCGGAAATACCCATTATGCGTTTCTTTTTTCTTTCAGTCTAGTATTACCCTTGCACTGATTCCTATTTTTGGATTACTTTCCTTGGACAAATTACAGGTGATTGTGGCTAATGACTAAGCACGTACACTTCTTCAGCATGATCCAATGATTCGGGCAATGAATACATCTGAAAAAGGGCCACAACTCTGAATTATATTTTTATGCTCGAGGGAGAATATATATATATTTGCTTCTTTGTGCAGAGCACAACTTTACATTACTAATGGGACTGGAAAACAATATTCCAAAAAGTGATAAAGTGAAATGATCAAGACCCATAAATATAGCTTCAATCAAGTACACGTAAGAGTAATTGCCCTTTGTAATTATACTTAAGAAATAGAATATCATTTACGTTGAATTATCGTGTAATATATCACGGTTTGGAGTTCAATTGTAAGGCGAGTGAAATTATTGTTTACAATTGAACGACAAACCGTGATATATTACAAGATAATTCACCGTATAAGATATGCTATTTGTATTCTAATACCCCTAAAATTTGAAAATAACGCACACATCTGAAATCTTTCTCATTGCTTTGCTTACTCTCCAAACGTTGCAAACATTAAGACGTTACAGTGATATCTTTCGCACTGCCTTGCTTATTCTTCTAACACTGCAAACGTTACAGTGGTATATCGTTGAATATAACGAGATATTTTAAACTAGGCTATATAGTGCGGGTGTATTAGAATAATAATTCTTTCTCAGTTTCTGGAGCAGATAACTTGAAAAAACTTGGAGCATAACTTGAAAACTACTACTGGGAGTGCAATAAAACTTCACCCAATGAGGGGAAGTGCAGTGCACAAGAACCATAATTCTATCTTCATTCAAATATTTATTTCCCTTGGTAGTGTACATGTAATACTTGTACTTCTTGTCCGAAGCATATTAGCGTTATTGCGAAAACTACTGATAGGAATGGAGAATATGCAGAGCACAAGAACCATAACTAACTTTAGCTTGAGTAAAGACAGAATTATTCTTCTTTGTACACTAGCTTTTATTTTAAACACGTTTGTCGGAAACATCTTGTCTAGAATGTCATGGATTGTCATTCTTCTAACTGGTAGGCACCATCGTCTTCTGGTGACCCAGCCGGGAACTGAAACCCCGACCTCCCGCACGCGAGGCGGACGATCTACCAGTAAGCTACCGTCATGGTCCTAAGTAAAACCAGCTCGAAATTAAAATGGCTCTCAGCTCAAAATAAAATAGTTGTGCGACCGCTATTAATTCCTGAACCAATTGGATACATGTTTATGATATTTGGCAGGACCAATGCACATTATATCTACGAATTAAAGTTCAGCAGAGCTTATGCAGTGGTGTGGCTTCCGTCCGTCTGTACATCAACAATTTTTGTGGCAAATCCTCTTAAAGGGACAATCTTGAAGTTTTCTAAATGGAATGTCTACAATAGAATTTGCAGCAACTCTGCAGTTCAGGGTGAGAAGGTTCTAGGCCCGTTCTCCATATTTTATCTCGATGTACATGGAGGATGAGCCTGGCATGTTCATTCCTGTTAGGCGTCATATAACCTTTCATGTGTTGGTGCACCTTAAAACCCCAATTCAATCAATTAAAATTTTTTTTTTATCAAACATTGCAGTTATCATCTCGATTTTTATTCGAATATCATTTTGACTTAACATATAGGTAAATAAAATTTGAGTTCATTTGTTCTTATTTTACCATAGGTTTACATATATTATTGTTACAATATAATCAACAATAGTTATATGCAAAAACAATTTGCTTTGTTCTTCTCTAATATTATATTAAATACAGAACAAATGCAGGATATGCAGAAAAACTAAGGGACGCCGCAGGTTTTTAAAATGTCAAGATTGTCGTGTGTCCCTTTAAACCACTTGCTACATACAGGAATGTTGTTTAGTTGATCTTCAGTAAAATTCCGAGTTGTCGGTAGTCAAAGATGTCAGCCATAGCTAAATATAGATTTTCAAAGACAATTTTGGTTTAAAGATATTTTATTTTAATATTATACAACACGCATATGTAAATAGTACAAAGTTAATAGGGTTGGAACAACAATCTGATACAGTTTCTCTCCTTGATATTTAACAAATGCAGTTGATGTTGGTCGTTAATACAGTTTTAACATCAATATGGCATTTTTATTTTTGATTATATATCCTCGTTTTGCGTAAAAGGGAAAACAAAGACAATTTCGTGATGGCTTCTCCTCAGAAACTAATAGATGGACTTTCTGGAAAGATGTACTTGATTTTTACTTGGAATGAAATCTAGAGCTGATGATTCTCAAGACAAGTTTGTTTTTGTTTTTGTTTGTATGGTGTTTTACGTCATTTTCAATACGTGTAAGGTTATATATGACGGTTGTTTTTTTGTGGTGGAGGCAGACCACCCACTTTTCCTGGGTAGAACCAGTACTGTACACCTCCCGCCATCTGAAGACAAGTTTGTGACGTCTTCTACTCTGAAAGTATAAGTTGGATTTCCCTAAAATTTTCAGGAACATTTGATACCAGCTAAACATATACCAACTTTATTGATTGTGTACAGGAACATTTGATACCAGCTAAACATATACCAACTTTACTGATTGTGTACAGGAACATTTGATACCAGCTAAACATATACCAACTTTACTGATTGTGTACAGGAACATTTGATACCAGCTAAACATATACCAACTTTACTGATGGTGTACAGGAACATTTGATACCAGCTAAACATATACCAACTTTACTGATTGTGTACAGGAACATTTGATACCAGCTAACATATACCAACTTTACTGATTGTGTACAGGAACATTTGATACCAGCTAAACATAGACCAACTTTACTGATTGTGTACAGGAACATTTGATACCAGCTAAACATATACCAACTTTACTGATTGTGTACAGGAACATTTGATACCAGCTAAACATATACCAACTTTACTGATTGTGTACAGGAACATTTGATACCAGCTAAACATATACCAACTTTACTGATTGTGTACAGGAACATTTGATACCAGCTAAACATATACCAACTTTACTGATTGTGTACAGGAACAATGCACAAAGGAACAATGCACGTCAGTATAGTTAGCTCTACTGATTAATAAAGATTGAGAGCTTAAACAGTTGTGCGTTATCCATCTGTCCGTCCTTCCATAAACAATACTTTGAAACTACTTGATGAAACTTGGTATACGGTAATGATATTACCAGATTTTAACATACTTGGCCATAGTTATTAGATGCATTTACATTTATTTCAATAATATTACCAATAAAACCATCAAGAGGGCCTGCATGGCTTAGTCAAAAGATTCGACAAGGACCAACATCATGTCATGCTGATCATTTTAGAAAAAATCCCATATCAATATCACTTATAGTTTTCAAGAAGTTGTCAATTTAAAAACCTATTTTTAGCTTTGGTGGCCATCTTGTATTTTACACCAATGCGATTTTTTGCTAGGATCAACTAGACATCATGGGCAACATTCCTGTAACGTTTCATGAAAATCCATCCAGTAGTTTCAGAGGAGTAGTCGCTCCAAAATATTTTACAGACAGACTGCTCTGCTGATCCTTAATATAGCTTTTTTCAATAAATCAAGGGCAAGTTTGATAAAGATCAGGGACCGGTTTATGAAACATCTTACAATTTTGATCGTAAGTTAATTTCTTAAATTCTTTACTTTGATTTACAATTCCCAAATGAACGTGATTTCATTGCATTTTCTTATACATTTGAAATTTCTGTACATAATGCACATCTAATTGTCTAGATGCAAAAATGTGATCAGTTTTAAGATATTTAATAAAACGGGGCCCAGATGTAAAATGAAGGCCTTATCTTAAGGAGACAAGTGTAAAATGGGGATAATTCTGGAAAAATGCATAACGGCGTTATGGTGCCTGTCAAATATGGTTGTGTACTGATGATGAATATGTATGCCAAGTTTCAAAGCTTTCTGACAATTGGCATTTGGAATAAGACTAAATTTTAACTAAAAACTCTTGAGACAAAAAGGGAGATAATTCAAGTAAAATACAATACAGTTATGGTTCGTCATATAACATTGTGTAATACTAATGAACAAGTGTGCCAAGTTTCAAAGCTTTCAGACGATCAGTTTTTGAGAAATGAGGAAAAACAAACACTTTAACCAATCCTAGATTTGCTTCACAATTCGGATAAAAAATGCCGTAACGCTGGTATTATTGGTTTGAGTCAAACTGGTCCAAGCTTTAGTTTTTTGTCAAACCTATTTTAGAAAAAAAGCCTCCATTTGTATTTTTGCTGTTGTTTTAATTGTTTTTCAGATAAATTATGTTATTTAATACAGTTTGCATGATAAAGCAAGAGGCCCAAGTGGGCCTGTAGACGCTCTACTGGTATGATGTGATTCAAAAACATAAACATGATAGAAAACATAAACATGATAGGCCAACACAAGAAACATGTTTCCTATATATAACTCTTATGTAAACTTTGGGTTATTATGGCGGCCATTTTGAATATTTGACAACGAAAAACACAAACTTGAACAGAGGCCAACAACAGGAACATGTATATGATATTTAACTAGAATGGAATAAGTGGTAATATGTCGTTTGATAAATGTCCTTAAATTTGACCTAGGTTTAGCCATGGTGGCCATCATGGATGACTGGAGGCCCCAAAAACACAAATCTGAGAGGGACTAACCAAAAGATCATTGTGATTTAAGTTTCATCAAAATCCTTCAGGCGGTTTGAGAGATGTCATTTTTAACGTTTTCCTATATAACTCTATGTAAACTTTGGGTCGCTGTGGCAGCCATTTTTATTATTCGACGATAACGAAAAACACAAACTTGATAGAGGCTAACCCAAGGAACATGTTTATGATATTTCACAAGAATGGAATAAGTGGTTTCGGAGATGTTGTTCGAAATTTCCTTTAATTTGACCTTATTTTAGCCACGACGGCCATCTTGGATGACTGGCAGCCGCAAAAAACACAAATCTGAGAGGGACTATCCCAAGGATCATTGTGATTTAAGTTTCATCAAAATCCTTCAAGCAGAGAAGATGTCATTTTTAACATTTTCCTATATAACTCTATGTAAACTTTGGGTCGCAGTGGCGGCAATTTTGATTATTCGACGATAACGATAAACACAAACTTGATAGAGGCCAACCCAAGGAACATGTTTATGATATTTCACAAGAATGGAATAAGTGGTTTTGGAGATGTCGTTTGAAATTTCCTTAAATTTGACCTAATTTTAGCCATAGTGGCCATCTTGGATGACTGGCGGCCATGAAAAACACAAATCTGAGGGGGACTATCATTATAATGAAGTTTCATCAAAATCCTTCATGCAGAGGAGATGTCGATTTAAAAAAACTGCTAACAGACGGACAGACAGACAGAAAGACGACGGACGTAAAGCGATCACATAAGCTCGCCTGGCCTTTGACCAGTAGAGCTAAATATTACACGTTTATTAACTTAAATGTATTTTGGCTGGTGTCAAAAAGTGATAAATGCCCGCCAAAGGCTCCCATTTATCACTTTTCTTAAACTTGCCAGCTGAATTTCTGAGTTACTAACCACACAATTCTTATATGCAAGAAAGTGATTTGTGGTGCACACTATCACAGTTTTATATTCTCACAGAGGGAGTAGAGATACAATTATAGTAACAACAACACGTGCTTGCTTAATAAATCTAATATACCTTATACTGAAGATGACGTATATAAAATGAAGAAATAAATATTACAGTTTATCTTGAAATACTGATTCTGGTATTCATTTCAAACCTATCTACAAGCTGTATAACATGTGAATCCTACATAAACAGGCCAACACATACTACACAGAAGTGGGATATATACAGAAAAGCAGTCTGCAGCAGTAACAATGTGGAACTCCATCTTTAAATTAGGTGTAAGTGTAATTTCAGCAGATGCCAGACCGTCACAGCGAGCTAGAACAGTTTTGATCTTTCTGCCAGAGTTCTGAAAATAAAATAAAAACAAGATAATAATCTCCGTGTTTGACCAATTTATTAAACCATGGATAATGTCGTGACAGACAAGGTCCATGACACCCTGGAGGGAGACGAGAATTTAAAAGTATATGACAACCAAGAAAACTCCCTCGAGGGTTCAACCCCATCTCTGATTAATGATATAGAAAGACGAACTGGATCACAAATCACCTTCAGAACTGCTGATTTTCAATACAACTTAAGGGTGATTACTCATGACAGTCATAAAACAGTCTTGGCCACATATTCCTGAAATTTGCTCAGCCAAAATCCCATGCTGAATCTCAAATATTTCTTTTAGGTATAACTTTCGTCAACGAGTGTTTTCCATTGTGAACTTTCAGGACAGTTGCAATATTTGCTTATCTTTATTTGTGTAAAGTTTCAAGCATGACTGTTAAGTTAGATTTTCAAAATGTTATAGCTCAACTTGAGCTTTCGATTCTGACTCAAAAGTTTCGAGAATACGAAGCCAGATTACGGTAAATCAAATTGAACAAGATTTCAGATAGCAAACACAACAATAACGGGGTACCTCGACTACATAGTGACTACAAGACCTGGATGTATTTCTAGACAAACAGAAAACCATCAGCTTTCCAGTTCACCAGACCCAGAAACTGACTCCCAAAATTTACAGTCCAGAGGAGATAACTGCTATAACAATCATAGGCAAGAATATGCTGAGAGATAAACCAATGGAATTATCTCAAGGGTGATTGCTCATGAGTCATAAAACAGTCCTGGCCCCATATTCCTGAAATTTGCTCACCCAAAATCCCATGCTCAAGCTCAAATATTTCTTGTAGCTGTAACTTTTTTCAATGAGTGTTTTTCCATTTCAGGACAGCTGTAAATTGTGCTATCTTTATTTGTGTAAAGTTTTAAGAATCAAAGCCAGATTAAATAGAATTGAACAAGAAATGTTGAAATATTCAATTTGAGACAGCAAACACGCAAATACTGGGATACATAGACCACATAGTGATTACTACCAGACTACAAGAACTAGATGTATTTCTAGACAAAGAGAAAACCATCAGCTCTCCAGTTCACCAGACCCAGAAACTGACT
Organism: Cyrtodaria siliqua; assembly: GCA_037043455.1. Classification (NCBI taxonomy): domain Eukaryota; kingdom Metazoa; phylum Mollusca; class Bivalvia; order Adapedonta; family Hiatellidae; genus Cyrtodaria; species Cyrtodaria siliqua. The sequence goes on from JAWPHD010003083.1 coordinate 79,283, forward strand.
TCCCAAATTTACAGTCCAGGGGAGATAACTGCTATAACAATCATGGGCAAAATAACAACATCAACATGAAAATGGAACCCCCGAAATTCAATGGAAAAGATGACTTGTCAAGAGTTCTTAAGACTTCTTTTAAATATGCTGCGAGATAAACCAATGGAATTATCAAGCCCGAGAAATAAACTTGGCTGGTACTTTGAATGGAAATGCCCGCTCCATCTTGACAGAAGTAAGCTCCACTGAGAGGAACAACTATTCAGCACTTGTTACAATGTTAACCGCATGCTATGGCTCTGTAAACTAAGCAGAGCTTTTTAAAACTCAGCTGAGAAATAGAATATGTAAACCTGTGGAACCGATATCCGAGCTGGCGCAAAACATTACAAAATTAAGTAGTCGAGGTTATCTTATGCTCCAAAAGAATGGATTGTTATGGCCTGTCTCGACTATATAATAGACACCATGACAGATTCTGACATTTGTATAAAACTTAAATAATCAGGTTTAAAGGACCTATCAAAAGTTGAACAAACCACCATCAGACTTGAAGCATACCGTATTGGAAGACAAACAAAGACATGACATTATACCTATAGCTGCAGTAGGACAAACCACCATCAGGCTTGAAGCATACCGTATTGGCAGAATACCTACAGATAAAGTAGAATCTCTTTTTCAAACAGTACAAAATCTTGCATAACAGATCCATGACATATCCAGGGATAGAAATCTTGATAGAGAAAAAAGTCACTACCAATCAACATAGGGGAGATAACTCAAAACAACACATTCGGTAATAGACCATAGAGAACAGAGGAAATGCAAACAGGAGTTACAACAAGAGCACCGCCAATGGTGCAGACGCTCCACTTTGGTGGAATTACAATTGATAAACAAGGTTTCCATCAATTACATTCAAGCTTTAACAAAGATTTCTAAGTATAAAAGGGGTCATAATTTTGTTATAATAAAACGTGGGCTATACTAGACGCCAAATACATGTGTGAAGTTTCAATCCATTATGTAAAGTACTTTTGGAGATGTAAGCTTACATACATAACCAAATTTATTTTCAAACACTGAAAAGAGGCCATACTTTTGTTAAAATAAAAGCAAGAGTATAGAACCTGGCTCTGTGGTGTTGTCTAATGCTGCTGAATGCATGTGTGAAGTTTTAATCCATTATGTAAAGTACTTTGCGAGATACAATTTTACATACAAACTTAAACCACATTTCTTAAGTACAAAAGGGGACATAATTTTGTTTAAATAGATGCAAGAGTTATAGAACCTGGCTCTGTGGTATTGTGTTATGATGCCCAGTGCATGTGTGAAGTTTTAATCTATTATGCTAAGTTCTTTACGAAATACAAGCTTGCATACAAACTTGAACCAAGTTTACTAAGTATAAAAGGGGCCATAATTCTGTCAAAATAAAAGCAAGAGTTATATCACCTAACTCTGTGGTGTCATCTAATGATGCGGAGTACATGTGTGAAGTTTCAATTGTTGTGTAAAGTGGTTTGGGAGATACAAGCTTACATACAAACTTTAACCAAGCTTACATACAAACTGCCAAGTCATTGAGTACCTTCATTGTGGCTTTCTAGGCTATTGTTGTTTTTTTTGTATTATATTTACACGAGCATATTTGTGTTTTACTTATATTGCCTATTGATGCTGCCTTGTTGGTTAGAGATTAGATCATGGCGGGGATTTCTTCATTTACACTGTCCTGTTTTAATGGGATGACAGTAGGGTAAGTGTGAGGTTTGGTGCACCCTAGAACCGGTTTAAACCCCCAGTGGCCTTTGTGGCCACTGACCGTTCCAAGGCGGTAGCCCTATTGTCATCCCTTTCGTGTTTGTGATGTCGTTTGCATTTTTTATTACTTTTGTCTGTTTGCATGTTTGTTTTTGTTTTTTGTGGTTGACTGTCGTCCTTGAATGCTGCTTTCCCTGTCCGATATTTTTATCTTTCTTTAACAAAGCTTTTCTAAGTATAAAAAGTGCCATAATTCTGTCAAAATAAAAGCAAGAGTTACATAACCTAACTCTGTGGTGTCATCTATTGATGCTGAATACATGTGTGAAGTTTCAATCCATTATGCAATATGGTTTGGGAGATACAAGCTTACATACAATCTTTAACCAGGGGACGCAGGCGAGGACGATCAAGTGTGACAATAGCTCTTTTTTTCCTTCAGAGCTAATAAAACACAGTATAAGGGAGGTAACCCATATCAAATTATCCCCAAAACGCATACAATGACAGAGACCCATAACATGTCTCGGGAAATGAGATCAGGTCAACCTGGAGGCCCCACAGGACAATCAAACCAGATCGGCCAAAGACAATAATGGTGCAAAACAACTCTTCATTTGAAGAAGGTTACTTTCTGCCAAAAACAAAATCTTACCCTGATCAACTTGCCCTGATTGTGGACAAGGGACCATTTTGTGGAAAGACCTCCTGGATACATGGCCTGTACAGCAACGCCCAAAGATCATTCCTAGAAATACAAAATTAGAAACAGTTACAGGATAGAGTACTTTTGCAAACAGGTACAGTCCTTCGAAATACTGATACTGCATGAATAATGGAGCTTTTTTTTTCAGTGTTAAACTTTATGGAAAGGGGCATACATTTGCATTGGATAATTGATAAGGAAGAACTGTATAAGTGTCATGACCATAGGCCAATATTTTGCCAAGTTATGAGCTAGGTTAGGTTGCAGATTAACGTTTTATGAAAAGAGGGCATAACTCTGGGCATGTGCAACAACATTCCTTCAGTTAAGATGAATATGTGTGTGAAGTTTCACGAACATAGGTCAGATATCTTTCACGTTATGGCCAGTTATGAGCTTGGTTAGGTTGCAGGTTAAAGTTTTATGTAAAGGGGCATAACTCTGCCAAAATGAGAATCAGAGTTATAGGACGTGTGTAACAACACGCCTTGAAGTAAGATGATGATGTGTGTGACAGTTTATGAGCAATGGTCAAATATTTTTTCAAGGCAAAGTTTAGGTTGCAGGTTAATGTGTAACGGACTAAGGCAAAGACATGATCCCTAAGTGTCTGCCATGCTATGCAGGCGACACAAAAACTTAGTGCAGCAGTTAGGAGTTTCTTTATCAAGGTTATATTATTACGACACAAACCTAGAACATAATAATAGTAATACCAAACCATCTGAATACTATCCACCAATATATCTTCCCAACATCTGTTTCATTTGTAACTTACCATTTCATTTGTTTTTTGCTCTTCACAAGTTTTTGTGCACAATATGACCTATTCATGTGTTGACGTGCCGTAAAACACCATTCATGCACTTGTAAACTGCACACATGTCTGTAAAATATGGACATCAACAGCTACAAATCATAGATTAAATATGAAAGAGATAATTAACTACTCAAGCTGAAATTTAATAATCTCAAATAAACTGAAGTTGTTTATTCATTTGTGTCTTTCATTGTATTTACAACATTTCATAACAAAACAAGAGGTCAATGACCTTGAAGCTCTACGGATTGATTTTGATTTCAGGAAGTAGTCGCTACAGACTTGTTTTTTGAAAAATTATTTTTAGCCGTGGCGGCCATCTTGAATTTCCGGCCGACCTGAAATTTTGCTAGGATCAATAAGACATCAAGAGCAACATTCCTGTGAAGTTTCATGAAAATCCGTCAAGTAGTTTCACAGAAATAGTCGCTACAAGTTTTTAGCTCTACTGATCAGAGATCAGCAGAGCTTATGCCGTGGTGCGGCGTCCGTCGTCCGTCCGTCTGTCCGTCCGTCTGTCCGTCCGTCCGTTAACTTTTATTTGTAGCGACTACTCCTCTGAAACTACTGGATGGATATTCATAAAACTTTATAGAAATGTTGCCCATGAAGTCTAGTTGATCCTAGCAAAAATTCATGTTGATGTGAAATCCAAGATGGCCACCAAAGCTAAAAATAGATTTTTTAAATTCAAGTTTGTAGCGACTACTTCTTGAAAACTATAAGTGATATTGATATGGGACTTTTTCTAAAATGATCAGCATGACATGATGTTGGTCATTATCAAAAATCGTTTTGATTCAACGTTAAACACGGCTGCCAGCGGCCATCTTTGTTTACATAGAGTTATATAGTAAAAACTTGTAGCGACTACTCCTCTGAAACTACTTGGCGGATTTTCATGAAACTTTACAGGAATGTTGCTCTTAATGTCTAATTGATCCTAGCAAAATTTCAGGTCGGCGGTAATTCAAGATGGCCGCCATGGCTAAAACTAGATTTTCAAAATACAAGTTTGTAGCGACTACTTCTTGAAAACTATAAGTGATATTGATATGGGACTTTTTCTAAAATGATCAGCATGACATGATGGTTATCCGAGTAGAACATTATTTTGATTCGACATTAAACATGGCTGCCAGTGGCCATCTTTGTTTACATAGAGTTATATAATGAAAACTTGTAGCGACTACTCCTCTGAAACTACTTGACGGATTTTCATGAAACTTCACAGAACTGTTGCTCTTGATGTCTAATTGATCCTAGCAAAATTTCAGGTCGGCCGGAAATTCCAGATGGCCGCCATGGCTAAAAATAGATTTTCAAAATGCAAGTTTGTAGCGACTACTTCTTGAAAACTATAAGTGATATTGATATGCGACTTTTTCTAAAATGATCAGCATTACATGATGTTGGTCCTTGTCAAAAATCATTTTGATTAGATGTTAAACATGGCTGTCAGCGGCCATCTTTGTTTACATAGAATTATATAATGAAAACTTGTAGCGACTACTCCTCTGAAACTACTTGACGGATTTTCATGAACTTCACAGGAATGTTGCTCTTGATGTCTAATTGATCCTAGCAAAATATCAGGTCGGCCGGAAATTCAAGATGGCCGCCACGGCTAAAAATAATTTTTCAAAAAACAAGTTTGTAGCGACTACTTCCTGAAATCAAAATCAATCAGTAGTGCTTCAAGGTCATTGACCTCTTGCTATTATATAACTATATGTAAACCAAGATGGCCGCTGACAGCCATGTTTAACGTCGAATCAAAATAATGTTTGACTCTGATAACCATCATGTCATGCTGATCTTTTAACAAAAAGTCCCATATCAATATCACATAGTTTTCAAGACGTAGTCGCTACAAACTTCTTCTTTAAAAAATCTAATTTTAGCTGTGGCGGCCATCTTGAATTTTTGGCCGATCTGAAATTTTGCTAGGATCAATTAAACATTAAGAGCAACATTCCTGTAAAGTTTCATGAAAATCTGCCAAGTAGTTTCAAAGGATTAGTCGCTACAAGTTTTTACTATATAACTCTATGTAAACAAAGATGGCTGCTGGCAGCCATGTTTAACGTTGAATCAAAACAATTTTTGACAAGGACCAACATCATGTCATGCTAATCATTTTACAAAAAGTCCAATATCAATATCACTTATAGTTTTCAAGTAGTAGTTGCTACAAACTTGTATTTTGAAAATCTATTTTTAGCCATTGCAGCCATCTTGAATTTCCGGGCGACCTGAAATTTTGCTAGGATCAATTAGACATCAAGAGCAACATTCCTGTGAAGTTTCATGAAAATCCGTCAAGTAGTTTCAGAGGAGTAGTCGCTACAAGTTTTCATTATATAACTCTATGTAAACAAAGATGGCCACTGGCAGCCATGTTTAATGTCGAATCAAAATAATGTTTGACTCTTATAACCATCATGTCATGCTGATCATTTTACAAAAAGTCCCATATCAATATCACTTATAGTTTTCAAGACGTAGTCGCTACAAACTTCTTTATTAAAAATCTATTTTTAGCTGTGGCGGCCATCTTTAATTTCTGGCCGATCTGAAATTTTGCTAGGATCAATTAAACATTAAGAGCAATATTCCTGTAAAGTTTCATGAAAATCTGTCAAGTAGTTTCAAAGGAGTAGTCGCTACAAGTTTTTATTATATAACTGTATGTAAACAAAGATGGCCTCTGGCAGCCATGTTTAACGTTGAATCAAAACGATTTTTGACAAAGACCAACATCATGTCATGCTGATCATTTTAGAAAAAGTCCCATATCAATATCACTTATAGTTTTCAAGAAGTAGTCGCTACAAACTTGTATTTTGAAAATTTATTTTTAGCCGTGGTTGCCATCTTGAATTTCCGGCCGACCTGAAATTTTGCTAGGATTAATTAGACATCAAGACCAACATTCCTGTGAAGTTTCATGAAAATCTGTCGTAGTTTCAGAGGAGTAGTTGCTACAAGTTTTCATTATATAACTCTATGTAAACAAAGATGGCCGCTGGCAGCCATGTTTAACGTCGAATCAAAACGATATTCAACAAGGACCAACATCATGTCATGCTGATCATTTTAGAAAAAGTCCCATATCAATATCACTTATAGTTTTCATGAAGAAGTCGCTACAAACTTGTTTTTTAAAAACCTATTTTTAGATCTGGCGGCCATCTTGGATTTCACATCAACATGAATTTTTGCTAGGATCAACTAGACTTTATGGGCAACATTTCTGTAAAGTTTCATGAAAATCCATTCAGTAGTTTCAGAGTAGTATTCTTTACAAAAAAAAGTTTACGGACAGACGGACGACGGACGCCGCACCACTGCATAAGCTCTGCTGATCTCTGATCAGTAGAGCTAAAAACAACAACACTATAACAACAGATACAAAAAGCAAAAAAAAAGCTGTGGATCAGGTTACCAGACAGACTCCTTATTTATTCGACCTGTGGTACTACTGTAACCTGGACACGATTTCGTCTTGTCGATTTATCATATCACACTAGTGAAATAAATATTCAAAAGAAGGTCTAATCATTATTTGTTCTTTTCCGTTGAATTCGGAGTACATCGGAATTGTCATTTTCTGTAACCGTTAAATACCGGATACGAGGTAGTTTCGTTGTTTGGCGTCGTACGGAGATGACGGAGTCAAATTACGACGTCATAAATAGAGGATCTTACAGGAGTACACATTCATTATTGAATTTGGCAAAATGATATAACGCGAGGCTCTTGCCGAGCATTATATCATTTTTGCTAAAGAGTTTAATAAATTCAATAATGAATGAGAACGAATGTTAGATTCTGTTTATCACTTAACTCACATATCGACTTTTACTGTATTTTGCCTGTCGCTTTAACATGCAAAACCAGCACAGACCGTGGGAATTGGATCACAGTCATTATAAAAAAAAATTGAAAGTGCATACTAGGCTTATTTGCATAGTTATATAACTAGTGGTATATCGAAAATATAGAATGGGTGTTATTCCACTCCCACATCATAAGTTATGTGATAAACAAACATATGACATCTTTTTACAACGTAAATATATATAGGCAGCTACAATAATAAATGTTGCTTATTTAACTCGTTGGATAACATTATAATACTCGGCACTGCCTCACGTCATATAATCTTATCCTGCTGGTTTAATTAGTTTACGGTAATATACGGTAATATTAAATAGACACTCATATGATATCTGCTATATGTAAATTATCTGCTGTATGTTAATTATCAATAACAAATATTCAGTGCTCCAGCTATTATAATATTTTTATTTGCATTTCAGCACTGAAATTTGAGAACGAACAACCAAATAACTGAGCACTGAACATATATACCATTTTCATTTACAAGCATGGCATAATTCTAGGTAAAAACCGACGAGTTTTAATCCAATGAAATACACTTTGACAGGAAAGCATATCTGGAGCACTGAAAAATGAGTCTTCACATTACGATACATCATACACTGTTAAAGAGTGTTGATTTCTTCCATGAGACTCTGTTATGTAATTTATGTAATTTACAACACACTATCCATCACATATCTCATATATAATTGTAATTTACAACACATTATCCATTACATATATCTCACACAAAACTGTAATTTACGACACACTATCCATTACATATCTCACACAGAACTGTAATTTCCAACACACTATCCATTACATATCTCATACGAAATTGTAATTTACGACACACTTTCCATTCCATATCTCGTACAGAACTGTTATTTACAACACACTATCCATTACATATCTCATACAGAATTGTAACTTACGACACACTATCCATTATATATCTCGTACAGACCTGTTGTTTACAACACACTATCCAATACATATCTCACACAGAACTGTAATTTACAACACCCTATCCATTACATATCTCACACAACACTGTAATTTCCAACACACTATCCATTACATATCTCATACACAATTGTAATTTACAACACACTATCCATTACATATCTCACACAGAACTGTAATTTACAACACACTATCTATTACGTATCTGATACAGAACTGTAATTTTAACACACTATCCATTACATATCTCACACAGAATTGTATTTTACAACACACTATCCATTACACATCTTGTACAAAACTGTAATTTCCCACACACTATCAATTACATATCTCGAACAGAACTGTAACACACTATCTGTTACATATCTCATACAGAACTGTAATTTACAACACACTATCCATTACACATCTCACACAAAACTGTAATTAACAACACACTATCCATTACATATCTCACACAAAACTGTAATTTACGACACACTATCCATTACATATCTCAAACAGAACTGTAATTTCCAACACACTATCCATTATATATCTCATACAAAATTGTAATTTACAACACACCATCCATTACATATCTCATACAGAACTGTAATTTACAACACACTATCCATTACATATCTCAAACAGAACTGTAATTTCCAACACATTATCCATTACATATCTCATACAAAATTTTAATTTACAACACACTATCCATTACATATCTCATACAGAACATATGTCATACAGAATTGTAATTTACAACACACTATCCATTACATATCTCATACAAAACTGTAATTTACAACACACGATCCATTACATATCTCGTACAGTTCTGTAATTTACAATACACTATCCATTACATATCTCATACAGGATTGTAATTTACAACTCACTATCCATTACATATCTTGTACAGAACTGTAATTTACAACACATAATCCATTACATATCTCATACAGGATTGTAATTTACAACTCACTATCAATTACATATCTCATACAGAACATATGTCATACAGAACTGTAATTTACAACACACTATCCATTACATATCTCATACAGGATTGTAATTTACAGCACACTATCCATTACATATCTCGTACAGTTCTGTAATTTACAACACACTTTCCATTAAATATCTCATACAAAATTGTAATTTACAACACACTTTCCATTACATAGCTCACACAGAAATGTAATTTACAACACACTATCCATTACATATCTCATACAGAACATATGTCATACAGAACTGTAATTTACAACACACTATCCATTACATATCTCATACAGGATTGTAATTTACAACACACTATCCATTACATATCTTGTACAGAACTGTAATTTACAACTCACTATCCATTACATATTTCATACAGAATTGTAATTTACAACACACTATGTATTACATATCTCATACAAAATTGTAATTTACAACACACACTTCATTACATGTCTCATACAGAACATATGTCATACAGAATTGTAATTTACACCTCACTATCCATTACATATCTCGTACAGAATTGTAATTTACAGCACACTATCCATTACATATCTCTTACAGAATTGTTATTTACAGCACACTATCCATTACATATCTCGTACAGTTCTGTAATTTACAACACACTATCCATTACATATCTCATACAAAATTGTAATTTACAACACACTATCCATAACATATCTCATACAAAATTGTTATTTTCAACACACTATCCATTACATATCTCATACAGAACATTGTCATACAGAATTGTAATTTACAACTCACTATCCATTACATATCTCATACAGAACATTTGTCATACAAAAAAGTAAAGTTTGGTAAGGATCGGATGAAAGATGAAGGTCCTATCAAATTAATGAGGCAAAATATAGCATTTTAAACTAAATCAAGGGCCATAACTCCATTGTTACTGGTCCGATCTGGCTGGTTTTTATTACATATCTCATACAGAACTGTAATTTACAACACACTATCCATTACACATCTCACACAAAACTGTAATTTACAACACACTATCCATTACATATCTCACACAAAACTGTAATTTACGACACACTATCCATTACATATCTCAAACAGAACTGTAATTTCCAACACACTATCCATTATATATCTCATACAAAATTGTAATTTACAACACACCATCCATTACATATCTCATACAGAACTGTAATTTACAACACACTATCCTATGTTACACATCTCAAACAGAACTGTAATTTCCAACACATTATCCATAACATATCTCATACAAAATTTTAATTTACAACATACTATCCATTACATATCTCATACAGAACATATGTCATACAGAATTGTAATTTACAACACACTATCCATTACATATCTCATACAAAACTGTAATTTACAACACACTATCCATTACATATCTCGTTCAGTTCTGTAATTTACAATACACTATCCATTACATATCTCATACAGGATTGTAATTTACAACTCACTATCCATTACATATCTTGTACAGAACTGTAATTTACAACACATAATCCATTACATATCTCATACAGGATTGTAATTTACAACTCACTATCAATTACATATCTCATACAGAACATATGTCATACAGAACTGTAATTTACAACACACTATCCATTACATATCTCATACAGGATTGTAATTTACAGCACACTATCCATTACATATCTCGTACAGTTCTGTAATTTACAACACACTATCCATTAAATATCTCATACAAAATTGTAATTTACAACACACTATACATTACATAGCTCACAAAGAAATGTAATTTACAACACACTATCCATTACATATCTCATACAGAACATATGTCATACAGAACTGTAATTTACAACACACTATCCATTACATATCTCATACAGGATAGTAATTTACAACACACTATCCATTACATATCTTGTACAGAACTGTAATTTACAACTCACTATCCATTACATATTTCATACAGAATTGTAATTTACAACACACTATGCATTACATATCTCATACTAAATTGTAATTTACAACACACTATCCATTACATATCTCATACAGAACATATGTCATACAGAATTGTAATTTACACCTCACTATCCATTACATATCTCGTACGGAATTGTAATTTACAGCACACTATCCATTACATATCTCGTACAGAATTGTAATTTACAGCACACTATCCATTACATATCTCGTACAGTTCTGTAATTTACAACACACTATCCATTACATATCTCATACAAAATTGTAATTTACAACACACTATCCATATCTCATACAACATTGTAATTTACAACACACTATCCATTACATATCTCATACAGAACATTTGTCATACAAAAAAGTAAAGTTTCGTAAAGATCGGATGAAAGATGAAGGTCCTATCAAATTAACGAGGCAAAATATAGCATTTTAAACTAAATCAAGGGCCATAACTCCACTGTTACTGGCTGGTTTTAGAATTTGTCCGAGATTTTATTGATATTAAAATTCTGGTAAAGTTTGGTAAAGATCGAATGAAAGATGAAGGCCCTATCAAATTAACGAGGCAAAATATAGCATCTTTAACTAAATCAAAGGCAATAACTCTGTTGTTAATGGTCCGATCTAACTGTTTTTCTAACTTGTCCAAGCTTACATTGATATTAACCATCTGTGCAAGTTTGGTAAAGATCAAATAATAAATGAAGGTGCTAGAGTGTTCACAAGCCTTAATATGGCATTTTCAGCAAAACAAGGGCCATAACTCTGGTGAAATTATTTTTCAAACTTTTCCGAGCTTTCATTGATATAAAAACACTGGTAGTCTCGTAAAGATCCGATTAATATTGAAGGCCCTAGAGAGTTCACAATGCAGAAAATCGCATTTTTTAGAAATACAAGGACCATAACTCCGGTGTTATTGATTCGATTTGGCTGGTTTTCGACCTTGACCAAGCTTTTATTGATATTAACAATCTATGCAAGTTTGGTAAAGATCAAATAATAAATGAATGTGCTATAGTGTTCACAAGGCTTAATATGGCAATTTTCAGCAAAACAAGGGCCATAACTCTGGTGAAATTATTCCGATCTGGCTGGTTTTCGAACTTGTCTGAGCTTTTATTGATATAAAGACACTGGCACAGTTTTGTAAAGATCAGATTAGTATTGAAGGCCCTAGTGTGTTCACAAGGCAAAAGTTAACGGACGGACGGACGACGAACAACTCGTCATACCATAAGCTCTGCTGTCCTTTTTAAATATAATTATTTTCAAAAACAATTTATTTGCTTACTTGCGAATTACAATGTCAACGCATTGAATACTGTATAATACCACCAAGGAAATTACGTATGGAGAGAAATGTAGTCTAAAAAAAAAAATTGATTTACTAACTGAAATAAGAAAAAGAATGCCAAAATAATTATTTTTAAAAATAAAAAATACCAGCCAAAGCGATTTTTACACCAAACCTGCGCCACAGCAGCAAGACCAAGTCCATACGTGATGGTCAAGATAGCTAACCGCACTCTTTAAAGTATGACTGCAGCATCTGTAGGTAAAAACAAGAGGCCCAAGAGGGCCTGTGGACGCTCTACTGGCTCAAGATAAAGTTTATGTATAAGGGGCCAAAAGTCTTTCAAAAATAATTCAACCAGAACATGGCAATGATAGGTGCAACTAGTCTTAGTAATGATCATTCTCGCCAAGATTCGCTGAAATCTGGCAAAGAGTTCAGAAGAGACTAATCTGGACAACGTTTGTGTATTAAAACATTTAAAGGGTCACAACTCTGCCAAAAATCATTCAATCGAAATATGGAGATGATATGCACAACTAGGCTTGATACTGATCATCCTTGTCAAGTTTCGTCTATATCCAGCCAGGGGTTCAGGAGAACTAGCCTGAAAAAAATGGTGGTATCAAAATCCTTTAAAGGGCCATAACTCTGCCAAATATCTGTAAACCGGAACGTGACAATGACATGCACAACTAGGCTTGGTGCTGATCATCCCTGCAAAGTTTCATTGAAATCTGGCGAGGGGTTCAGGAGAAGTAGATCAGACAAAGTTTGTGTATTAAAACCTTTAAAGGGACATAATTCTGCCAAAAAAAATCATTTAACCGGAATACGCCAATGATTTGCAAAACTAGATATGGAATTGATCATCCCTAAAAAGCTTCGTTTAAATCCAGCCAGAGGTTCAGGAGAACTAGTCAGAACAAAGTTTGTGTATTAAAACCTTTAAAGGGCCCTAACTCCGCCATTCAAGCGGACCACGTCGATGATGTGCACAACTAGATAAAGAATCGATCATCCCTAAAAAGTTTCGTTTAATCCGGCCAGGGATTCAGGAGAACTAGTAAGAACAAAGTTTGTGTATTAAAACCTTTAAAGGGCTATAACTCTGCCAAAATCATTCAACTGGAACACGGTGACTATGAACAACTAGGCTTGGTACTGATCATCCCTGCAAAGTTTCAATGAAATCCGGCCAAATGAAGGCCCTTTCGTCTTAATGAGGCAACGATATAGCATATTTCAGAAAATCAAGGGCCATGACTTCGATGTAAATGGTCCAATCTGGATGGTTTTCGAACTCGTCCAAGCTTTCATCGATATTAACAATCTGGTAAAGTTTCTTAAAGATCGGATGAAAGATGAGGCCCTATCGTCTTAACGAGGCAAAATATAGGATTTTTAACTAAATCAAGAGCCATAACTCCACTATTACTGGTCTGATCTGGTTGTTTTTCGAACTTGACCGAGCTTTCATTGATATGAACAATCTCGTAAAAGTTTATAAAGATTGCATGAAAAATGATGGCTCTATAATCTTAACGAGGCAAAATATAGCATTTTTAACAAAATCAAGGGCCATAACTCATCCGATGATGGTCCGATCTGGCTGGTTTTCGAAATTGTCTGAGCTGTCATTGATATAAACAATCAGGTAAAGTTTTGTAAACATCAAATGAAAGATGAAGGCCCTATCGAATTAACGAGGCAAAATATAGAACTTTTAACTAAATCAAGGGCAATAACTCCGCTGTTAATGGTCCGATCTAGCTGGTTTTCAAACTTGTCCGAGCTTTCATTGATATTAACAATCTGTGCAAGTTTGGTAAAGATCAGATAATAAATGAAGGTGCTAGAGTGTTCACAAGGATTAATATGGCATTTTTCAGCAAAACAAGGGTCATAACTCCGTTGAAATTACATCGATCTTGCCGGTTTTCAAACTTGTTAAAGTTTTCATTGATATAAAGACACTGGCAAAGTTAAGTAAAGATCTGATTAATAATGAAGGCCCTAGAGTGTTCACAAGGCAGAAAATAGCATTTTCCAGAAAAACAAGGGCCATAACTCCGGTGTTACTGATCTGATTTAGATGGTTTTCGAACATGTTTGAGCTTTCATTGATATTAACAATCTGTGGAAGTTTGGTAAAGATCAAATAATAAATGAAGGTACTAGAGTGTTCACAAGGTAGAAAATGCCATTTTTCAGAAAAACAAGGGCCACAACTCTGGTTTTACTGACCCAATTCAGCCGATTTTCGAACTTGTCCAAGCTATATTTGGTATTAACAATCTTTGCAAGTTTGGCAACGATCAAATAATAAACAGCAATTTCCAGAAAAATCAAGGGCCATAACTCCGGTGTTACTAGCCCGATTTGGCTGGTTTTCAAACTTGTTCGAGCCTTCATATATATAAACAATCTGTGCAAGTTTGGTAAAGATCAAATAATAAATGAAGGTGCTAGAGAGTTCACAAGGCTTAATATGGCATTTTTCAGCAAAACAAGGGCCATAACTCCGGTGAAATTATTCCGAACTGGCTGGTTTTCGAACTTGTCCGAGCTTTTATTGATATTAACAACCTGTTAAAGTTTGGTAAAGATCGAATGAAAAATGAAGGCCCTATGGTTGTAACAAGACAAAAGTTAACGACGGACGACGGACGGACGGACGGACGGCCGGACGACGGACAACTCGTCATCCCATAAGCTCTGCTGGCCTTTGGCCAGTAGAGCTAACCAGAAGGACTGGGACAAGTAACTACCACTTCTTACCATGGCATACAATTCCAGTGTCCATGAATCAACAGGAGTTACACCATCTTCCATGCTGCTTGGTCGAGAAATGAACCTTCCCGTAGATCTGGCAATTGGAAGACCTGCAAAAGAAGAAAGAAGCTCTTGCTCTCCATGCGTAGGCATGGTTATCAACATGAAATGAAAACGTTACAAATACATGATACAGCCCGAGAACAACTCATCAATGCATCTATTAACATGAAGAGAATATACAACAAAGGGAATTATGTCACAGAGTATAACAAAGGGGACGCCCATGGTTCCCTAATCCAAATCGACGTAAACACATAAGTTGCAAAAACGTGGACTGGTCCTTTCATTATTGCAAGGAAGTGGAGCGACATCTTGTATGACACTAAAAGTGCCCAAAACAAGAAGGTACCAGGCAGTGGTACACCACGACAGACTCGAACTTTAGATAGTGATAATAGTGCCTCAAACAAGAAAGTACCAGTGGTACACCATGACAGATTTGAACTCTAGGTAGTGATAGAGGTGACCCAAACAAGAAAGTACCAGTGGTACACCATGACAGACTCAAACTTTAGGTAGTGATAAAGGTGCCCTAAACAAGAAAGTACCAGGCAGTGGTACACTATGACAGACTCAAACTCTAGGTAGTGATAAAGGTGCCCTAAACAAGTAGGTACCAGGCAGTGGTACACCACGAGACTCGAACTCTAGGTAGTGATAAAAGTGCCCCAAACAAGAAAGTACCAGTGGTACACCACGACAGACTCGTACTCTAGGTAGTGATAAAGGTGCCCCAAACAAGAAAGTACAAGTGGTACACCATGACAGACTCGAACTCTAGGTAGTGATAAAGGTGCCCCAAACAAGAAAGTACCAGTGGTACACCATGACAGACTCCAACTCTAGGTAGTGATAAAGGTGCCCCAAACAAGAAAGTACAAGTGGTAAACCATGACAGACTCGAACTGTAGGTAGTGATAAAGGTGCCCCAAACAAGAAAGTACCAGTGGTAAACCATGACAGACTCGAACTCTAGTTAGTGATAAAGGTGCCCCAAACAAGAAAGTACCAGTGGTACACCATGACAGACTCGAACTCTAGTTAGTGATAAAGGTGCCCCAAACAAGAAAGTACCAGTGGTACACCATGACAGACTCAAACTCTAGGTAGTGATAAAGGTGCCCCAAACAAGAAAGTACAAGTGGTACACCATGACAGACTCGAACTGTAGGTAGTGATAAAGGTGCCCCAAACAATAAAAGTACCAGTGGTAAACCATGACAGACTCAAACTCTAGGTAGTGATAAAGGTGCCCCAAACAAGAAAGTACCAGTGGTACACCATGACAGACTCGAACTCTAGGTAGTGATAAAAGTTCCCCAAACAAGAAAGTACCAGTGGTACACCATGACAGACTCAAACTCTAGGCAGTGATAAAGGTGCCCCAAACAAGAAAGTACAAGTGGTACACCATGACAGACTCGAACTCTAGGCAGTGATAAAGGTGCCCCAAACAAGAAAGTACAAGTGGTACACCATGACAAACTCGAACTCTAGGCAGTGATAAAGGTGCCCCAAACAAGAAAGTACAAGTGGTACACCATGACAGACTCGAACTCTAGGCAGTGATAAAGGTGCCCCAAACAAGAAAGTACCAGTGATACACCATGACAGACTCGAACTCTAGGTAGTGATAAAAGTGCCCCAAACAAGAAAGTACCAGTGGTACACCATGACAAACTCGAACTCTAGGCAGTGATTAAGGTGCCCCAAACAAGAAAGTACAAGTGGTACACCATGACAGACTCGAACTCTAGGTAGTGATAGAGGTGCCCCAAACAAGAAAGTACCAGTGGTACACCATGACAGACTCGAACTCTAGGTAGTGATGAAGGTGCCCCAAACAAGAAAGTACCAGTGGTAAACCATGACAGGCAAGGTGCCCCAAACGAGAAAGTAGCAGTGGTACACCATGACAGACTTGAATTCTAGGTAGTGAAAAACGTTTAAAAACAAAAACTGTTAAGCAAAAAATGCCTGATGATGAATATATCAATGTCCTATTTAAAACAAAAATTCTAAGGCAACTATTATGTATCATGTTACTTCAATGGCTAACATCTCAAATTTGCGACCGTAAAACGCCGATTTACCGTCTGAAAAGTACATGACGAAACATAACGTTGCAACAAACGTCATCATTGGATGACGTCAACAAAATGATGACACCCGTGAATTTGAGTTTTCATAGAAAACCAAGTGTGTATGTATGAATTTATTTTATATTTGTGGCATTTAAATGGAAATCTATTAGAATTAGATAACCATTCTAAGATTTTCCATCTGGGACGGTATTTGCTTATGTGGTTGGTTCTACGGTCTGAAATTACGTTTTACAGCTCCGCTACCACGTCGCCGTAAAACATAATTTCAGACTATAAAACCACCCACATACCGTCCCAGTTGAATATCTAAGCATGGTTTTCTCTTAATTATGCTGTTGCTATGATGTCATATATACCTACCTGATATACAAACCAGAGATCACTTCACACAGACCCTGAGAGAACCTTCTATCTGCCCCATCTTCTCCAACCAAGCTTCACTGTCATAGTCAGTAGTAGCCTACAAATGACAAATGTTAAAATAGTGTAAAATAAAATAAAAGAGAAATGATAAATAAAATGGTAGTGCTGTTGAAACCAGGTATATAAACAAGAGGGCCACCAAAATGGCCCTATAGCGATCACCTGAGTACTGACCCATTATCGAACTTCTTCGAAATCTCATGGTCATATACAATCTTTGCAAGTTTGGTTAAGATTGTTCAAGAAATGTGGCCTCTGTTGTGCTAACAACATTGATATAAAGACACTGACAAAGTTTGGTAAAGATCAAATAAAAAATGAAGGTGCTGGAGTGTAACCCCTAAATGTGACCCCAGGGCTACATGTAATATATGAGAGTTGTGTGCCTTGTGGTTTCAGAAGATCATTGTTCAAGTTTTTCCCTATACAAGTCTATGTAAAACATGTGACCCCTGGGGCGGAGCCAAATGTGACACCAGGGCAACCATTTGAATAAACTTGATAAAGGAATATAAGCTCACAGTAAATGCAAAATATTAAACCTCTAGCTCGTGTAGTTTCAGAGAAGAAGATTTTTTAAAACATTTTACTATATAAATCTATGTAAAACTGTGACGCCCGGGACGGGGCCAAATTTTACCCCAGAGTCACCATTTGAACAAACTTGGTGGAGGACCATTAGCTTATAGCAAATGCAAAATATTAAACCTCTGGCTCTTGCAGTTTCAGAGAAGATTTTTTGATTTTTTTCCGATATAAGTCTATGTAAAACTGTGACCCCGGGGTGGGGCCAAATTTGACACCAGGGTCACCATTTGAACAAACTTGGTAGAGGATCATAAGCTTATAGCAAATTCAAAATATTAAACATCTGGCTCTTGGTGTTGCAGAGAAGAAGATTTTTTAAGCTTTTTCCTATACAAGTCTATGTAAAACATCTGACCCCTGGGGCGGGGCCAAATGTGAACCCCCCAAGTCACCATTAGAACAAACTTGGTAAAGGACCATAATTTTATAGTAAATGCAAAATATTAAACCTCTGGCTCTTGTAGTTTCAGAGAAGAAGATTTTTTTTTTCCCTAAATTAGTCTATGTAAAACTGTGACACCCCGGGGCGGGGCCAAATTTGACCCCAAGGTAGTAGTGGACCATAAGCTGATGCTACATGTATACATGAAAGCTCTGTGACTTGTGGTTTCAGAGAAGAAGATTTTTTAAAGTTTTTTCCTATATAAGTATATGAAAAATATGCAAAATCCCAATATACAAACTTTGGACCCCCAGGGCAAGGTCATTTTTGACCCCAGGAACTTCATTTGAACAAACTTGATAATCTAGGCGTTAGCGATCATTTTAAAAAAAAAAAAAAAAATCTGTCCAGCGGTTCTTGAAAAGAAGATTTTTTTAAGGTTTCCACCATATATGGTTATGGCGGCCATCTTGGATGTCGTGCTGACCTAATTTTAACAATTCTAAAAAGCATTTATCTATGGATCATCCAAGTGAAGTTTGGTCAAAATTGGCCAAGCGGTCTCTGAGGAGAAGTCATTTGAAGCAAAAGTTGGGAGAAATAGCTTGGACAAGATTTTTTTTGAGAAAATATTCAAGCGGCAAAAACTCCATTACACTCAATTGGCCCTTACTTTTTTTGCCAGATTTTCCGAAGATTTTAGCGAGACTGCCAGTTGTGTTTGGAGCCCATCAAACCATGGAGGATAATATGTGGATGAAGAACGACACGCTGTGCAAGGTCCTTCTCATATGTATATATGACAGGTTCACCGTTTTACTCCTGTATGCAGAATGGAAACAACATGGTTAACTATGGTTAAGTACACAATTGTAGTATATAATATACAAGATGTCGGGTCAAAAGCTCATTACTTAACTTGCTATGTCTGCCCTTTAAAGGGCCACATGGCAATCTTGATTTGTTTAAAACTCGTGGCGTCCCATTAGTTTTTCTACACAACTACATAATTATTTCCAATTGTTAATATCAATTATTAGAATAGTTTAAAGCTAACTATTGATAAACTATTTCACCAATAATATATTTAACAAATTACATGTAGTAGAATAACAATGAAAATTGAAATTGAAATTTTTTATTTAATTATATGCAAGCAGTTTTAAAAGTCAAAATGTTGCATGAATAATAAATCGAGGTGCTTATTTTATTGCTCAAGGTAAAACTCAAGATTGTCCTACGTCCCTTTAAGCTCCATATTTCACATATAACCACAGGTCTAAATATATGTGTGGTGCAATATAATCACCAGTTAGTAATATGCAAAAACAATCAGCTTTATACTATTATAATTACTAGTACTGATTTAGCTATTTGAAGTTAATGTGAAAAAAGTAACGAGACACCACGATTTTTAAACAATCAAAATTGCTTTTCAAAAATTTGCAATAGGGAGGATGAAATAAAAATAAGAACAGCATTTACATTGAGTCTAAAACAAAATTAAAAATAAAAGTAACTTTTTGAGACCTTTTTTATTTTCATGTTTTGGAAAGCAACAACAAAATAATTCTTGACGTGACATTGAAATTGAATTTTTTTCCATCCGTTTTTTTATAATAGAAACTAAATTCTAGTAAAATATAGCTTAACCTCTGGGACTGCTGTGTTCCTAAGCTAGTTTTAGGATGCAAAACCCCTGATAATCCACAGCACTACTGGGACAGGCGAAAGTTCAAAGTCATGTTCTTTACACCTGTTAAGTCCGAGGTTGGGTGGGGGCTGGGGTTTCAAATGAGTAGACTTTTTTTTTAGTAAATGCTTCATCCTTGTCAGGCATAGGGATGCAGACTGTGGATATGGTAGTCTGTCACAGGCCAAATTGTCAGTGAATTCAGTCATTTTTTTTAAGTGAATAAATATATCAAAACTGTGTGAGCAAAGTATAAAGTTTACAACCATTAGGTTTACTTCTGATTTGCTTTAATGGTACGAAAATATATGGATAAGAAACTTCCCTGAAAAAAATCTTGACACTACTTACACTCAAGTTGGACTGGCAATAAAAATAAAATCGGGATTTTACATTTTATTTTTATTTGGGCAAAAATAGGCCACTCTCCCGTAAACCAACAAATAAAAAACTCTGGCCTTACAGGAACCAAGGTCAACAGAGGCATTTTTAACACGCATTTTGTATTCAATACTTGTCACTTGTCTGAACATTGGGAAAAAATATATACTCAGCAAAAATAAAAAGTATCCACTTTGTTTTCCTGCAAAATCTGAGACTGTATTAAAGAAAGAACTAACAATTGTAGCATGATTTTCTTTTCAAAACATCTTTGTTTGATGTTCACACAAAATTTCATAGAAATATATCGAATGCTTAAAAAATAAATCAAACTTTAAAAACATAGGTGTGAAACGAAATTAACAAAACTTAACAAATGTAAAGATTAGCGACAATAGCACAGATATAGCAGTCTAAGCCCATTCAAATACACAGACAATTTTTCAAAACCTCGTTAATATCTCATGTGTCCACCGTTACACCGAACACACTCATGACCCTATACAAAGTGTTCAGGATCTTAAAGCAGCACTTGTCCGCGAATGAAACGCATTAGCTCCAGAATTCGTCAGTCGTTACGTCAGAAGCATGCGACGTCGCATTCTTGCGTAACGGTGGACACATTAGCCAGGCTTTTAATATTTTTCTGTGTATTTGAATCGACTTAGACTGCTGACTCTGTGCTATTGTCGTTACCTTTACATTTGTTATGTTTTGTTAATTTCGTTTTCACACCTATGTTTTTAAAAGAAAATCATGCTACAATTGTTAGTTCTCTCTTACGGTCTCAGATATTGCAGGAAAACAAAGTGGATCTTTTTTATTTTTGCTGAGTATATGTTTTGGCATTGGGAATATAAGTCCAGACTCTATTGTGCCCATAGCGACCAGGGTTCTCCAGGCGTTTTAGTTGGCGGAGGGACTTTAAAACTTAGAAATAACAACAACGGCATTGGGAATATGACCCAATAACGGCTATAAAAACAGCCAAAAAAACAACCCACTGGTTAGGTGTTATCAGTTAAAGTATTTGGTAGTCAAACTTGTACTATGATGTGTGCTATGATAATACCTCTGTATGCTGCCCAACTTCCCTCACACATCACTCAATGTAATCAACCGAAGTATAGAAATATCCATTATAATGTGAAGCAGGGTTCAAATTTATCACTCGAGTACTTGCATACTGCAAACTGATTTCAGAAAATGAAAGTTGAAATCTTAAGCAATTACAAATAATTGTGAGTGCAGCCTAGCTAATACATGCATCACTTGTTAACAGAGTATGTCTGAATGTGTACATGCATTATTGCAAGTTGTTATTGATTTGACCTTGAAGAACAGCTAAAATTGGAATAGATGTAAACATGTTTACCATATATTACCATATATGCAAATTATTTTATGAAAATTCATTTAAGATGATGTAGACTGTTCTCATTGAAAATTCTTATTTTTATGATGAAATTTGGACTATTTTCATTGGACTGTTTTTGTGGAGCAGGGTTTGGGCACTATATAAACAGACACTGGGAGCAGTTCTAGCACAGTGAGTCCAGACTCTATTGTGCCCATCGCGTCAGGTATACCTTGACGTGTTCGTTGGCGGACGGACTATAAACCTTAACTACACACACACACACACACAGTTCTAGCACAGTGCAGTTGAATTGATATCAACTTCAGTGTTCTTAAATAAAGTTAATTTTGATTTGGATGCTTTTATAAAATATTTAACTATGAGAGGATTATTACACTTGCTGTTTTGGATTAAAGAGAGACACTTGCTGTTTTGGATTAAAGAGACACTTGCTGTTTTGGATTAAAGAGAGACACTTGCTGTTTTGGATTAAAGAGACAATTGCTGTTTTGGATTAAAGAGACACTTACTGTTTTGGATTAAAGAGAGACACTTGCTGTTTTGGATTAAAGAGAGACACTTGCTGTTTTGGATTAAAGACACTTGCTGTTTTGGATTAAAGAGACACTTGCTGTTTTGGATGACACTTTCTGTGTTGGATTAAAGAGAGACACTTTCTGTTTTGGATTAAAGAGACCCTTGCTGTTTTGGATTAAAGAGACACTTGCTGTTTTTGATTAAAGAGACACTTACTGTTTTGGATTAAAGAGACACTTTATGTTTTGGATTAAATAGAGACACTTGCTGTTTTGCATTAAAGAGACACTTGCTGTTTTGGATTAAAGAGACACTTGCTGTTTTGGATTAAAAAGACACTGTTCTGGATTTAAGAGAATTAAAGGAACATTGGATAATTTTATTTGGATTTAAATATTGGATATCAATGAAAAACTAGATTTGTATTCTGTAAGTTTTATGTACCGTAAATAAATTTGTTAATCATATTTTTATGTGGCTGGTTTTGCTTCCTTTCTTGTTACATTTTACTCGTAACACAATACATAGTTCAGCTCCGTCAATCAAGCTTATATTCACAAGAGCTTTGAGCCAATTAAACGTTCAGTCGATGTTTACACCTGTACCAAAAGCATGTGTTATCCTACAAACAACTCTAAAATACAATAGATCACTTGGCCAATGTTTGTGGAAACTTGACCCAGAAACAATAGAGGGCGGAGCTATATACTGAATGTCAGAACTGTCCATTGTGGTGACAGATGCATCATCAACAGTGAGAGAAACTCATTTTGGATAATATCTAGTGTTGGGAATCGGTTGAAAATGTGTGCTCGATCATCAGAATTTTCAACCAACCGATGATCGATCATTAATCGATTAAAAATGGCTTTTTCAGACTATACTGAAGAAAAGAAACACATTTCAAGTATATTCTGGTCATTAAGCAATTTGAATGAAACTAACCAAGCATTTATTTTAAGTATACATTGTGATACCCTTTTAGATATATATGATTACTTGTTGCAAATCATTCTCTTGTACATTTTAGAAAAGAGAATGAAATAAATTATAATTTTGCAAAACTCAGTTGTCATGAACAACTGTAATGGATTAATCGGAAAAAAGGCTTAACTGATCGATGTTCGATCAAAATGATTAATTGAAACAGCACTAATAATACTACACAACTTGACAAAGAGCCCAGTAATAACAGTTGTCATAAACTGGTAGAGCAAACTGAGATATTGATATTAAACTAGTATCTATATTTCTGGCTTCAGTCAGTCTTTAATAGCTCAATCCAACAGATAAATGTGTTATGAGACACAGTCAGTCTCAGCTCTAGCCAACAGATAAATGTGTTATGAGACACAGTCTCAGTTCAAGCCAACATATAAATGTGTTATGAGACACAGTCAGTCTCAGCTCAAGCCAACAGATACATGTGTTATGAGACACAGTCTCAGCTCAAGCCAACAGATAAATGTGTTATGAGACACAGTCTCAGCTCAAACCAACATATGCATTATGAGACACAGTCTCAGCTCAATCCAACATATAAATGTGTTATGAGACCCAGTCAGTTTCAGCTCAAGCCTACAGATAAATGTGTTGAGACACAGTCTCAGCTCAAGCCAACATATAAATGTGTTATGGGACACAGTCAGTCTTTAATAGCTCAATCCGACAGATAAATGTGTTATGAGACACAGTCAGTCTCAGCTCAAGCCAACATAAATGTGTTATGAGACACTGAAAACACATTTATCTGTTTATTTTTTAATATTATGTGTTACGAGACAAAGTCACTTTCACTCCAAGTCAACATATAAATATAAATATGTCACTCGACAGTCTTTTATATAGCTTAAGTCAACAGATAAATGTGTTGTGGGACACAGTCAATCTCAGCTCAAGCCAGCATATAAATATGCCATGTGACACAGTTTTAAAGTCTTTTATATAGCTTAAGTCAACAGATAAATGTGTTGTGAGACACAGTCAATCTCAGCTCAAGCCAACATATAAATATGCCATGTGACACAGTTTTAAAGTCTTTTATATAGCTTAAGTCAACAGATAAATATGTTTCATAATACGAGACAGAGTCAGTCTCAATTTTAGCCAACAGATAAATTTGCCATGTGACACAGTCTTTTATACAGCTCAAGTCAACTCGATATCAATCATGCAGTCATCACATGCACAATAGTAATGTTGTTTTTTTAATTTAAGTCAAATGAATCAATATCGATATTGTTTATATTTGATACCGTGGAAACAAACCTCCAAATAGTCGTCTTTCACGTCTAACGATAGACTGCAAGTGACCGTCAAATGATGCTCCCTCCCATCAACCGGGTCATGCTTCTGTTGAAACAAATGCTTAATGGTTAAACTGTTGGAAACCATTGACATGTAGTTTCCTTTCCTTTGATGGGTGCAGTCTCCATATTTAAAGGCGACAAGACTGCACCCGCTCGTCGGAAATGAAGAAGCCATGTTGTGTTGCAAAAAGGAAGTACAACGTGGTACGCTCAAATGTTGAAAACTGGTAACGTATCATCGCGCGGTACGGTCTAATAATCGAAAGTGGTCACGGATCGTCATAATTTTATAGAAATCGGATACTTGGGGGGAAAAAAAATTTAAATTGTAAAAAAGAGTTTAGGGTCGGCGGGAAATAATTAGAAAAACCAGAAACAGACCTTTTTTTCTTTTTGGTCTAACAGAGATCGATAAGTACAAAAGTCTTACCTCTGACAATTTTGTGAGATATTTCTACAACCTATCTAAATTCAGGTTACCACCTTCGTTGATGTAACCTGTAGCAAAAAGGAAGAGAAATTTTATACTGACAAGACGGACAAGGGTAAAACTATTTGCTCATTCCACGGTTGTCGCGGGGGAATTAACAAACTTGCTGAGTCTTCCGAGTTTTCAACAAAAAACTTTTAATAAACAATAATTAAACTGGACAGAATGAGAGGCTGAATGCACATGCACGTTTTATTGTAATGCACATTATTATCCAAAAACCGGAAGTGAAACCTAATTATTTCCCCTTCAAATTATAACACGAATTTATGATCATGTGTAAAATAAACACTACCATGTCTGTTTTAATGTTGATTTTATACCAGCAAATGTTACTTGTATTCTTGCACATCTAATTTTACATTGACATTCGAAGCGCAGAGTACCGTTACATGCAGTTTTGTGGGAAACCGTACATCGCAACATCTCGAACATTGTCTTGTTTCCGCAGTGAAAATTTAAAAAATAAAAACAAACGTTTGTTTCGTTATTATTTTGTTAAGGGTTTATCTTCTTCGGCCAAAAGTACGTAGTTCACGGGACCAAAGCAAAATCTGCGTGGTAAAATCCTCGGATTTAAATGTTTGTGTTCAATGATTACCCTTTTTCCGTTTTTTGGATTGAATATTTTTGGTCGCTATATGAGCGCGTGAGTCAAATTTTGGTCGCCCAGACCATTTTTTACTCGCCACGGGCGACTGAGCTAGTGCTAATTTGTGCCCCTGTGATGGTGGATCCAATATCTGGATGCTCGGCAGTACAATGTTTAAATCTTGATGTACCACCCACGCCAGTTGTTTGATCTGTTCGCTGAATGTTGATTAACGGCTCATCAACACATGTTATTTAGAGCCACCACGGAGAGATGGGAAGGATACATATGAATAAAACACATCAATATGAATGAATGACATCAACTTTTCATGAATGTCAAATGACATCAATTTGCATGAATGTCAGACTGACATCAATCTACAAGAATGTCATCAATTTGTATGAATGGTCATCAACTTTCCGTGTTGAATGGTCATCAACTTTGCATTAATGGTCATCAACTTTGCATGAATGGTCATCAACTTGCTTTATTTGCATGAATGGGAATACCACTACCATTGTTTGTTCCCACGCGGGACAGTGATCTGCAGCTCTGAACTGCAAGATCACTGATATTTCTAGGCCGTTTCACAAATAGAATTAACTAGCAAGTATGTTTTGTTCTGTTCAAATATTTTCTGCAGATATCTATTTTTCATTTCATCAGTTCCAGAGAACACATTTTTAATTGTCCATGAAACAGCATTTTATCACAATTGCGAGGCAAACAAAACATCCATAGACAAACATGTATCACTATGGAAATAAAACTTCATCTCCATTACCTTTAGAGGTGAGAATTCAGTCTAGGTACTCTCAGAGAAAGGTGGAGCAATGGAAGGTCGTCTCTTCCGGTGTGGCCTGTCTGAAAAAGAAAGAAAAGTCAAAATTCACATGTTTTTAAATAAAATTCTGCAACTGTAAACCATAAGAACACTAACTATAATACTGAGGAGACATCCCTTGACAGTAACAAACACAACAAACAAGAGAGAAAAGTAGCAGACTTGTGTTTAGGCCAAAAAAAATTATACCTGTGTTTACTGTAACATTGCTGAAAAAAATCGGGTAGGTAGGTAGGCATTTTATTTTATTTTTTTATTTTATTTGTTGGCGAAGTTAATTTAAGGTGGCGGTGAGCTTTGATGAATGGGAAAATGTGGTATTTTAAAAACTACAATAGATAACAAATGAAATTGTGTATGTGTTATTGTTTCCCAAAAGGCATGGCAACAACTGGCTCTTTTCCCAATCACTTGCAATTATTGCAAAGGGGTAAAACCGTTTAATTTTATTTTTTGCAAGTCCGGAAGAGGGTCAGTTCCAACAGCAGGACAATGAGCACATGAGTCGGCCTTGATCGCGTGAAAATAATTATTTTATTTATTTATTTATTTATTTTCATTTTTTTTTTTTTTTTTTTTTTTTTTTTTTCATAAAAAGAAAAGGAGTCGGGGGTGTTTTCAGCGGGTCGGTCGGGTTACAGTAAACTCAGGTATAATTTTATTTGGCCTTATTGTGTCGTTCAAGAGAGGTACTATAAAGTGAAACACGTCTCACGACCCTAGCATAAGCCTAATTGGTATTCTACTTTAAAGCCACAAAGAGGCTAGTTCAGAAATGAAATAAAAATAAGCTTTTCCTTTAATGAGGTTCGGTTTTATTATTTTGGGTAGCATGACAAAATCATAAAAATCACAACTGTAACAGGAAGTTGATACTGGTATTCATTTGGTGAAGCTGAAAGCGTTGGTTATGTTCCTTAGAGCCTATACAGCTTCAAGGCCCTACAGATTTGTGATGAATGATAAATACATAAAATCAAACCTTTGTATTGTCCTATTGAGAAAAAGAAATCAGTTTTATAATATTAATGATTTTCACATTGATAAATATGTAATTCAAAAAGTTTCCTCATTATATGTAGTGAACATATGGATAAAGATCAAGTATCCCAAATGTATCACTCTTCCATTAAAAAATAAATTAAGGGTGTTTTACAACCCTCTAAAAATTAAGGTCCTATCGGCCGCTTGGAATGGGGACGAGCAAAAAATGACAATAACGGCGATGAGATGTGGGTACATTATACCACTTACCTTTTTCCTCTGTCTCTTCTGCCCCCAAATCTGACCTCTTCTCTCAATAACGAGACATGGGGTTCATGTGATGCTAACCCCAACATCATCTATGTTAGAGAAAACAAAAAAATATAATTGTTATAATCAACTTCACCAACACTAAGCAAAATTATTCATAATGTCAACTTCTGGCAGCCAATTAGGGAGATAAGTTGGACACCAAATAAGGGTATTTTGTTATGGAGTAATTTTCACAAGAAACTGCTTTAAAAAAACACAAAATGTTTATTTCATCTGTTACACTTCTAAAAAAGTATGAAAGGAGAAATTTGGAAATTGCTGAACACGATAAGTACAAAAAATATTGCAGTCTCGCTTTGATTGAGACTGTTCATGAACGGTAGTGAAAAATGTTTGCTACTGTTCACGCCCTCTAGCTCCGAGTTGAGCAGAACTCAATATTTAACATGTCTATAGTACAAAAAGG
The DNA here is from genome assembly GCA_037043455.1 of Cyrtodaria siliqua. Taxonomy (NCBI): domain Eukaryota; kingdom Metazoa; phylum Mollusca; class Bivalvia; order Adapedonta; family Hiatellidae; genus Cyrtodaria; species Cyrtodaria siliqua. The sequence continues at coordinate 107,956 of JAWPHD010003083.1, forward strand.
CTAAATTAAAAAGCATGCAACATAGAGGTAGCGCCGTGGTGTAATGGTTAGCATTGCGGCTTAGTAACCCAGGGATCGCGCGTTCAATCCCAGCCAGGACCGAATTTGGGTTAATTATCGATATTTTTCAAAAGTATTTCCTACCTTACCAGTCCTTCGGATGAGACTTAAAACCTAGGTCTGCTCGCTAAAATGCTTAGTGCAATACAGCCAGTATAAAGAAACGCTTATACGCACGCAGGCAACATATCCTAAGGGTGATTGAACAATACTCAGAACCTTTAAAGGCTGGAGTAGTGGAACCACGTACATGTATTCGAAATTCAAGTAGGAAAACAAAGGTATTTAAGAATGTACCATCGATATCTGTAAACTCCGCGATCTCCAAAGCTGTATTTGCCTATGTTAACCATGTTAACCCATTTGTTTTAATTTGGCATTCTTGTTAAAGCAGAAGTAATACAAAAAGTGTAGTTAACTGTTCAATACTACTGCAATAATTATACATCATAATAATGTACGTCAACAAGAAGCACCGCCCGTCGGTGGAGACGCTTGACTTACGAGGCCTTGTCTATTTATTGGGAAATCAGTTGACAGGCACGTTAACAGGCACTTGTCTGACAGGCTCTGTGAGTTCTTCACATGAAAGTAATTACATGTGTGATGTTTTTCATTGAATTTTTTAGTGGGATTCTGAGATATGACATGTATCATGAGAATTTTTTTTCAAATTTAAAAAAAGACTATGTTGACAAGCTTAAATACAAAACAGTAATCAATTTTTTTTGAAGTATAAAAAGGGCCATAAATGTTAACATAAAAGCATGAGTTATAGAACCTAGCTCTATGATGTAGTCTAATGATGCCGAATACATGTGTGAAGTTTCAATCCATTATGTGAAGTAGTTTTGGAGCTACAGGCTTACATAAAAACTTTAACGCCGACGCAGACGACAATCAAGTGATGACAATAGCTTTCTTTTTTCCCTCGATGTCGAGCTAAAAATTAAATAAGACCACAGAAATCCAATACACGTTCCAGAACGTAACCACCGACTAATCGCTCATCGTAGCAGTTACCCGGACACTCGACAATTCAAACAGCGCACCCTCAATTGAGTCCTTGTAGGCAGAGGGATTATAAACCTTTGGACTACGCACTCGACAGCTAAGAATGACAACAACAACAACATACCAAGTCAGCATCCAACCCATTCAAACAGTGTCGAGTATTTGGATCATATCCAGGTCGTGATCTCTCAGTTCGGATAAAGTCCATAATCTTGTGTTCGCCTTCTCCAGCAGTCTGTAAAAAGAACAAAAATGTAATGAGTCAAAAATAATTATTTTTTATTTTACCTCAAATGTTCAAATTGCCTTACATGTCACTTATTGATTTTATATTATACAGTTGTTGTTTTTCTTTATATTAATGGTACCGAAAAACGGTACCATTCCCAATGGCAAAAGGTATTGGAGCGAAAAAAACTATAGAAGAAGGGGGGGAAATAAATTCTTTTAGGTGAGGGTAATGAAATACTAAAAGAAAATGTATACATGGTAATGTGTTTGCAAACTATTTTGGCATACAATATTTCTTTTGTCTGATAGTAAAAAAATCCCAATTTATTAAAGGTAAAACGCCGGTTTTCGCAACTGAATGGGTACCGTTCCCAAAAGGGTGTAAGATGTTTAAACCTTAACATTTTAATGATATAATTAAAATATTTTCAGGTGTTTTTCATTGCGATTAAAACGTATGAAGTCAAATAATTAATGATTGCTTTACGCAATCTGTGTGCAAACTAAAGATCTGGTATTTATGTTATGAATGCTTTACACAATCATTTCCTTACAAACCACGTAACATGCTTTTTTTTTCTTTTTTTATTTTCTTTTTTTATTTTTATATATCCAGTATCATTTTTACTTTTACCCTGGTTACATTTAAATTAAATCAAATTTTAAGTATTCACCATTCGTCTTATTATACTACAAGTTTTAATATATTATTGGTGCAATAATATAAAAAATTAATAATATGCAAAAAACAAATGGCTTAATTAAATTCTTATCATTAATATTAATGATTGAACAAATGCAACTTATGTAGAAAAACTAACGGGACACCGCTAGTTTTTAACAAGAGGTCAATGACCTTGAAGCTCTACTGATAGGTTTTGCTAGCTAGATCAGCATTCCTGTGAAGTTTCATGAAAATCTGTCATGTAGTTTCAGAGTAGTCTTACAAGTTTTTATATATAACTCTATGCAAACAAAGATGGCCACTGGCAATCATGTTTAATGTTGAATCAAAATAATTTTCAACAAGGACCCACATCATGTCATGCTGATCATTTTAGAAAAGTCACATATCAATATCAATTACAGGGCCTTCCCCAGCCGCGATCCCGTAACTATTGAAACAGACATGCTGCAATCCCTTAATCTGACTGTGGCCCTTTTAAACCGTGCCGCGATCCCTTACAAGTGGGTCAAAACATTCATTTCCCAGTGTTAATAAATGACATATCTGACCAAATAACGCCTTGAGGCATAAACTCCCGACAAGCATACATCCATAGCTCCTGATTGGGTGTTCATACATGTACTATCTATGACAGACTGGTAGATATATTTAAAACATGTTTTAAATGTGCCAGGTGCCAAAACCCGTATTTTACTTCAAAACATGAAGAAAAAAATAGACATGCAGGAGGGGAGCCATTCATTTTGGTAAAGGTTCCAAATCAATATCCCTTACGGTTTTTGAGAAGTAGTCGCCACAAAGTCGCATTTTTAAAATCTATTTTTAGCAGTAGCGGCCATCTTAAATTTCCTACTGACCTGAATATTTGCTAGGATCAACTAGACATCAAGAGCAACAATCCTGTCAAGTTTCATGAAATTCCATCCCGTAGTTTCAGAGGAGTAGTCATCACAAGTTTTTCCTATATAACTTCATGTAAACAAAGGCAGCCATGTTTGACATCCAATCAAAATGAACTTTGGTTAGGACCAACAACATGTCGTGCCAGTTATTTTGGTAAAAGTTCCAAATCAATATCACTTATGGTTTTTGAGAAGTAGTTGCCACAAACTCTTATTTTTTAAAAATCTATTTTTAGCTGTGGCGGCCATCTTCAATTTCAGGCCAACCTGAATTTTTGCTAGGATCAACTAGACATCAAGAGCAATATTCCTGTGAATGGCTGTCCTGTGATGGACGACAAGACGGACGACGCACCACGGCATAAGCGATCAGTCGAGCTAAAATTCTATTTTTAGCTTTGGCGGCCATCTTGGATTCCACATCAACGTAAATATTTGCTAGGATCAACTAGACATCACGGACAACATTCCTGTGAAGTTTCATGAAAATCCATCCAGTAGTTTCAGAGGAGTAGTTGCCGCAAAAAAAAGTTTACGGACAGACAGACGGACGTACAGATGACGGACACCGCACCAGTTGAACAGTAGAGCTAAAAATGAAAATATTAGACCATGATTTAAATTAAATGTATTCATATTGGTGTTTTAAAATCAAACACCAAAAGAAGATACAGTCGATTCCGTTTAATCGCATACCGGTTAATTGCATATTTCGGTTAATTGCATAAAGTTTTGAAACGCAAAACCATTTGTATTCTTTTGCATGTAAAAAAAAACGTATAATCGCATAGGTTTTTGTCACATTCCGGATGATTGCATAACGAATATCTGGCTAATTGCATACTGAAAGTCAAATTTACCTGTATTTTGCAACTGTTAATTGATTGACGCGGTCACAGAGATAAGCCCGAGGCAAATTGATTGACAAAAGGTGCTAATTGGCTTGCCGAGAGAGTTTGCCATTTTGCGCGGTTTCCGTAAAGCTTCCACGCCATGACGATCGCTCACCAATTAGCATACACAATTGAATAATAAGTTTGTACGCAATGTAAAGCAATGTGTTGTTAATTATTTACTGCTCTCAGTTTGCAAGTGTCGGTAGAGATGCATATGACATTGAGTAGCTCATAGAGGTTACTTTATAAATGAAAAAAAATATAAGCTGTTGTGTTATTATCATGACTGTGTAATTCACACTACAAACAATAGCAAAGCGATACAGGTTGAAAGAAAACAAATACGCCTAAATATTGCGTAAAATCTATCAAATAACGGTCAATACAAAATGGAAATGCACAATAATAATCCTATCAAACATCTTACATAGAATTAACTTGCTTTTATGGAGTTTCTATGTAAGTATTAACAGAACACTAAAACGAAAGTAGAAACGTGCACCGCTACATGTACAAAATGTTCAGTTTCAGTTATTCGAATACTCCGGTTAATCGCATATATTTTCTTAACAAATCGGCTATGCTAATAACCGAAATCGACTGTACATAGCTGTACACAAAAAAACAAAGCTTTTAATATAATTATCACTACAAACTAGTTTTATAAAGGGCTAACCAACGATAAACACCGAATTTACCCCCTACCAGAATGTGGAGGGCTTTTATTTTATTGATCAATGATTGGTCAAATTATTTTCATGATGTCATGTGAAAGTTATGAATACTAGATAAAAAGCTTAAAGACACATTTTCCAACTGAATGTAGTCGTTGAAAAATCATGGATAGCATGCTTTTTAACTGCTTACTTCCCGCTGACTGATTACCACAGAGACATTATATTGAGGCCCCATCACATTTTTTTTCTTTTTATTTACTTTTACCTTAGTTTTTGATATAAAATATATTGCAACTAAAAACACTAGATTGTTTATTATGGGGAAGCATATAGTCGCCGCTTTTTCCGTCCGTCCGTGTGTGCGTCCGTGCGTCACACTTTTTGTCCGGAGCATAACTCAAAAAGTATGCTTGATTAAAGTTTGTGTGAATGATTAGGACAATGAGACGGAGTGCAGTTCATAGGAACCATAACTCTAACTTCACTACTTTTTTAATTATCTCTCTTTTTTAAATTTTTTTATTCGGAGCATAATAGAGTTCCGTACGGATTCATTTTGAATAAGGAAGCACTCACACTAAACATTACTTTTTACTTTTTTCTGTGAAACTTTCACATTGAGCCTTTGGCTCAGGTGATCAAAAACACTGACAGATGACAACGATTTTTGAATTTTGAAGTCCCGTTTGAGTTTGCGAAATATAAAAATCGTTTGATATGTTGTTTATCTTTTATAGACGATTACATATACCCAGTTATGTGCAAAAATATGTAAAAATGACAGTGTAATTGAATTTTTAGTGTATTTGACCTTTTGACACCCACTGAGGACCCCTGGGCTCGGAGCCAAAAATAATAGCCGTCATAATATGGTGATGGCACACCCTAAGTTTGGTTGAATTCCGTTCAGCTGTTAAGGAGGAGATGCGGTAACGGACAGACGGACGGACAAACTGAGGCGATTTTAATATAACCTAGCTGTTTTTCAAAAACGTGGGTATAATAACCAATTGGGGCACCATGCATGACCCCGCTGAACCGATGACATTCTTTGAAAACCCTAGTTCTTACAATGGAAGAAGAATTGAATTGAATGTTGTTTAACGGCTCATCAACACAGTATAGGTTATTTAGAGCCGCCCCAGAGAGAGGGGAAGGATACATAGGAATCCGGGAACCTGCCCTACTCTTATTATCGAATAGATTCCTATGGTTCTTTAACGTGCTCGGAAGATAAACCCGATACCCGGGACCGCCCGGTTTACGTCCCCATCCGACGGACGAGGCTAAGGTCAAGTGTCTTGCCCAAGAACACACCGACGGAACTCAGTGGCACCACGGAGGATTGAACCCGGGGCATCCGGTTACAAATCCGCCGCGCTACCGACTGCGTCACGCCAGCCCCCAATGGAAGAAGAAGAAAAATAAATCAAAATGAAAATGACAAGAAGCGTGAAATATACAAATGCGAAGTATTGTTATGAAGGACTAGGATTATGGCAGAACATGGGTTCAGAAGCCATAGGTCAACACGCAACTTGTTCAGTTTGTTTCAGACATACAACATGCTCCATTTAATATGTAAAAATGTCTGTCCAAATAATAAATGTTATGCAATTTTCAATAAAACAGTATTGGTAAGTATTTTCTGTTTTCTTTTTTATTCCTGTTATAAAAAGTATTTAAAAAAAAATAAAAAATGTGTTGTTATTATTGCGAAAAAAATATAATAAAATGTTGCAATTCTAAATAAGTTGACAGACCCAGCTCCCGTAAAATTATATGGCTTTGATTAAAGGATTATTATCACTGCATGTTGTAATTAAAAAACATTTTATACTTTGTTTTATATAAATGAAGAATTTTGCTCCCTATTTCTATGAAAATGTATGAGTTTATAAGTGTATGTTATATATTTTTCACACAGCAGATTGTCCTCGACGGAGCCGCTTCTGAATCTGCGGATGTTTTGTCCGGTGTCCCCCAGGGCCCGGTCTTAGGGCCGGTCCTCTTTTTATCAACGATCTACCCAACAATATTAGGTCAAACATCCGACTGTTTGCCGACGACTGTGTATTGTACAGAAACCTTTACTTCCAGAGAGACTGTGAGATCTTACAAGAAGACCTTGATAAACTCGCACTCTGGGAGAAGGATTGGTTAATGGAATTTAATATTTCAAAATGCAACTCCATGAGGGTAACTAAGCACCACTTAAACAAGCCAGGGTTCTGGAAATATTTTGAAAATCCACTTGCCCAGGGCAAGTGGATTTTCAAAAGTCACTTGCCCTGCCCATAATGTCACTTGCCCCACATTTAAGAACACTTTAATTGCCCTAAAAAATCGGCGCTGAACCATTATTCGTGTTAAACGGGACGGACCGCCGCATAATTTGGACCATTATACTTAAAAGAAAGGGAGAATATATTTTATGTATTAGTGAATACGTTGTATTTATTCATATAAAAAATTCAATGGTTGCATCTTCTTCTTTTGTGTCTATTACATATTTGTGTTACTTAAATCATAAAATGATGAATGTGACAGTATACAAACTCATTTTATTCCGCCCTCCCACCTTACCAATCACCACACACACAACCCCATTATTTTTGATGACCATCCAAAAAAATGCTTGGCAGCTAGTGTATGGAACTTTCAATATCACAGTGTGTACAATTAACCAGTTGACAGAAAAAAAAGAAGCTATTGTGTTCATTTAAATGAGTGACAAGCAAACATGACAAAAACGTTATTAAACATATTCACTTGGCCCCCAATTTCTGCAACCATGCCAACGTTCCTACGCCTTTGTATTTTAACTAAAGGGAATTAGATGAAAGCAAGAGGCGTGAATAGAGTTTCCCCTAGGAATTGTTTAAGAAGTAATAGCAGTAACCTTATTTATCAAAAGCGAAAGTTCAGAACTTGAGAAAAAGGTTCCATGATTGTTCTGAAATCGCGAAAACCCATGACTTGCGCATATCGCTAAGTTATGCAACTTATTTGTGTAGTATGCACTTCCATATATGTTTAATTACAGACTATATCAATGAAATACACCAAATACCTCATAAAAGCGCATTGATAAACGAGTGCTTCGGGTAAAAGAAAATGTATTTTAGTTACGAAAAAATCTTCGGCAAGATTATCTAAACAAAAACATAATGTCACGTGGTCTGTCAATCATTATTTTGACACATTAAATTTGCAAATTAAGAAAGAGTTTTCTGACTTGATTGATGGAAGGTCCAAATGACATTCAGAGATTATTTGGAAACAATTTCTGAAAGTAGCTATGTTCATGGTTGGAAGGTCACGGACATATTTGCCGCAATTTCATTGGCCAATGGACACACGTCTGACGGTCGTGTCAGGATAAATTGTGATACGGTGTTGTTTTCAAACGGTGCCACCTGGATCTTCACCGCGTGCACGTCACAGTGTGGGCACTGATGACACTCATGATGTTTGTATAGGGGTCGCCTTGCCAGCCATATACGCCATTACTGGTATGAGCACTTTATTCGCGTATTGTGGTCAATACTGGTATTACTGAACCGGTTTGTCTCGGTTTAGTAGCTTGAGTGTCATTTGACTGAGAGTGAAGATGTCTCCTGCGTCCCGTCACAGCACACATCATCTGATGGCCAGAAGTTTAAAGTCAGAAGTCCGGAGCTGAGAGCTAAACCGCCACAGCGGATCGACGCCAAGGACAGAAGACTGAAGACCGAGGGCCATCGGGTGGTGTGTGCGGCGCAGGGGTCATACTGTGATGGGTGTGGCCCTAAAGGGGATCATCCAGTAGCGTAGGCAGCACCACCTAGACGTCGTTCCAGACCCCCCACTTCACCGCCACAGCGAAACTACACAGAGCAGCAGCGACACGACACTACATACCTACAAGAGAAGCGACTACACTACACAGCAGCACCAGATCAACTTACACACTCATATAGAACAGACCAGACTCTATTGTGCCCATCGCGTCAGGGTGACCTCAACGTGTTCGTTGGCGGACGGTCTTTAAACCTTCGAACTACACACACACACACACTTTTCAAACGGTGTGAAATGCGCGTGTGGGTTAATTAGTTGTTTATTGAAATAATGCCACAAATTAAGCTGCCTGGGGCGAGATTGTTGATTGTACCGAAAGTTGTTTGATCTTATTAACAATGCCAGCGGCGCAAAACAGCAGCCAGTTTTATTCAGTTATCAAAATGAAATTCTGATATGGCTAGTTTGCCACTGGATTTGATCTGGAATGTAAATGTCCGTCGGGCAAGTGGCGGGCAAGCAGATTTGTGAAGGTCACTTGCCCGCGCCCAAAATCCTCTTGCCCCGGGCGTCGGGCACCCGTATTTCCGGAATCCTGCAAGCAATTCATTTTTGATTACACTCTTCATGGTCAAGGACTGGAGTGTGTATCCACAGCAAAATATCTTGGGGTTACCATAACAAATGATCTAGACTGGGGAACTCACATTCATAACAGACCAGACTCTATTGTGCCCATCGCGTCAGGGAGACCTCGACGTGTTCGTTGGCGGACGGTCTGTAAACCTTCGAACTACACACACACACACATAACATATCTAGTAAGGCAACTAAGACACTTGGTTTTCTTAGAGGTAACTTGGCACTAGCTCCAAAAGAAACAAAAGTAGTTGCCTATAAAACATTGCTACGGCCCCAGCTTGAATACGCATCACTCATATGGAACAAAATCATATATATATGAGATTGAAAAAGTTCAACGTACTGCTGGTAGATGGTCGTGTAAACGCTGGCACAATACAAGTCATGTTGGAGAAATGTTAGTAGAACTAGGATGGTCAACTTTAGATACCCATCGTACCCAAGCTAGTTTGGCCCTTTTCTATAAAATACACACTGGTCAAGTCTCCACTAATAACCAGAACTATATTTCCCCTGTTATCTCATTACGTCAAACAAGGTAAACCTATCCCTTCCAGTATACCAGGACTCATGTCAACACAGATGCATTCAAATTTTCCATTTTCCCCCCGTGAATTGTTCCACAGTGGAACAGTCTCTCCCTATCTACAGTTTCCTCTGATTCTGTAGAAGGGTTTGAGCATCACGTCAGAGGCATTGTCAATGCCCCTGACAATCATCCTTGTATATAGTTATATATGGCATAGTCAGAAGGCGGTTATTTTACTTTGCATATATTTTAAATTATTTGTAACAATGCCAGCAGTATAGAAAGAAAGAACATGCTACTTACCTGCATAGATCTATAGGACCTATATGACATCGAAGTCGGCAAGTGCACCAGAAATCACACGCCATAAATGTATTTTATAAGCAATGCCTGGTCTGTAGGCCGATTTCGTTCATTAAACAAACCATTCCCCAGCCCCTTTCCACCCTCCTCACATTTCATTTATGATTAAAAATATTGAAAAACGAAATAGGTGCAACGATCGTCGCGCCATGACCCAATTGACCTTGACAGTACACTCGATTATGTTTTTGTTTTGTTTTTTATACTCGATTTTTCAACGGGTGTTTGTCGGAGCGGGATGAACAAGAACATAATCGAATAAGGCGCTTCGAAGCCGTCGAAACAATCGTGAAAACTAGGTCAATAGGGAAATATCAGGGAATGTTATTTTGAGATTATTGTGGCCACCCTGCTAAACATTGAGGACGTCCTGTTGATTGAAAGACGGAGGAACTATACTCCTTAGAACTACACACACACGCTCCTGTGGCAAACCGGGTGCAAATCAAAACGTCAATGCTGCAGTACATGCTATTTCTTCAATTGTGGTGTTCATATACGCTATTTATAGACACGTTATAGTGGTAACATACGTTGGGTTTTCCCCAGCCATGTGATGTGGGATTGCACGTGTATCTGTTTTTCACTATTCATGTTTTCCTCAGATGCTCATGTAGTCTCCTTTGTCATATCCAGTCAAACCAGTGGTCCGCAACGCTTGTTTTCATCGATAGCTCAGATATGGAGCAGACGTGTTTGTATCGACATTATAAATCAGTTGTGGGTTATTTTTGGTAAATATATTACGACATGCTCTTTTTTTTAAAGTTCGTGTTGATTTGAGCTGTTCGAATTTCTAGACCGTTTTACACATAATTGTGTACTTTATTTCTACTCTAAGTAAAGCCAATGCCCGTGAGTTTCGCTCACGATTTACTTGTATTTTATTTAAATAAACGTCCATTGAATATATTGTATCGAGCAATAATATATTGATAATTGTTGTTGGAAGTTTACTTGGATATAATTACTCAAATGTATTAACTCTGTCACAGCCCGTGAATTTCGTTTCAAAGTTACGTAATATAATTTGTATCCCTTCTCATTGACCTTGTTCAATGAAGTAGTATAAAGGTAAAATTTATAACGGTATATATTTGTACTTAAAGAAACAACTGATTATCCGAAAATTCTTCACTAAGAATGCATTACGCTATTCGCCTTATTTGTACGTTCTTACTCTCTGTTTTGTTATGTCTTCTTCTCTTGTCTATTGTCTTTATGGGGTCAGGTTTGGCACACTGCATGTTTGAAGAGTTCCAAATGTTTTTCGCCGGCACTATGTTAGTATTAATTTTGAAACCAAATGGGTAATGATTTAAGTAGCTGGCGAATAGCAATTGGCTCTTATTACAATAAAACCCATGGTTCTCTACAAAAAGTGTTTTTTTACTGTAAGCCTTTTCGTTCTATTTTACTATATATGATGTTATTATTTGCGTATTTGTCAAGTTTTAAAGCAAATGTTATTGCATTTGCCATGGATAGTATCCTTAATATAGAATTTGCGTTTATAATGACCATGCTCGTTATTTTGTCGAATGATGTTGAGAAAAACCCAGGGCCGCTTCTAGTTACAGATACGCCTAGTCTTTCAATATTTCATATAAATATTAGAAGTATTCGCAACAAAATGGAATACGTTAAAGACAATTTCTCTGATTTTGACATACTATGTTTCACGGAAACGCACTTGTCTGCTAACGTTTTAACCGACTCGTTACATATTGACGGGTTTTCTACCATATATAGAAATGATAAGTCAGCACATTCTAGCGGGCTACTCGTGTACGTTTCTGAAAATATATTTTCACGTCGAATTTTAGAACTAGAAAATACGTTACAAGATACAGTATGGATAGAAATAAAAGATAGGGACAAATCGTTTATCCTATGTACTATTTACAGACAACCTACTGCGCCCAGTGCTTTCTGGACAGACCTAAATATATGCATCGAAAAAGCTCTGGATGTGTGTAATGCTGTTGTTATGGTTGGAGATATAAATGAAGATCAATTAAACCCTAGTAGTCATTGTCTCAAAGATATAATGCTTATTAATAACCTCATTAATATTATAAATGAACCTACACGGGTAACTGACCGGTCAGCAACCCTGTTAGATCCTATTGTTGTACCAAATTCATTCGATTTTATTGATTCTGGTATAATAAAAATTCCTTCCGATGTAAGCGACCATTTTGGTACTTACGTTGTCATTCCATTAACATATAATACCAAATGTTCGTATAAAAGACGTGTTTGGCTATACAAAAGGGCTGATTTTGATAAACTTAATGCGCTCTTGTTAACTCATGACTGGGGTTTTTTAAACGAAGATTCTGTTGATGTAGCGTGCAAACGTTTTACAAGCACGTTTATAGATTTAGTTAAGTTATGTATTCCGTCAAAACTTGTTACGATTAGACCTAATGATAAACCATGGTACGATTCCGAACTAAGACGTGTCACGCGAAAACGTGACCGCCAAAAACAAAAAGCTAATAGTACCAATACACCCGAGAATTGGACACTTTACAAATCATTAAGAAACAAAGTAAATAATTTAAAAAAGCATGCCAAGGAACATTTCTTTAGCAATTTGGAAGATATAATTTGCGATGCAAATGTCACAGATCAACGTAAATACTGGAAAATCTTAAAACATTTTATAAAGTCAAACAAAAATTCTGAAGTTATTCCTCCACTTGTTACAACATTAGATACTGGTGAAGTGATTTACTCATTTTCTGATAAAGAAAAAGCTGACTGCTTAAATGATTACTTTGCTTCAATATCGACTGTTGATGACTCAGATGCGAGATTGCCACAGTTTTTTCACAGAACTAATTCGAGAATAGATGATATAGTAATACAGGAATCTGAAATTGTAGATATAATTAAGATTTTAGTGATGCACAAGGCTAGTGGAGAGGATGAAATAAGTCATAGGATGTTGAAAGAAACAGTTAATACCATTTCAAAACCACTCTGTACACTTTTTAATCGCTCCATTAATGAAAGCATTTATCCCGACTTATGGAAAAGTGCTATTGTTATGCCATTATTTAAAGCGGGAGTTTTTAATTCCCCAAGTAACTATAGACCGATTTCGTTACTTAGTTGCGTTGCAAAGATTTTAGACAGAATTATTTTTAAACATGTTTTTAACTTCTTAGTCTTTAACAATTTGCTTTTTGCTAACCAATTCGGTTTCCGACCGGGTCATTCCACAGTTTACCAACTATTAGATATTTACCATCAAATATGCCAAACACTTGATGCAAAACAAATTATGTGTATTGTCTTTGCTGATATATCTAAGGCATTTGATCGCGTTTGGCGGAAAGCTTTACTATTTAAATTGAAACAAAATGGTATCGATGGCAAACTTTTATCATGGATTTCAGATTACCTCTCCAATAGAAAACAGAGAGTCTTTATAGGAAATGCCAAATCAGATTTAAAAATAATAACAGCTGGCGTTCCGCAAGGTTCAGTACTCGGACCTTTGTTCTTTTTAATTTACATAAACGATATCGCTGAACATATGTTAAGCATTACTAGATTATTTGCCGATGATAGCTCGCTTTCAGTCGCAACTTCTAACACAGAAGATATGGAAGGTATATTAAATCATGACTTGCAAATTATGTCTGAATGGGCTAAAACATGGTTAGTAAAGTTTAACCCAAATAAAACTGAAGTTTTATTTATAACGTCAACAAATAACATCAGACAACCAAATTTATTTTTTAATGACGTACAACTTACATTTGTAGAACATCACAAACATCTAGGCCTGACTATAAGTAATAATGGTAAATGGCATGAACATATTAAAAACATTCTAACCTCAGCATCCAAAGTTTTAGGCCTAATGAGAATTTTAAAATACAAAGTAGGTCGAAAAACCATGAATCAAGTATATATATCATATATGCGACCAATTTTAGAATATGCTTCCACAGTGTGGGACGGTTGTACTGTCGGTGAGAGAAACTCTTTAGAACAACTGCAATATGAAGCTGCGCGTATTGTTACCGGTTTGACTCGATCCGTATCTATTAACAAATTAATCGTCGAAATTGGATGGCTTTCGCTAGCAGACAGACGAACATTTCAGAAACTCATAACTGTGTTTAAAGCTAAAAATAAAATGTTGCCTGAGAGTGTAAATAACTTGTTTCCTCCGTTTGTTAGAGATATTAATAATTACAACTTGAGGAACTCCGATGACTACGTAACACCGATAAGGAGAACAGAATTATTTTCCAAATCATTTATCCCTTCGTCATTAAGTCTTTGGAATAATCTACCTACACATGTTCGTGAATTAGTATCTTTAAAGGCATTTAAATGTTGTCTCCTCAACACAATGTTTAAGCGTCCCACTGTCCCGTCGTTTTATTTATGCGGCTTACGATCACTTTCTGTAATTCATGCTCGCATTCGAAACTTATGCAGCAACCTTAATGGTGATTTGTATTTGAACCATTTACGATTATCACCAACATGCGACTGTGGACAAGACAAAGAAGATGCTGAACATTTTCTTTTTAAATGTTGTCGATTTACTGAACAGAGGCGTGACCTGTTTATATCAACCAGACTATTCCATCCGTTGAACGTTGACAAATTGTGTATTGGCAATACAAATTTTAGTGATAAAGAAAATGAAATTGTTTTTCTAGCTGTGCAAACATATATAAGAGACACCAGGCGTTTTAACTAGTGTATTAAAACAACTCAGCAGTGTGTTCGGTCTGACCCTATGTACTCTTATTAAACATATTCTGTCGTCTTCTCCTCCTTCTTTTCTTTTTTCTTTTTCTTTTCTTTCACCCAACTATTGTGACAACTGTTTACGTCTACATTTGTAAACTTTAATTCATTTAGTTTCTGTATTCATTGTTACTTAATATGTTTACTATAGCCATAACATTAAAATTGCTCTTTGTAATTTAAATTGTATTGGGAAGGGCCGTAACTAATGTTGTAAGAACTTGTGGCCCGACCCATTTGCATACTTTGTTAAAAAATGCAATAAAATATGTTTAAACCAAATCAAAACGTCCCCAAATTGGTCAAAACGTCCCATTTTGGTATTTTCAAATAGTCAAAACGTATAGTTCCTATGTGTACTCTTAAATTTACGAATAGGTCAATTCCACCTTAAATGTTTGTTGTGATATCTGCATACCGGCCGACAGTACGTGTTAACAAAACCCGTTAATTAATTAAAGAAACACTGAGCGTCGAGAACGTTTTTAATAGAGAGAATAGATATATATTATAATCTAATCATAGTAAAACCAACACATGCTTGTTAATAAATCATTATACTGAAGATGAGAGTGAAACACCCCCGTTTTCGTATGCCGGAATGGCATATTTAGAGAGTATTCCGGACCCAGAGGCATGGTACGCCGGACGCAAAGTATGTAGCACTCTGGAGGCAGACGACACTACGTAACAATGTTAAACAACGTATAGGCCTACGATAAGATGAGATGGAATATATCTACTTAAAGTCACTATACCGCCAACAACCGACATATTTTAAGAATCAAAACTCCATAGACACAATTTAAACGGCTTTAACCAGCCATATCAAACCCCAAAGCTGGAGCTTCTAATTCATTTTACGCATATTCAATCACGGGTATTTTAAGGACCCGAGAATAAACTCATACTTTCAATCGGCATATGTACATTCTTATATGACCTGAACACCTGGATAGAGTTTTGATAAACGGTATTGTAGTGTATTTTTCTTTATTTGGCGGGTTCGTTTCTTTAAAGGGACTGGAGGCGATCTGGATTCGAAACATTATGGTTTGTTTATTTTGTTTGTTTGAATGGTGGATTACGTCATTTTAGCACACGTTAGGCACATATGACCAGGACTCTATGTTTCATCCCAGATATGACGGTCGATTGTTTTTGGTCTGTATCAGACCATCCCCAGTGTCCTGGGTAGAACCAGTACTGTATAGTACATCAGTCCTGATTTCATCCAACACAGCGACAGCCGTACAAGGGGCACACAACGCATATATCAACTAGCAGCTGCAAAGGACATATATAAGTTCTCCTTCTACCCTCGAACCATTAGGGATTGGAACCTGCTGCCAACTATGATCACAGACTCACTGACGATAAAAGAGTTCCGAGCCAGGCTTACCACACTACCGGCTCCCCTCTTCTCCACCTACTAGATCCTTCATGCCTTGTGAATAATTGTATTGTATGTAGCGACGATGGAAGTCGACTGTTTTCACCGGCATAGCGCTAGTTTTACACAGGACAATTACATTCTTTAAAGAATCTGTCCTTCAATTGGAAGAAGAATATACCGTCATTTGAATTATATGTACAACTGTTAGCATGGTTAGCAAATTAATCCTCATTTAAATAATTATTTATGATTTAATTAGCAACTCCAGCCAAGTCGTCAAGCGTCCTGCGCGAACTTTTTCATTAAAGGGGTTGATGCACTATTTTCAAACATCATTTATGAATTATCAAAATACCATGAAGAATAAAGGAGATATGACCTATTGGAAATTTGCAAAGAAACATAAATGGGGGCGGCCATCTTGGAACGATGACGCCATCGCGCTTTTTTGCCATATATGGCTTACTGACAAACTATATTTTAAAGCAAAGAAAATCATTATAAATTGATTAAAAATAAATATACAACATTAAAAATAAATATACAAATGTAAAACCGTTTGGTCACGGGGCAAAGAATAGGGCCACTGCAGATCCCTTTGGAGGGATAGGCAGAGGGGTAGAATCCCCCCAAATTCATGTTCATTTTATCATTTTTTGTTTATGTTCATTAAAGGTCTTCATCATGATCCCTGCATTGTTTCAGGTGCTATCTCGCTCGCATCAAAAGAGCAGTGGCAGAAAAACAATAACGTGGCTCCAGCGTAAATGGAGTTTCTACGATAGAATTTGCAGCAACTCTGCAGTTCAGGGTGAAAAAGGTTCTAGGCCCATTTTCCATATTTTATCTCGATGTAAATGGAAGATGAGCCTGGCATGTTCATGCCTTTTAGGCGCCATATAACCTTTTCATGTGTTGGTGCGCCTTAAAACACCAATTCAATTCAATTCAATTCATTTGCAGGGATTTTCTTTGCTTTAAAAGATAGTATGTCAATGTGCACTATATGATATATCTCAAATGAAACGTTATGATGATGTGATTACACTGTATACATTTGTTTCCTCCTACGTTATCGGTGGGGCCTGTGAGGGGCATCATATCATATACACTAGTAATTCAATTACAGTGTAACGTTTGCACATTAATTGATATGATTGTCATCTATGAAAGAGATACACAGCATGTCAAAACTATTTATTATTTAAAACTCGGACGTCTTCCCTGGGGTTGGGGTTGGAAGGGTGGGTTGTGAGTGGGGGAGGGGGGAGGGGGGCGGGTGGAGGGTAACAGGGGTAAACTTTTTGTTTTAGTTATGTCTCAAACGAACATTTTGATGAAAGGATTACGGTTTATAATAATATGTTTTTCTCCTGCGTGCGTGCGTGCTTACCTGTGTGTGTTGTTGTGGTGGTGGTGGTGGAGGTGGGTAGGTAGGGGAGTGGAGATTTCAAGGGGCGTCTTAAGGTCCAATATACATAAAATTCAATTGCATTGTCATTTTTCTATTACTCTTTTTAAACTCGGCATATACATATATACATGTATAGAAGTATATTCCTCTGAATACAAAGCATATCAAACAATTTCAGTGTTTCCACCTTAGAGGTGTGCCGATGTGTGTGTGTGTGTGGGGGGGGGGGGGGGTGCTGGGTGGATGTGTGGGGGTGAGGGTGGGGGGTTACGTGGGGGGGGGGGGGGGTAATACATGTATACAGAAAAACATAAATAGTACTATTTCTGATCTGAGCATTACTTTCATGTCACAGCCAAACCCTTCTCCAAAGAACGAATTACATGTAAAACGGATACAGGATTAAAGGGTGTCGAATTCGTTCTAGTTATATTGCACCAATAATACATTAAACCAACTGTAGAATAAGGAAACGCCAAATTGTATTAACTTTCATTTAATTCTATGCAAGCAGGTTTGTATATCAGCAGGTCTGTAATAAATAAGACAATGTCACACGAGTTATCTCCCTTAATCAAAAGATAATAAAGCTGACATAACCGGGGGCGTAGATGGCCAACTCCGCGTGTACGAAGTTACAAAGCGGGTTTTGGAGGCATGCTCCCCTACATTTTTATTTATTTAGACGTAAAATGGTGCATTCTGACCGTAACGAGTTTTGGAAGACATTTTTGGGAATTAACAAAACATCAAAATAGTCGTATTTTGACAGATTGCAAGCTGTTATTGGCGAAACGTTATTATGAATGTTATTAAAAACTAAACACTTAGGACGTCTTTACCATCCCGGCCACGGAGACACTATTTACTAAATCAGAAATATTATTTAAATGTGGTTTAAATCGCTAACAGTTGTTCATGTAATTTAGTAACTGAAATGAATGTGGTTTAAAGTTATTTAGAGCTGCCCCAGAGAGATGGGAATAATACATATGACTACGGGAACATATCCTACTCTTATTAACGAATGTAGATTCCTTGCTCGATGGATAGATTCATATACATGGGACCGCCTGGTACACGTGCCCTTCCGACGGACGAGGGTTAGTAATTCAAATAGTTGTTTACACACTTTATAAGAGCATTAAAGCTTCATATATATTAATACAGAAAACACTAGCTGAGTCATTTACAGCCGAGTCATTTAGTTTCGAAGACCAAACTGTGGCGCATGAAATTCATCTCTCTCTCTCTCTCTCTCTCTCTCTCTCTATATATATATATATATATATTTGCTGAACTCCATAAGAAGGGCAGGATTACGATCCGAGAAACGAATGAAATGGGGAGTGGGAGGGGGACACCCGCCACATGCACTAGATAGTAAAGCGCTTTATCATTATATATCACTCAACCGCTGTAATAAAGTGTGTTTGGATAATAATAATAATAATAATAATAATAATAAAGACTTTATTTAACGAGAGAACTCATTTGAAACTAGTCAATCTACCATGAGGATAGTATTGTTTCAGATGAGATGCCAAATACTATACAATACTCGCGTTAGTGGTTCGTTTTTTCATATATGAATACAATAACTATTTTAGGTGTGATGACCGAGCAAGCATGTACTATAAAAGATCCTCGGTATAGTAAAATCTTCTAAACAAACGTAAACCGGGCGGTCCCGTGTATCGGTCTATCCTCCGAGCACGTTAAAGAACCATAGGAATCTATTCGATAATAAGAGTAGGGCAGGTTCCCGGATTCCTATGTATCCTTCCCCTCTCTCTGGGGCGGCTCTATATAACATATACTGTGTTGATGAGCCGTTAAACAACATTCAATTCAATTCTAAACAAACCTTCAGTAGAAGGGAGACTACTTCGTCAGATATTAATACCCTACTAACAAGACTTACCTGTCGTATATAGCGAATATTAAACGTCAACTTGGTCTACTTATTGTCCTCGTATTTAAATATAGGTCACATTCATTGACTTATAGCGCATCCAGTTTGGTTCCGCAGAAAGGTGGAGCTACTGCGCACGCACACAATGTGGCTCAATAGAAAATGACTACTCGATTGTCTGAAAATTAACTGACGATGGTTGTCTCTCTTTTTTTTACTTTATGTAAGAATTGACTCGCATATTTTGAAGTTGATGCCATTTTCTCCCAGCGTTTAAAACCACATGAAAACCAATTCTTACTTAAAGATCATCAAAGAAAAGCTAACTGATTATGAGTAAATGTGTTTTAACAAAAATTATCCGTTCAGCACATAATATGCATATGTACACACATTAAACACTATGACAACAAATCAAGTATCTACATTAAAGAACATAATTATATCAGTATTTTGTAAAGATAACTGAACTGTTTTGAATGCTGTTTTACGTCATTTTAGCACATGTTAGGCCATATTTAACGGTAGATAATGTTTGTTGTAGAGGCAAACCACCCAATTTTTCCTGGGTAGAACCAGTACCGCCAATGATTGAGAGACAAGTTACAGATCCGTTGATAGTTTTATATCTGTGTTAACTAAGAAATGCTGTGAAAGTCATGATTAATACAGCTCTTGCCAGAAAATGTCAATGAAGCCGCGATACAATTGTAAGATGGCACGATGCAGTGTATGAAGGCAAGTTTTAAGACTGAAGATGAACAGACGGCACGATGTGATGCTACAATGGCACGAGGCAGTTTGTTTCTTACAATTATTATCTTGCAAAGTTCCATCGTAGCTTCCATCATGTCATTCACCCCATCACATTGCTGATTCTGTGCATTACATCGTGCCATTGATACGTGTCTTGTTATAATACCGCTCCCTAAGCTACAGTTGGCTTCAGTGTTCATACATCTTTGTCAACCAATCAGTTGCCTCATATTTTCAATTACGATTTTACTTCCAGCGCTATTCATGGTTTACAGCGTGACCTATATAGAGACTACCGATACACCTGTGGTAAACACTAAGTCGGATAGAGGTTATGAACAAACCTCTTCACTATTAACGCGGGCGGAAATAGACTGTTTAGAAGATGCGCGTTTTCGGTAACAAGAACATGAAATCAAAACTTTTCCTACTGATTCTAACTTGTTTTCAATGCTGAACTAATTTCGTTTAAAAAAAGTTAACTGAACATAGAAAAGTGTCAGGAATGTTCGTCTACTATAGTTATTACATGTAATATAGTCTTCGTAGTTTTCTTACTTTTCCCCAAAACGTCTGTAAAATTAGTGTGGTAAGGCCCACATCGTAATTAAATGCGCAATATTTTACTATGTTTATGTTTAAGCACCATGTATTGCGCTTTTCCCATATTGTATCCTCCACACACACCCTTTCCCATATTGTATCCTCCACCCGTCCCCCACCCCCCCACACCCCACCCCACACCCCACACACCCCACCCCAAAGATTACAATACACCGAATCTGAGACTAGTCACTGTGAACTTTGAGAAAATGCTAACCCTGCACCTTCGGACTTCAGTTCCACAGTGCTATCCACTGGGTCACCTGGGTCACGCCAGATAACTCAAAGAGTCTGGCTGCCTGGATAGCTCTGTGTATAGCGTAATCGTCACCCACCCGGTTCGATCCTTTTGTCGAGAAGTACGAACCGGTTTCGTCGACTTGTACATGTGTTGTTGTTTGTTTGTTTGTTTAAATGGTGATTTACGTAATTTTGTAGCATAATTATGTTAGGCCAAATATATATATTTTTATAAATGAAACATCTTTATTTCAAATGTACCGCACATTCCATTTCCAACAAAAATTTTTTTTTAATTTTCAACCACCAATTTGGTGATCCATTTATTCTCCCCGTCATTGGTGCATGTGGGTCGGGGCGGGCCATCACCCGATGCACCTTACAATATTGTATGTATTTATTTATAAAAAATACAAAACAGTAACAGAAGTGTTGAATTTACATAAGAGAGTTGTTAACTAGGGAATTTTCCCTTTCTATCATTTCGTCAGGTCATGGGTACGTTATGTGGTACAGTCTTAACTTTATTAAATTGTGGGAAAGTTTATATTACCAGTGGTTTATAATGGATATTTCGTCAAAAACACATGTTTAAAAACATTTTTTACTAAAAAATAAAGGCGATAACCATTTTAAAATTACCTATTAAATGTTTTAATTTTACAATATGCAATATGTTTAAGCCAAAATGAAGGTTTTATTTCATACCCCAGTCAATCCCGTTTTTGCTTCTTGGACAAGGAGTTGGATGGGGTGTGAAAGTTAATACTCGGACCACGTAATGAAGAGTCGTTTTTTAATAATTTGAGTTTGTTGTGACAGCGTTGTAATCGTATTAATGTTACAAAACATCGTTTACAGAGCTGCAAATGTCTTTGACGTTCTTTAAGGGCGGTAACTCGTATTGCCTTTTTTGTTACAGATAGTTATAGCCTAAAACAAGTATTATGATTTCAAAGAAATATAATGCCTCATTATTTTTATAAACGTTAAGCGTATTTAGAATTGTATGTGGCATGATATTTTTAAACGGAGGGTGTTTGCAGAAAGAGTATGAATCTCCTCTTCAGTATCTAAAACTCTGTAAATTATTTAGCGTTTTCACATACTCAGCTTACCTACAGCTCTGTAAATTATTTAGCGTTTTCACATACTCAGCTTACCTACAGCTCTGTAAATTATTAGCGTTTTCACATACTCAGCTTATCTACAGCTCTTTCAATTATTAGCGTTTTCACATACTCAGCTTATCTACAGCTCTGTCAATTATTAGCGTTTTCGCATACTCAGCTTATCTACAGCTCTGTCAGTTATTAGCGTTTTCACATACTCAGCTTATCTACAGCTCTTTCAATTATTAGCGTTTTCACATACTCAGCCTATCTACAGCTCTGTAAATTTTTCACATACTCAGCTTATCTACAGCTCTGTAAATTATTAGCGTTTTCACATACTCAGCTTATCTACAACTCTGTAAATTATTAGCGTTTTCACATACTCAGCCTATCTACAGCGCTGTAAATTTTTCACATACTCAGCTTATCTACAGCTCTGTAAATTATTTGCGTTTTCACATACTCAGCTTATCTACAGCTCTGTAAATTATTATCATTTTCACATACTCAGCTTATCTACAACTCTGTAAATTATTTGCGTTTTCACATACTTAGCTTATCTACATCTTTGTAAATTATTAGCGTTTTCACATACTCAGCTTATATACAGCTCTGTAAATTATTAGCGTTTTCACATACTCAGCTTATCTACAACTCTGTAAATTATTTGCGTTTTCACATACTTAGCTTATCTACATCTTTGTAAATTATTAGCGTTTTCACATACTCAGCTTATATACAGCTCTGTAAATTATTAGCGTTTTCACATACTCAGCTTATATACAGCTCTGGCAATTATTTGCGTTTTCACATACTCAGCTTATCTACAACTCTGTAAATTATTAACGTTTTCACATACTCAGCTTATCTACAACTCTGTAAATTATTAGCGTTTACACATACTCAGCTTATCTACAGCTCTGTAAATTATTAGCGTTTTCACATACTCAGGTTATCTACAATTCTGTAAATTATTAGCGTTTTCACATACTCAGCTTATCTACAACTCTGTAAATTATTTGCGTTTACACATACTCAGCTTATCTACATCTCTGTAAATTATTAGCGTTTTCACATACTCAGGTTATCTACAATTCTGTAAATTATTAGCGTTTTCACATACTCAGCTTATCTACAACTCTGTAAATTATTAGCGTTTTCACATACTCAGCTTATCTACAGCTCTGTCAATTATTAGCGTTTTCACATAATCAGCCTATCTACAGCTCTGTAAATTATTAGCGTTTTCACATACTCAGCATATCTACAGCACTGTAAATTATTAGCGTTTTCACATACTCTGCTTATCTACAACTCTGTAAATTATTAGCGTTTTCACATACTCAGCTTATCTACAGCTCTGTAAATTATTAGCGTTTTCACATACTCAGCTTATCTACAACTCTGTAAATTATTAGCGTTTTCACATACTCAGCATATCTACAGCACTGTAAATTATTAGCGTTTTCACATACTCAGCTTATCTACAACTCTGTAAATTATTAGCGTTTTCACATACTCAGCTTATCTACAACCCTGTCAATTATTAGCGTTTTCACATAATCAGCCTATCTACAGCTCTGTCAATTATTAGCGTTTTCACATACTCAGCTTATCTACAGCTCTGTCAATTATTAGCGTTTTCACATAATCAGCCTATCTACAGCTCTGTAAATTATTAGCGTTTTCACATACTCAGCATATCTACAGCACTGTAAATTATTAGCGTTTTCACATACTCAGCTTATCTACAACTCTGTAAATTATTAGCGTTTTCACATACTCAGCTTATCTACAACCCTGTAAATTATTAGCGTTTTCACATACTCAGCTTATCTACAACTCTGTAAATTATTAGCGTTTTCACATACTCAGCATATCTACAGCACTGTAAATTATTAGCGTTTTCACATACTTAGCTTATCTACAACTCTGTAAATTATTAGCGTTTTCACATACTCAGCTTATCTACAACCCTGTCAATTATTAGCGTTTTCACATAATCAGCCTATCTACAGCTCTGTCAATTATTAGCGTTTTCACATACTCAGCTTATCTACAGCTCTGTCAATTATTAGCGTTTTCACATAATCAGCCTATCTACAGCTCTGTAAATTATTAGCGTTTTCACATACTCAGCATATCTACAGCACTGTAAATTATTAGCGTTTTCACATACTCAGCTTATCTACAACTCTGTAAATTATTAGCGTTTTCACATACTCAGCTTATCTACAACTCTGTAAATTATTAGCGTTTTCACATACTCAGCTTATCTACAGCTCTGTAAATTATTAGCGTTTTCACATACTCAGCTTATCTACAGCTCTGTAAATTATTAGCGTTTTCACATACTCAGCTTATCTACAACTCTGTAAATTATTAGCGTTTTCACATACTCAGCTTATCTACAGCTCTGTACATTATTAGCGTTTTCACATACTCAGCTTATATACAGCTCTGTAAATTATTAACTTGTACTTCGCCCATGACACCCATGATCAAGTAATAGATAGAAAGTTGTTTTTCTAGGTGTATGAATTATGTTTGTGTATGATTCAATGCATATTGACATGAAATGTGTACTTATTTTTACTTATACAAGAAAAATGTATATGTTATATCTCATATCATGATGTAGATTATTAAGGGGCAAATGACAGGTATCTAGCTTTCCATTAAACAACATAATAGAGTAAATATACTAAACCAAATTGCTAAGTATCAACCTAAGAATAGGTCAATAATATTCTCATTGTTTTGTGTATTTTGAGCCTGGTTAGAGATACGGTTAAACTGCAAAATCGTCTGCTCTGATTGCATGAACATATTTTAAAACTGTAAGTCAATGTGTTTTCTTAGAAATAAGTTATAACACTTATACAACTGGGTATATAGGATTTTATTAAGTACTTCGTATTAGTGAAGCTTTCGATGTTCCTAATTCTAGTTAAAATTATTTTGACATGTTTGACTAGCATTACCACTACAAATGCGTTTGCAAAAGAAATTTTCGAAATATTTAATGTTAACGCTGAATTACAGTTACTTGAATTTCAAACAATATGCAATTGAAAGGGAGGTAATTTAAGATTATCCATATTTCATTTTTTTATAGACGGAAAATCTGCGATAAATGGGTCAAATATTTATGTTTTTTTCTATTATTTCATACCAATTTTAAGAATTTTATATCTTTGACTCATGTTATGTGTTTTATCAGTACATTTCATGTTTTCATATAAAGGGAGGGTAACTCTCAAAAGATGTAACAATTTAAACAAAAAATAAATGTTTTACAAACTATGGGTCAAAACAAAATACTTATCATATATCTATTCTAAAACATATTTAAAATAAGAAAATGATTTAAGATACAAAAGTTGATACTTAGCAATTTTGTTCAGTGTATATTATTAAAAGCAGTAGAAGAATGAATTGTTTTGTAAAGTTTAGTGTTTGTCATACCCCTTTATTACACAAACATTCATTCAATATATTTTGGAAGAAGAAACATAGTGAAGGTTTTTAGTAGAAAAAAATGGCATGGTAATTATACTCAAGAAAAATAAGTATTTGTCTAATGGAAAGACATACAGACTGTACTTGAAAAAAAATAATATAGAAAATGGAAGGTCAAAAGGTAAATGCTATATATTGCAGCAAGTGTCTAGAGTCATAATAGTATGGTTCAGCAAAGCTGTTCTCATATCGGCCCCATATTTTATGAAAATATGTATTTTGTGAGTTTTTATAAGCAATGTATTTATCAGTTTTATAGACTTAGTTTTTAAATAGTAAATAAAATGTTAGGCCAAATATGGCGGTCGGTTGTTTTTTGGTAGAGGCACGCCACTGCATTTTCCTGCGTAGAACCAGTACTGTACATAGTTCCCACCATCCATAAGATTTGACATTTTCTCAGTGGGATTCGAACCCGCAGCGGCGAGAGGCGAGAACATTTAGACGCAGCTCTTTACTATCCTCGACATGTGTTCTTGTACATGTATGGGAAGCCCTTAATCCAGTGATAATTGGTGCCCGGATTAAAAGACCATCCGGTGGCATTTATCAGATTTGTTTAACTTTTCTTGATTTTAATTTATTTAACACCATTTAAAGATATTACGTACAATCTGCAAAAATACAACTAATTTGATTAAATATTCGTCTTAGGTGTGGCTCGACTGGCATTTTAAACAAACTTCGATGCACGCGAATCTCATGCTACACCGGCACCAGAGAAGGTTGCTAGTTGAGACGCCGGAGATGAACACTTTTTCAGTTTTTAAATACCCCCGTGTATAGTAAATTATGACACTTTGTGCAAAGAAATAGTATCGAAACGTACTGAAGAAATGTATATATACGGCTATCCGCAATACATTCAATAACAACACTGTACCGTATTAAACTGTAGTTTTTTTATTCGTTCGTTTTATACTAAAGGAAAAAAAACGTAAAGTTTTTATGGTACATATGTAGTTTTGTTTGTTCAAAATTCTAAAGTCTTGGATATATTTAAAATCTTCGTAGTCCATTAATATACTGTTCTGAAAAAGAAACGTCCGACTTTCTTTGCTGGTATTTCCATAGGCCAGTTTTTGAGGGCGTATAAAAGCTTAAACAGCGTTTTAATAAAACCATGTTTGATGTTTGTAAGCACAATTAAGTGGGTACTAAATATCCCATTAAACAGTTTCAAATTTGCCAAGAAATACACTTTTATGGATGATAAGGAAATGTTAAAGGGAGGTAATTTGAGGATTGTTGATAATCAAAAGCTGCCATCTACACAATATGTGTTATGCTTTTTGTGATTTTATTGGTAAGGAACGCATAGAGAATATTGTCTCTGAAAAATGTCGGTAGTTTTCGTAGATTTAATTTGTTTTTGTGGCCAAAATGCATGTTGTGGGTTGTAAAAATGGTTACAAATGTGAAAAATAGTCACATAGTTATGTAAACAAATACGACAAATGTATCACGTTAGGAGACACAATATGTAAAATATATATTGTGACAAAAGTAAAAAAAAAGGACACAAATGTAAAAAATACATTTTTAAATATTCATTTTAGCTCTGTTGATCAAAGTAAAAAAAAAAAGTAACAAAATAAATGAAAGTAACATAAGTAAAATACAAGAAGAACACGAATGTAAAAATACATTTTAAAACGTTCATTTTAGATCAAAGATCAGCAGAGCTTATGACTCGGTGCGGTGTCCGTCGTCTGTCCGTCTTCTGTTCGTCTTCTGTTCGTCCGTAAACTTTTGTTTGTGGCGACTACTTCTCTGAAACTACTTGACGGATGTTCATGAAACTTCACAGGAATGTTGCTCTTGATGTCTAGTTTATCCTTGCAAAAAATCAGGTCGGCCAGAAATTCAAGATGGCCGTTACGGCTAAAAATAGATTTTAAAAACGATTCTGTGTTTTTCATGTTGATCAAGACTGTGTAGGCGTGACATAAAATTCGATGGAATTTTTATAAAAGATATGTTGAGGAATAAATCTTTTTATATGGTAAAACTCTATTTTTAGTTCTCGGTAGAAGTTATGATGACATATACATTTAATTGATACTTTGTGGTGAAAAAAATCCCCCCAACCCCCAATTCAATTGATACTATGTGAAAAAAATATTGTCTATTTTACAATCAATTTTACTTTTCAATGAGGAGGTACTGCCAACGAATTCACTATGTCTATGTATCAATAGAAATGGCTGTTCTAACGTCTGAACATACTCTGATGGGGTCATCTGTCGATAAACAATTGCTCATTCCAGACGATAATTTTTAAAATATAACACCCAAACAGGTAAATTGCGCTTGGAGAAAGGAGGAATCTTATTGTTTTGGGGTCAGATGGTCGAAGGGCAAGGTCACCATGCGTTCATGGAAATATGCATTATGCACCAAGATTTCAAAAGTATAACACCCACCATCATGAAACTTCATTTACATTTTCCTAGGTGAGAGCAGGAACACTCATACTTTCAATCGGCATATGCACATTCTTATATGACCTAAACACCTGGATAGAGTTTTGATAAACGGAATTGTAGTGTATTTTTCTTTATTTGGCGGATTCGTTTCTTTAAAGGGACTGGAGGCGATCTGGATTCGAAACATTATGGTTTGTTTATTTTGTTTGTTTGAATGGTGGATTACGTCATTTTAGCACACGTTAGGCACATATGACCAGAGGTCTATGTTTCATCCCAGATATGACGGTCGATTGTTGTTGGTCTGTATCAGACCATCCCCAATGTCCTGGGTATAACCAGTACTGTATAGTACCAGTACTGTAGACATCAGTCCGGATTTCATCCAACACAGCGACAGCCGTACAAGGGGCACACAACGCATATATCAACTAGCAGCTGCAAAGGACATATAAAAGTTCTCCTTCTACCCTCGATTTATTAGGGATTGGAACCTGCTGCCAACTATGGTCACGGACTCACTGACGATAAAAGAGTTCCATGCCAGGCTTACCACACTGCCGGCTCCCCTCTTCTCCACCTACTAGATCCTTCATGCCTTGTGAATAATTGTATTGTATGTAGCGACGATGGAAGTCGACTGTTTTCACCGGCATATCGCTAGTTTAAAACAGGACAATTACATTCTTTAAATAATCTGTCCTTCAATTGGAAGAAGAAGATACCGTCATTTGAATTATATGTACAACTGTTAGCATGGTTAGCAAAATAATCCTCATTTGAATAATTATTTATGATTTAATTAGCAACTCCAGCCAAGTCATCAAGCGTCCTGTGCGAACTTTTTCATTAAAGGGGTTGATGCACTATTTTCAAACATCATTGATGAATTATCAAAATACCATGAAGAATAAAGGAGATATGACCTATTGGAAATTTGCAAAGAAACATAAATTGGGCGGCCATCTTGGAACGATGACGCCATCGCGCCTTTTTGCCATATATGGCTTACTGACAAACTATATTTTAAAGCAAAGAAAATCATTACAAATTGATTAAAAATAAATATACAACATTAAAAATAAATATACAAATGTAAAACGCATATATTGTATGCTTATTTTTCATTTGCAGTGATTTTCTTCTTTTTTAAAAGATAGTATGTCAATGTGCACTATATGATATATCTCAAATGGAACGTTATGATGATGGGATTACACTGTATACATTTGTTTCCTCCTACGTTATCGGTGGGGCCTGTGAGGGGCATCATATCATATACACTAGTAATTCAATTACAGTGTAACGTTTGCACATTAATTGATATGATTGTCATCTATGAAAGAGATACACAGCATGTCAAAACTATTTATTATTTAAAACTCGGACGTCTTCCCTGGGGTTGGGGTTGGAAGGGTGGGTGATGGGGGTGGTGGGGGCCAGGTAGAGGGTAATAGGGGTCAATTAATGTTTTTAGTTATGTCTCAAACGAACATTTTGATGAAAGGATTACGGTGTATAATAATATGTTTTTCTCCTGCGTGCGTGCGTGCGTGCGTGCTTACCTGTGTGTGTTGTTGTGGTGGTGGTGGTGGTGGGTAGGTAGGTGAGTGGAGATTTCAAGGGGCGTCTTAAGGTCCAATATACATAAAATTCAATTGCATTGTCATTTTTCTATTACTCTTTTTAAACTTGGAATATACATGTATACATGTATAGAAGTATATTCCTCTGAATACAAAGCATATCAAACACTTTCAGTGTTTCCACCTTAGAGGTGTGGCGATGTGTGTGTGCGTGGGGGGGATGGGGAGAGTGCTGGGTGGATGTGTGTGTGGGGGGGAGTGCTGGGTGGATGTGTGTGTGTGTGGGGGGGAGGGTGCTGGGTGGATGTGTGTGTGTGGGGGGGGGGGGGGGTACGTGGGGGGGGGGGAGGGTAATACATGTATACAGAAAAACATAAATAGTACTTTTTCTGATCTGAGCATTACGTTAACTTTCATGTCACAGCCAACCCCTTCTCCAAAGAACGATCAAAACAATTACATGTAAAACGGATACAGGATTAAAGGGTGTCGAATTCGTTCTAGTTATATTGCACCAATAATACATTAAACCAACTGTAGAATAACGAATAAAAAGGAAACGCCAAATTGTATTAACTTTCATTTAATTCTATGCAAGCAGGTTTGTATATAAGCAGGTCTGTAATAAATAAGACAATGTCACACGAGTTATCTCCCTTAATCAAAAGATAATAAAGCTGACATAAACGGGGGCGTAGATGGCCAACTCCGCGTTTATTCATTTAGACGTAAAATGGTGCATTCTGACCGTGACGAGTTTCGGAAGACATTTTTGGGAATTAACAAAACATCAAAATAGTCGTATTTTGACAGATTGCAAGCTGTTATTGGCGAAACGTTATTATGACGATGGTTAGTAATTCAAATAATTGTTTACACACTTTATAAGAGCATTAAAGCTTCATATATATTAATACAGAAAACACTAGCCGAGTCATTTACAGCCGAGTCATTTAGTTTTGAAGACCAAACTGTGGGGCATGAAATTCATCTCTCTCTCTCTCTCTCTCTCTCTCTCTCTCCATATATATTTGCTGAACTTCATAAGAAAGGCAGGGTCGCCGCACGTTATCATGTTTTTAGTGCCCGTGTCCCATATTGTATAGCATAACCGTATCGGTAACACAATAAACTCCTTCATTGTTGCATCTCGGTTTTAATTACGATCCGAGAAACGAATGATGCGGGGAGTGGGAGGGGGACACCCGCCACATGCACTAGATAGTAAAGCGCTTTATCATTATATATCACTCAACCGCTGTAATAAAGTGTGTTTGGATAATAATAATAATAATAATAATAAATACTATATTTAACGAGAGAACTCATTTGAAACTAGTCAATCTACCATGAGGATAGTATTGTTTCAGATGAGATGCCAAATACTATACAATAATCGCGTTAGTGGTTCGTTTTTTCATATATGAATACAATAACTATTTCAGGTGTGATGACCGAGCAAGCATGTTCTATAAAAGATCCTCGGTATAGTAAAATCTTCTAAACACACCTTCAGTAGAAGGGAGACTACTTCGTCAGATATTAATACCCTACTAACAAGACTTACCTGTCGTATATAGCGAATATTAAACGTCAACTTGGTCTACTTATTGTCCTCGTATTTAAATATAGGTCACATTCATTGACTTATAGCGCATCCAGTTTGGTTCCGCAGAAAGGTGGAGCTACTGCGCACGCACCCAATGTGGCTCAATAGAAAATGACTACTCGATTGTCTGAAAATTCACTGACGATAGTTGTCTCTCTTTTGTCTTTTTTTTTGTAAGAATTGACTCGCATATTTTGGTGTTGATGCCATTTCCTCCCAGCGTTTAAAACCACATGAAAACCAATTCTTACTTAAAGATCATCAAAGAAAAGCTAATTGATTATGAGTAAATGTGTTTTAACAAAACAAATCCGTTCAGCACATAATATGCATATGTACACACATTAAACACTATGACAACAAATCAAGTATCTACATTAAAGAACATAATTATATCAGTCTTTTGTTAAGATAACTGAACTGTTTTGAATGCTGTTTTACGTCATTTTAGCACATGTTAGGCCATATTTAACGGTAGATAATGTTTGTTGTAGAGGCAAACCACCCAATTTTTCCTGGGTAGAACCAGTACCGCCAATGATTGAGAGACAAGTTACAGATCCGTTGATAGTTTTATATCTGTGTTAACTAAGGAATGCTGTGAAAGTCATGATTAATACAGCTCTTGCCAGAAAATGTCAATGAAGCCGCGATACAATTGTAAGATGGCACGATGCAGTGTATGAAGGCAAGTTTTAAGACTGAAGATGAACAGACGGCACGATGTGATGCTACAATGGCACGAGGCAGTTTGTTTCTTACAATTATTATCTTGCAAAGTTCCATCGTAGCTTCCATCATGTCATTCACCCCATCACATTGCTGATTCTGTCCATTACATCGTGCCATTGATACGTGTCTTGTTATAATACCGCTCCCTAAGCTACAGAAGGCTTCAGTGTTCATACATCTTTGTCAACCAATCAGTTGCCTCATATTTTCAATTACGATTTTACTTCCAGCGCTGTGGTAAATACTAAGTCGGATAGAGGTTATGAACAAACCTCTTCACTATTAACGCTGGCGGGAATAGACTGTTTAGAAGATGCGCGTTTTCGGTAACAAGAACATGAAATCAAAACTTTTCCTACTGATTCTAACTTGTTTTCAATGCTGAACTAATTTCGTTTAAAAAAAGTTAACTGAACATAGAAAAGTGTCAGGAATGTTCGTCTACTATAGTTATTACATGTAATATAGTCTTCGTAGTTTTCTTACTTTTCCCCAAAACGTCTGTAAAATTAGTGTGGTAAGGCCCACATCGTAATTAAATGCGCAATAGTTTACTATGTTTATGTTTAAGCACCATGTATTGCGCTTTTCCCATATTGTATCCTCCACACACACCCTTTCCCATATTGTATCCTCCACCCGTCCCCCCCAACACCCCACACCCACACCCCACACACCCCACCCCAAAGATTACAATACACCGAATCTGAGACTAGTCACTGTGAACTTTGAGAAAATGCTAACCCTGCACCTTCGGACTTCAGTTCCACAGTGCTATCCACTGGGTCACCTGGGTCACGTCAGATAACTCAAAGAGTCTGGCTGCCTGGATAGCTCTGTGTATAGCGTAATCGTCACCCACCCGGTTCGATCCTTTTGTCGAGAAGTACGAACCGGTTTCGTCGACTTGTACATGTGTGTTTGTTTGTTTAAATGGTGATTTACGTAATTTTGTAGCATAATTATGTTAGGCCAAATATATATATTTTTATAAATGAAACATCTTTATTTCAAATGTACCGCACATTCCATTTCCAACATATATTTTTTTTAATTTTCAACCACCAATTTGGTGATCCATTTATTCTCCCCGTCATTGGTGCATGGGGGTCGGGGCAGGCCATCACCCGATGCACCTTACAATAGTGTATGTATTTATTTATAAAAAATACAAAACAATAACAGAAGTGTTGAATTTACATAAGAGAGTTGTTAACTAGGGAATTTTCCCTTTCTATCATTTCGTCAGGTCATGGGTACGTTATGTGGTCCAGTCTTAACTTTATTAAATTGTGGGAAAGTTTATATTACCAGTGGTTTATAATGGATATTTCGACAAAAACACATGTTTAAAAACATTTTTTACTAAAAATAAAGGCGATAACATTTTTAAAATTACCTATTAAATGTTTTAATTTTACAATATGCAATATTTTTAAGCCAAAATGAAGGTTTTATTTCATACCCCAGTCAATCCCGTTTTTGCTTCTTGGACAAGGAGTTGGATGGGGTGTGAAAGTTAATACTCGGACCACGTAATGAAGAGTCGTTTTTTAATAATTTGAGTTTGTTGTGACAGCGTTGTAATCGTATTAATGTTACAAAACATCGTTTACAGAGCTGCAAATGTCTTTGACGTTCTTTAAGGGCGGTAACTCGTATTGCCTTTTTTGTTACAGATAGTTATAGCCTAAAACAAGTATTATGATTTCAAAGAAATATAATGCCTCATGATTTTTATAAACGTTAAGAGTATTTAGAATTGTATGTGGCATGATATTTTTAAACGGAGGGTGTTTGCAGAAAGAGTATGAATCTCCTCTTCAGTATCTAAAACTCTGTAAATTATTTAGCGTTTTCACATACTCAGCTTACCTACAGCTCTGTAAATTATTTAGCGTTTTCACATACTCAGCTTACCTACAGCTCTGTAAATTATTAGCGTTTTCACATACTCAGCTTATCTACAGCTCTTTCAATTATTAGCGATTTCACATACTCAGCTTATCTACAGCTCTGTCAATTATTAGCGTTTTCGCATACTCAGCTTATCTACAGCTCTGTCAGTTATTAGCGTTTTCACATACTCAGCTTATCTACAGCTCTTTCAATTATTAGCGTTTTCACATACTCAGCCTATCTACAGCTCTGTAAATTTTTCACATACTCAGCTTATCTACAGCTCTGTAAATTATTAGCGTTTTCACATACTCAGCTTATCTACAACTCTGTAAATTATTAGCGTTTTCACATACTCAGCCTATCTACAGCGCTGTAATTTTTTCACATACTCAGCTTATCTACAGCTCTGTAAATTATTTGCGTTTTCACATACTCAGCTTATCTACAGCTCTGTAAATTATTATTGTTTTCACATACTCAGCTTATCTACAACTCTGTAAATTATTTGCGTTTTCACATACTTAGCTTATCTACATCTTTGTAAATTATTAGCGTTTTCATATACTCAGCTTATATACAGCTCTGTAAATTATTAGCGTTTTCACATACTGAGCTTATCTACAGCTCTGGCAATTATTTGCGTTTTCACATACTTAGCTTATCTACAACTCTGTAAATTATTAACGTTTTCATATACTCAGCTTATCTACAACTCTGTAAATTATTAGCGTTTTCACATACTCAGCTTATCTACAGCTCTGTAAAATATTAGCGTTTTCACATACTCAGGTTATCTACAATTCTGTAAATTATTAGCGTTTTCACATACTCAGCTTATCTACAACTCTGTAAATTATTAGCGTTTTCACATACTCAGCTTATCTACAACTCTGTAAATTATTAGCGTTTTCACATACTCAGCTTATCTACAACTCTGTAAATTATTAGCGTTTTCACATATTCAGCTTATCTACAACTCTGTAAATTATTAGCGTTTTCACATACTCAGCTTATCTACAACTCTGTAAATTATTAGCGTTTTCACATATTCAGCTTATCTACAACTCTGTAAATTATTAGCGTTTTCACATACTCAGCTTATCTACAACTCTGTAAATTATTAGCGTTTTCACATACTCAGCTTATCTACAACTCTGTAAATTATTAGCGTTTTCACATACTCAGCTTATCTACAACTCTGTAAATTATTAGCGTTTTCACATACTCAGCTTATCTACAACTCTGTAAATTATTAGCGTTTTCACATATTCAGCTTATCTACAACTCTGTAAATTATTAGCGTTTTCACATACTCAGCTTATCTACAACTCTGTAAATTATTAGCGTTTTCACATACTCAGCTTATCTACAACTCTGTAAATTATTAGCGTTTTCACATACTCAGCTTATCTACAACTCTGTAAATTATTAGCGTTTTCACATACTCAGCTTATCTACAACTCTGTAAATTATTAGCGTTTTCACATACTCAGCTTATCTACAACTCTGTAAATTATTAGCGTTTTCACATATTCAGCTTATCTACAACTCTGTAAATTATTAGCGTTTTCACATACTCAGCTTATCTACAGATCTGTAAATTATTAGCGTTTTCACATACTCAGCTTATCTACAACTCTGTAAATTATTAGCGTTTTCACATACTCAGCTTATCTACAACTCTGTACATTATTAGCGTTTTCACATACTCAGCTTATCTACAACTCTGTAAATTATTAGCGTTTTCACATATTCAGCTTATCTACAACTCTGTAAATTATTAGCGTTTTCACATACTCAGCTTATCTACAACTCTGTAAATTATTAGCGTTTTCACATACTCAGCTTATCTACAACTCTGTAAATTATTAGCGTTTTCACATACTCAGCTTATCTACAGCTCTGTAAATTATTAGCGTGCGTTTTCACATACTCAGCTTATCTACAACTCTGTAAATTATTAGCGTTTTCACATACTCAGCTTATCTACAGCTCTGTAAATTATTAGCGTTTTCACATACTCAGCTTATCTACAACTCTGTAAATTATTAACTTGTACTTCGCCCATGACACCCATGATCAAGTAATAGATAGAAAGTTGTGTTTCTAGGTGTATGAATTATGTTTGTGTATGATTCAATGCATATTGACATGAAATGTGTACTTATTTTTACTTATACAAGAAAAATGTATATGTTATATCTCATATCATGATGTAGATTATTAAGGGGCAAATGACAGGTATCTAGCTTTCCATTAAACAACATAATAGAGTAAATATACTAAACCAAATTGCTAAGTATCAACCTAAGAATAGGTCAATAATATTCTCATTGTTTTGTGTATTTTGAGCCTGGTTAGAGATACGGTTAAACTGCAAAATCGTCTGCTCTGATTGCATGAACATATTTTAAAACTGTAAGTCAATGTGTTTTCTTAGAAATAAGTTATAACACTTATACAACTGGGTATATAGGATTTTATTAAGTACTTCGTATTAGTGAAGCTTTCGATGTTCCTAATTCTAGTTAAAATTATTTTGACATGTTTGACTAGCATTACCACTACAAATGCGTTTGCAAAAGAAATTTTCGAAATATTTAATGTTAACGCTGAATTACAGTTACTTGAATTTCAAACAATATGCAATTGAAAGGGAGGTAATTTAAGATTATCCATATTTCATTTTTTTATAGACGGAAAATCTGCGATAAATGGGTCAAATATTTATGTTTTTTTCTATTATTTCATACCAATTTTAAGAATTTTATATCTTTGACTCATGTTATGTGTTTTATCAGTACATTTCATGTTTTCATATAAAGAGGAGGGTAACGCTCAAAAGATGTAACAATTTAAACAAAAAATAAATGTTTTACAAACTATGGGTCAAAACAAAATACTTATCATATATCTATTCTAAAACATATTTAAAATAAGAAAATGATTTAAGATACAAAAGTTGATACTTAGCAATTTTGTTCAGTGTATATTATTAAAAGCAGTAGAAGAATGAATTGTTTTGTAAAGTTTAGTGTTTGTCATACCCCTTTATTACACAAACATTCATTCAATATATTTTGGAAGAAGAAACATAGTGAAGGTTTTTAGTAGAAAAAAATGGCATGGTAATTATACTCAAGAAAAATAAGTATTTGTCTAATGGAAAGACATACAGACTGTACTTGAAAAAAAATAATATAGAAAATAGAAGGTCAAAAGGTAATTGCTATTTATTGCAGCAAGTGTCTAGAGTCATAATAGTATGGTTCAGCAAAGCTGTTCTCATATCGGCCCCATATTTTATGAAAATATGTATTTTGTGAGTTTTTATAAGCAATGTATTTATCAGTTTTATAGACTTAGTTTTTAAATAGTAAATAAAATGTTAGGCCAAATATGGCGGTCGGTTGTTTTTTGGTAGAGGCACGCCACTGCATTTTCCTGCGTAGAACCAGTACTGTACATAGTTCCCACCATCCATAAGATTTGACATTTTCTCAATGGGATTCGAACCCGCAGCGGCGAGAGGCGAGAACATTTAGACGCAGCTCTTTACTATCCTCGACATGTGTTCTTGTACATGTATGGGAAGCCCTTAATCCAGTGATAATTGGTGCCCGGATTAAAAGACCATCCGGTGGCATTTATCAGATTTGTTTAACTTTTCTTGATTTTAATTTATTTAACACCATTTAAAGATATTACGTACAATCTGCAAAAATACAACTAATTTGATTAAATATTCGTCTTAGGTGTGGCTCGACTGGCATTTTAAACAAACTTCGATGCACGCGAATCTCATGCTACACCGGCACCAGAGAAGGTTGCTAGTTGAGACGCCGGAGATGAACACTTTTTCAGTTTTTAAATACCCCCGTGTATAGTAAATTATGACACTTTGTGCAAAGAAATAGTATCGAAACGTACTGAAGAAATGTATATATACGGCTATCCGCAATACATTCAATAACAACACTGTACCGTATTAAACTGTAGTTTTTTATTCGTTCGTTTTATACTGAAGGAAAAAAAACGTAACGTTTTTATGGTACATATGTAGTTTTGTTTGTTCAACATTCTAAAGTCTTGGATATATTTAAAATCTTCGTAGTCCATTAATATACTGTTCTGAAAAAGAAACGTCCGACTTTCTTCGCTGGTATTTCCATAGGCCAGTTTTTGAGGGCGTATAAAAGCTTAAACAGCGTTTTAATAAAACCATGTTTGATGTTTGTAAGCACAATTAAGTGGGTACTAAATATCCCATTAAACAGTTTCAAATTTGCCAAGAAATACACTTTTATGGATGATAAGGAAATGTTAAAGGGAGGTAATTTGAGGATTGTTGATAATCAAAAGCTGCCATCTACACAATCTGTGTTATGCTTTTTGTGATTTTATTGGTAAGGAACGCATAGAGAATATTGTCTCTGAAAAATGTCGGTAGTTTTCGTAGATTTAATTTGTTTTTGTGGCCAAAATGCATGTTGTCGGTTGTAAAAATGGTTACAAATGTGAAAAATAGTCACATAGTTATGTAAACAAATACGACAAATGTAACACGTTAGGAGACACAATATGTAAAATATATATTGTGACAAAAGTAAAAAAAAAAGGACACAAATGTAAAAAATACATTTTTAAATATTCATTTTAGCTCTGTTGATCAAAGTAAAAAAAAAAAGTAACAAAATAAATGAAAGTAACATAAGTAAAATACAAGAAGAACACGAATGTAAAAATACATTTTAAAACGTTCATTTTAGATCAAAGATCAGCAGAGCTTATGACTCGGTGCGGTGTCCGTCGTCTGTCCGTCTTCTGTTCGTCTTCTGTTCGTCCGTAAACTTTTGTTTGTGGCGACTACTCCTCTGAAACTACTTGACGGATGTTCATGAAACTTCACAGGAATGTTGCTCTTGATGTCTAGTTTATCCTTGCAAAAAATCAGGTCGGCCAGAAATTCAAGATGGCCGTTACGGCTAAAAATAGATTTTAAAAACGATTCTGTGTTTTTCATGTTGATCAAGACTGTGTAGGCGTGACATAAAATTCGATGGACTTTTTATAAAAAATATGTTGAGGAATAAATCTTTTTATATAGTAAAACTCTATTTTTGGTTCTCGGTAGAAGTTATGATGACATATACATTTAATTGATACTTTGTGGTGAAAAAAATCCCCCCAACCCCCAATTCAATTGATACTATGTGAAAGAAATATTGTCTATTTTACAATCAATTTTACTTTTCAATGAGGAGGTACTGCCCACGAATTCACTATGTCTATGTATCAATAGAAATGGCTGTTCTAACGTCTGAACATACTCTGATGGGGTCATCTGTCGATAAACAATTGCTCATTCCAGACGATAATTTTTAAAATATAACACCCAAACAGGTAAATTGCGCTTGGAGAAAGGAGGAATCTTATTGTTTTGGGGTCAGATGGTCGAAGGGCAAGGTCACCATGCGTTCATGGAAATATGCATTATGCACCAAGATTTCAAAAGCATAACACCCACCATCATGAAACTTCATTTACATTTCCCTAGGTGAGAGCAGGAACACTTGTTTTGGGGTCTAGGCAGTCAAGGGTGAAGGTCAGCATGACCTTGTATGAAAATATGCATTCCAAGCGATAACATCAACCATAACACTCATGAAACTTCTTAGGTAAATAGCCCTTGGTGAGCAGTGGAACCCTTTTGTGTTTGGGGTCAGTAGGTTAAAGGTGAAGGTCGCTGTGACCTCATGTGGCTATATTTATTCCGTGTGATAACTTTAAAAAAAAAGACACTCGTATTAAAACTTCATTGATACATTGCCCTTGGTCAGAGAAGGAACTCTGTTGATTTCGGGCTCACTACGTCAAAAGTCAAGGTCACAGTAACCTCATAGGGGTATACATATTCCAAGTGATAACTCCAGGAGTATAAAACCTACACTCCTGAAATTTTATAGGCAAATCGTCTTTGGTAAGGGAATGAATCCTATTGCCTTTGGGGATAAAATGTCAGAAGGTCAAGGTCACCATGACCTAATATGTACATAGGCACATACGAAAAACTTAACTAATTTAGAATTAACAAAACCGATGAAAACAGACACAGTTTAACGAAAGCTCGAACTGATTATAAAAATATTATTAGAAACAAAAAATGTGAGTTTGATAAAAAAACAAACAAAACGATAAGAAAACATGCATTCCAAGCGATAACTGAAACCATAACACTCATGAAACTTCTTAGGTAAATAGCCCTTGGTGAGCAGTGGAACCCTTTTGTGTTTGGGGTCAGTAGGTTAAAGGTGAAGGTCGCTGTGACCTCATGTGGCTATATTTATTCCGTGTGATAACTTAAAAAAAAAAGACACTCGTATTAAAACTTCATTGATACATTGCCCTTGGTCAGGGAAGGAACTCTGTTGATTTCGGGCTCACTAGGTCAAAAGTCAAGGTCACAGTAACCTCATAGGGGTATACATATTTCAAGTGATAACTCCAGGAGTATAAAACCTACACTCCTGAAATTTTATAGGCAAATCGTCTTTGGTAAGGGAATGAATCCTATTGCTTTTGGGGATAAAATGTCAGAAGGTCAAGGTCACCATAACCTAATATGTACATAGGCACATACGAAAAAAATTAACTATTTTAGAATTAACAAAACCGATGAAAACAGACACAGTTTAACGAAAGCTCGAACTGAATATAAAAATATTATTAGAAACAAAAAATGTGAGTTTGATGAAAAACCAAACAAAACGATTAGAAAACATGCGTTACAAAAATGCGAAAAAGTACTGGAAAATGTTAAAAGGTTTGTCAACACCAAATAAATCAAAGTCGCTAAAGGCGTCTCATTTTGCAGAATATTTCAAGTCGGTAAATAATCCAGAATCGGCTTTTTTTCAACCAGATGAAGATGTTATATTTTTTAATGAAAGATATCTTAATGGTGAAATACAAATCATGTTTGAAGAATTAGATCACACAATAACACACGCTGAAATAAGCAATAGCATGCAGGGAATTAGGTTTAAACCGTTCAGGAGGGCCAGATTTTGTCATTAACGATTTTTTTTAAGTATGGGTTCAACTATTTAATTGGTTATTTAAGTAAATTGTTCAACATAATCTTACATGGGCTATTTCCCAGAAAAATGGTCAGAAGGTTATGTCATACCATTGCACAAAAAGGGGGATGTTAATAAACCGGAAAATTATAGAGGCATAACTTTACTTAGTACTTTGGGAAAACTTTTTACAAGGATTTTAAACAATAGATTAAACGATTGGGCGGATAAATATCAAGTTTATATAGAAGCACAAGCTGGTTTTAGAAAACATATGGGAACTATTGATAATATATTTATTGTACACGGTGTAATATCGCATTTGTTGAATGATAACAAAAAAATATATGTCGCCTTTATTGATTTTACCAAAGCCTTTGATTTTATTGTAAGAGATATATTATGGTATAAACTCATAAAGACTGGGGTAAGGAGAAAAATCTTAGAAGTTAATAAATCTATGTACACAAATGTAAAATCACGTGTTAAATATGAGAATCAGTAGAGCGAAGCATATACATGTTTTCTGGGAGTCGCTCAGGGTGAATGTCTGTCACCATTTTTGTTTTCCATGTATCTGAATGACCTTGAAGAAACTTTTATTTTAAAAGGATATACGGGAATTGGTAAGTTAAAGTTATGTTTGCTTCTTTACGCTGATGACATAGTTATCTTTTCAGAAAACGAGAGCGGTTTACAGGATGGTTTAAATATTTTGCATGATTATTGTAATAAATGGAAACTTACAGTAAATGAGAATAAAACAAAGGTTATGGTGTTTAAAAAAGGTGGGAGAAACAGAAGAAATATGCATTTTATCTATAATTGCTCACAACTTGACATTGTCAACAAATTTATGTATTTAGGGATAGTTTTTGCAACTGGTGGGTCTTTCAGAGAAACCCACGAGGCACTAGCGGGACAAGCTCTCAAAGCAATATACAAATTAAAATCATATGTGTATAAATTTCATGATATATCTGTGAGTCATATGTTAGATTTATTTGATAAACTAATTTTACCTATTTTGAACTATGGAGCTGAAGTTTGGGGGTTTTCAGAGGCTAAAGTAATCGAAAGAGTTCATTTACAATTTTGTAAACATTTATTAGGAGTAAAAATTCAAACTCAAAACGATTTTATTTATAGTTTTGACAATTATACTATGTGGACTTGCTATGAAGTTTGTGAAGCACTCATCTTCCTATTAGATAATATTTTCGTCAGGTATGGAACCACCGTTTATAGACAAATTGTTGGTATCCCTATGGGTACGAACTGTGCACCACTTGTCGCAGATTTGTTTTTATTTTGCTATGAAAGGGATTTCATGTTGAGTCTTTCACCAGATACCCAGGCATATGTTATTGAAGCCTTTAATGACACCTCTCGGTATCTGGATGACATACTGAACATTGACAACCCTTCCCAGCAAACACACGACGTTGGATCAACGTTGGATATATGTTGGATTTTGGTCGCAACGTCGGTGACCTAAATCCAACGTTGGTACAACGTCTGATTTAAGACGTCAGAACAACGTTGGAGTACGACGTCGTTCTGACATTGGCATGCATGCTTATGTGAGAGGGCATATAAAGGGAGATAATGTATAATGTTAATTTACGTATTTGTAATGTGTAATGCAAGGTTATACATTGGTATATATGTTTTTCTGTATGTATGTGTTGATTTATTAATGTATTGTTTTAATTATTAATATCTTGCTGGCATGTATTATAATTAAGTAGGATACATAAAGGTTTATATAATTTCTAATATAAGCTAAATAATTGTAAACTTCTATAAGTTCAGTCATTAAGCTGTGTCACTGAGGGTTTTCCTTCTTGGCACGCATATGTGGTAGAGAGACTACAGACTTGACGGTTTAATTGTGTTTGCCTGTAGTTCTAAGTATAGAACTAAACACACACATAATTATGACTTGTGTGATTCATCGTCAGATTTCTGACGTCTAAAAAACTTCCATTTTCAACCAAAATCCAACGTCAGTCCAATGTCAGTTTTTTGACGTTGGACCAATGTCATGTTTCTGACGTTAAACCAACGTCGGATTTCCGACGTCTAGAAAACTTCCATTTTCAACCTAAATCCAACGTCAATCCAACGTCAGAAACTGACGTCAGGCCAACGTCAACCCAACGTCATTTGCCCGCTGGGTTTCTTTCCAACTATGGTTAATTATATTTATCCTAAAGAACTTCAGCTTAACAAAGCTAATATATCTGATAATAACGTTTCTTTTCTTGATTTAGATCTCTCGATTGAAAATGGTAAAATAATTAGCAAAATCTATGACAAGAGAGATGATTTTAATTTTGACATTGTTAATTATCCCCACTTGGATGGGGATGTTCCCCGAGCAACTTCTTTATGGGGTATATGTGTCTCAACTTATTCGTTTTTCTAGAGCTTGTACTCGAGTTGAGGACTTTAATATTCGTAATCTTTGTATAACTAAAAAGTTACTCAATCAGGGTTACCGTTACCATAAACTTCGTAAAACCTTTGCAAAATTGTATTATTGTAACCCTGATCTTCTTTCCAAATATAAAAGTAATTTAAGGACTCTTCTGCGACAAGGACTATCACAACCTGACTTCTATGGTGATGTGATTTATAAACTTCGTAAGATTCTAGGTCATGATCACTTTCATACTATCTTTGTTAAACTTGTTAAAAAGTTTATCAAAAGAGGTTATGACCCTATCATATTGCAACGTACT
The DNA here is from genome assembly GCA_037043455.1 of Cyrtodaria siliqua. Taxonomy (NCBI): domain Eukaryota; kingdom Metazoa; phylum Mollusca; class Bivalvia; order Adapedonta; family Hiatellidae; genus Cyrtodaria; species Cyrtodaria siliqua. Next base: position 151,571 of record JAWPHD010003083.1, read on the forward strand.
GCATGCTTGGTGGTGGACCCTTTTACAGATCGCCACTATGCTTTCCTCTTTAATTGTACGATGACCGGACAGGCTGTGGACCCTTTGATGACGCCTACCTAAAGCCCATTGGGATGGTGGCGTTGGATGTTTGTCCATGATCTTTCTTGTCGTGCCCTAAATGGTTTATTCTCTTACTGCTCTGGCTTCTGCAAAGTCATTGAGTACCTTCATTGTGGCTTTCTAGGCTTTTTTTTTTTTTTGTATTATATTTACACGAGCATATTTGTGTTTTACTTATATTGCCTATTGATGCTACCTTGTTGGTTAGAGATTAGATCATGGCGGGGATTTCTTTATTTACACTGTCCTGTTTTAATGGGATGACAGTAGGGTAAGTGTGAGGTTTGGTGCACCCTAGAACCGGTTTAAACCCCCCCCCCCCCCCCCCCCCCCCAGTGGCCTACTTTGCCACTGACCGTTCCAAGGCGGTAGCCCTATTGTCAGCCCTTTTTGTGTTTGTGATGTCGTTTGCATTTATTATTGCTTTTGCCTTCTTGTTTGTCTGTTTGCGTGTTTGTTTCTGTGTTTTGTGGTTGACTGTCCTCCTTGAATGCTACTTTTCATGTCCGATCTTTTTATATTTCTTTTCTTAGAAAGAACTACATTACAACAATATAGAATGAAAGCTATTATTCGTTATTGGTTTAAACTTTTGAAATGCAATGAGTTAAAATATATTAAAGTTGCATACACTGTTAGCAGACTTAGACAAATATCCAAATAAGATTTCTTGGGTTAGATCTGTGAAAAATGTTCTTGAAAGATTAGGATTTTATGATGTATGGTTTTTTCAAGGGGTGGGAAATGTAAATAGTTTTCTTTCTCTATTTAATCAGAGATTAAATTATACGTTTGTACAGAAATGGAACGAAAATGTATCAAATTCAACTAGAGCCAATTGTTACACTTTATTCTCGGAATTCAGTTTTAAACCCTACTTAGATAAAGTTACTATTAAAAAATTTAGATTAGCATTAACTAGACTTAGAGTGTCACCTCACAGACTTGAAATAGAGACTGGAAGGTGGCACAAACCTGCAAAAATACCACTTTCAGAAAGAAAATGTAAACTTTGTAATTCTTTAGAGGACGAATTTCATTTTTTACTAGAATGTCCACTTTATCATGATTTTAGAGAGGTGTATATTAAAAAGTTTTATTGGAAAAGGCCGAATGTACCCAAATTCATAGAATTGTTGCAATCAAAAAATATTAAAATTGTTAGAAATCTCGCTATTTTTATTTTTAATAGCTTTCAAAAAAGAAACGAAACTTACGACATAGGAGAATTCCTCCTCTTATTTGTTTATTTATCATATAATGTCAAGTGACATATCTGTCTGATGTGAAAAGTCATATACTTTTCTACTTTGATGTAAGCCTTACCTTAAGAAAATAAGAAAATATAAGGTTATAACGATTATATGTATAAATATATATTTGAAAATAACAAACATGATTAAGATTCTTTATTATGCAATAACCCTAACAAGAGTCACGAGCATAGCATCAATAATTACATTTATGATACAATTGTGGCATGGTAAGATGGCATACAATAGTACATATCATGATATATATAAATAACAGTCTATTCAGGTACATAGTTATAATAACAAATGCGTTATATCTCACTAAAAGTTAAATTTGTGTTAGTGTTTCAGTTACGCTGTCATGCACGCACTTGTGCCAGGAAGAGACGGCGTGACAGGCATATATGTTCAACATATATCATATAACAAATATTGATTAATAATCTCTACCTAACCTATTCAAAATTTACACTCTTAGCATCGTGTATCGTTTTCCAAATGCTTTGTATACATAGATTGCTAGATTTCTTATCTCAGTAGCGTTTTCACTTTTTATTAATTTCAAAAATGTAAAACAATTTGGATGTTCCCACTAATATTTTTTAATATATTTAGTACGTAACTCCTGATAAGCTTGACATTCGATGACAAAATGGTACTCGTCTTCTAAGACTTGACAAAATGTGCATTTTCGTTCATCAAATGGTACACAGATGGGTTTTCGCCATCTTCCAGATTCTACTGCTAGCCTATGCGAAGAAATTCTTAAACGAGACAGGGCCATTCTGTATTTGCGTATGTCTACTATATCTAAGCATTTATTGAAACCAAAATCAACTACATATCTATAAAATAAAGCTCTGCTTGAGTCTTGTAAACCACTGTTAAAATTTTGCAGCCATACATCTTTAATTTTTAGTTTCATCTGCTTAAGAAATAACTGTATATCGCCCACCCCTTGAGCAAGCCAGACCTCGTAGAACCCTAATTTAGACAATAGTAACTTTACTTGAGAAACCCAATTTGTTTTTTTCTTGGATTAGTCTCTGCACTGAGTTTAAGGCTTCTATACACGTGATTAATAAATTTTGTTTCTGAACTTGTAACAATTTTCAGCCAATACTTTATAATATTATATGACCGTTAAGTATCTAGGCTACATCTACCTATGTCTTCGTACACAAAACTATTTTGAGCCGATATCTTAACCCCTAATAATCGTTTACAAAAGCTTAAATAAGTCCTTTCTATTTGCAAACCTTTATTAAATCCCCAAACTTCTGATGAATAATTAAGAATGGGCAAAACCAACTAATCCAAAAGATCAAGAGTATGTTTAGGAGGCAAATCGGTAAATTTATACAAATATGTATTCATTTTAAAAATAGCTTTTAAGGCTTGACCAGCTAACATTTTTTCATGTTCGTTATATTAAGCACCCGAGGTGAAAAGCACCCCTAAATACTTAAATTTATTTACTATTTCCAGTTCACCATCTTTGTAATGAAAATGCAAAAGAAATATAAAAAGATCGGACAGGGAAAGTAGCATTCAAGGAGGACAGTAAACCACAAAACACAGAAAGTTTTGAGTCAGTCTTTCTCCCCTTTTGAAAATCATTACCTTAGTTTTATCTAAATTCACTGTCAATTTCCATCTATCACAATAATCTGATAAAACATTTAAGGAATCCTGAAGACCCTCTGCATTTTTTGAGAACAAAATAATATCATCTGCGTATAAAAGCAAGCATATCTTAATGGTACCTATATCGATACCTTCAACACCCTTTGATCTAAACATGTCTTCAATATCATTAAGATAAAGACTAAACAAAAAAGGTGACAAACTTTCACCTTGTCTGACTCCTAATCTACATGCAAAACTATCACTTAATGTGTTTAAGTTCTTTATTCTAGATTTGACATTGCTATACATTGATTTGAGTACCTTTAAGATATTTCCCCTTACTCCATATTTTATTAATGTATACCAAAGAATGTCTCGGACCACAAAGTCAAATGCTTTTTTGAAATCGACAAATGCACAAAATAGCTTTTCCCCATTATTTAAACAATGAGTAAATCAAACCGTTTAGTACAAATATATTGTCTACTGTGCTCATTCCTTTGCGAAAACCGGCTTGCGCCTCTATATAAACAAAATACGACTCGGCCCAATTATCTAACCTATTATTTAAAATGCGCGTGAACAATTTGCCTAATGTGCTTAATAAAGTTATTCCTCTATAGTTAGATGGGTCGTCACTATCGCCACCTTTCGGGATGGAAACTATGAATCCTTCACTCCATTTTTCTGGAAAGTATCCATAGTGTAAACAACAATTAAATAATTTATGAAAGTACTTTGTAAGGTTATCAGTTCCGTGTATAAACAATTCGTTTAAAAATAGGTCTGGCCCACTACTTGTATTTGATCGTAATTGTTTGATTGCTTTATTAATTTCTATCAAAGTTATCTCGCTATCGAGCTCCTCAAACATAAGCTGCAATTCTTCGTCTAGGTATTGTTCATTAAAAGTAAGAATAGCATCGTCGGCCTGGTAAAAACTATCCTCAGGATTATTTATTGCTTTAAAATGCGCCGCAAAATGATCAACATTTATTTTAGTCGACGTTTCACTAACTGAATCTTTAAGCATTTTCCAATATAGTTTTGCATTTGATAGTCTCGCATTTATAAATTTATTCGTATTCTGATTTCTTTGTTTGTATTTTTTACTCCTGATAGTTTTCTTATACTCTGATCTAGATGTACACAAATTTACTCTGTTAGTCGCAGATCTGTCGTATCGGTAATTACTCAGATCTAAATAAAATTGTTCACGTTTTAAAACATTGTCAAACCATGTTTTTTTATTATACCGTTTATCATGTTGAGATATACCGTTACTATCAGCAGGCGCACGCTTTCCAAATAACGGTGAACATACATCATTCATACTATTTGAAAACTAGATGAATTAACCTACCAAAACATTCAATCGTGAGATTAGCGACTGCATTGATAATTTAAACTGATCGCTATTTAACTTGTTTCTGTATTCGTCTACATTATCCTTATTCCATTTGTAAGACAAATCTATCCTTGATTTGCAATCTGTACTTTTACTATTTATGTTATCTGAAATATTCACACTACTCATACTAAAGCTCACTGCGCAATGATCCGACAAAATATTGGGGTCGTGAACATAAAATGATGTAAACATATTCAATATCGGCTGACTTGCAATTACTTAATCAATTAAGCTTTTACCTAGAGGGCCTACGTACGTGTACCTACCGACGCCCGAGTCGCTTCCCACGCGTCCGTTCAAAATTCGTAAACCACTTTCTTTACAAAAATCTATAAGGAGTCTACCATTTCTATTTATAAAGTAATCTTGGGTTTCCCTAGGTAAGTATATATCATTCATATAATCGTCGGGGAGTACATGTACATTTAGGTCAATCTCATCATTTTCAACAAAATCGTGCAAATGTCTAACTCGGCTATTCATGTCCCCCAATACTGTAAAAGAACAAGCACCGTCTGTATCATTTGTATTTTAACTAGATCTGTTAAAATATGATCGTATAGTGAATGTTCAGCAATATATTCGCGACTGCTGCCTTGAGGAACTACATAGCATAGACACAGGTAAAGGTCTGTCTTAGAATAAAATAATTCTTTAGAAGATTTTAACCATATGATATCATCACTATCTATCTTAAACAGGTTTGTATTTGGTCTTTTATCAGTTATATGAAGAGAATAAAGTTTGAATCCTTTATAAGACATATTAACACATTCGTTCGACCACGTCTCTGTCAAGAATATAAAATCATTTTCACAAAATAAATCGTTCATTTCATTTGATTCAAGCTTATTTACATTTTTAGTGAACAAACCCTGTACATTTAATAATACAACGTTCAATGACCGTCTCTCCCCACTGTCCTATTGATGGACATTACTTGCACGAGACATATTTGCTTGAGAAGTATCGTTGGCTCGCTGTGTGCTTTTTAAGAAATTTTGATTGGTCGTCGGTGTTGGCAACGGAGGGAAGTCCTGATCTTTTGACCCAGAAGCACGTGTCTGCGTTAAATGGAGCGTACGTGAGTTAGATTGCCAGCAGGTGTTGTTTACATTTTGTGCTGTTTGAGGTTCACCGGTCACTGGAAATGATACAGGTATATTTCCGGGGGTGTTTTGGACGGATATTCGACTGGAGTCCGAGTTATGCGATATAAAATCACGATTTGTCGGTTGGTCAATTTCCGTAGCAACAGAATAAACACTATCTACTCCGGGCTGCGATTGCTTAAAGAGCTCAAGCCTGTCAGAGTTTAACACCACATGCCAATCCGGAAATTCGTCGGCAACCACGGAGCCATTAACAACAAGCTTGGCTGGATAGTGCACGTTACATTTATCACGTTGATTGAAATTTTGCTTTTTATAATCCCAGAGTCGTTTTCGTGCTTGAGATATCTCCTTGGGATAATCTCGATCTCTCCCAAATCTCGAACCTGATAAATGAACGCATAGTTCATGATGCGTTCCGTGTCCCTGAAATCCCATGTATTTACAGTTGGACAAAAATGAATATACTACATACTAGAAATACTGTTTAAATTGATGACTGCAAACCATTGACTGTTTAATTATAAATATTATGTGTATTTTGTATTGTATACTGATAGGCCATTTGGTCTTTTGTATTAATAAAGTTTATCTATCTATTTATCTATGATAACTCCAAAAGTATACCCTCACCCGTCGTAAACGACATAGATGTGCATTGTCCGTAGTGAGAGGAGGAAGCCTATTGCTTTTGGGTTCAGAAGGTCACCATGGACACTTGGAATTGACAATGGCCGAATCCTGAGAAACATTCTCCTATCTGTAACTTGTAAGTATAAGGCCATCTTGAAACTTTACAGAAATAATACCCGTGTTAAAATGTCGACTCCTATTAATTTTAGGGTCAGTAGGTCAAAGGTTAAGGTCACACTAACCCAGTTAACCCAAACAACCCTCTCTCACGCTGTAATTTATTCACTATTATACCTTCAGTCTTCAATGTCAATGTCACGGTCTCTCTGACCTGATCATGAAAACACCGGATGTCATTCTTGAACTATTTTCCCTACAATCCTAAAACGTTATAGTTGCCTTACAATTATCAAACATCAGCTGCAACTGCTTTAAAATAGTCTAATACCAGGTATGTCGCATTGGTAACAGAGGATTCAACAACCCTGAGTATACACTGGAATCCTCAGAGTCCCTCTTTTACCAAAGACTTCCACCAGAGTCCCAAAACTACGGCCAGCCATTCCAATCAACAGCTTTCCAGATGTTCACAAACCAGGGACGTAGCTGACCTGAAATGCATATATAGGCCCGACAAACTAGGGAGGTACGGGGACATGCTCCTTTGTTTTTTTTAAACTTAGCTATGTAAAGGATCAGGCAATATTGATTAGTTATCGTGGGGTTGGGACTGGTGCAAATAAAAATGCTATAAAAAAAACTGTACGCCCCAAGCCAAACATACGGAAAAAAAGTATTATCCCATGGTTTGTCGCGACAAAAAAATTACCTGTCCAAACCATTTTGCACCGGTCCCAACGCCCAGATAAATATTGCCTGGTCCCTAATGGTGCGTTTTGGCGTATATGACATCACACTTGTATGGTATTTAAAGAAATATTTTTCAAAATTGAGAAGTAACATTTGACAAAATTAAATAACCAACACTGTAGAATAAAATAAGAAAAAAAGTACCTGTCCCATGCCATTTTGCACCGGTCCCAACGCCCAGATAAATACTGCCTGGTCCCTAATGGTGCCTTTTGGCGTATATGACATCACACTTGTATGGTATTTAAAGAAATATTTTTCAAATTTAAGAAGTAACATTTGACATTATTAAATAACCAACACTGTAGAATAAAATAAGAAAAAAACGTACCTGTCCCATGCCATTTTGCACCAGTCCCAACGCCCAGATAAATATTGCCTGGTCCCTAATGGTGCGTTTTGGCGTATATGACATCACACTTGTATGGTATTTAAAGAAATATTTTTCAAATTTAAGAAGTAACATTTGACATTATTAAATAACCAACACAGTAGAATAAAATAAGAAAAAAAAGTACCTGTCCCATGCCATTTTGCACCGGTCCCAACGCCCAGATAAATATTGCCTGGTCCCTAATGGTGCGTTTTGGCGTATATGACATCACACTTGTATGGTATTTAAAGAAATATTTTTTTTTCAAATTTGAGAAGTAACATTTGACAAAATTAAATAACCAACACTGTAGAATAAAATAAGAAAAAAAGTACCTGTCCCAAGCCATTTTGCACCGGTCCCAACGCCCAGATAAATATTGCCTGGTCCCTAATGGTGCGTTTTGGCGTATATGACATCACACTTGTATGGTATTTAAAGAAATATGTTTCAAATGTGTATTCACTGGTGTACTCGTTAAATGAGAAAGCATTACATGAGCAATTTGGAAATACCCCTAAAAAAATGCTGCAGTCTCGGTTTGATTGACATTATTGATCAACGGTAGTGAAAAAAGCTTGCTACCGTTTATGCCCTCTAGCCCCGGGTTGAGCATTAAAATAAGCCGTTCGATTTATTAATACAGTATCTTTTTGACTTTAAACCTATTTGCATATTTAAATACAATCTTGATTGTTCAACTTTTCTTCGTTATTCTACCATGGGTTTGAATATATTACTGGTGAAATATAATCAACTGTTAATAATATATGCAAAAAAACAATTTTCCGTGTACTATTCTTGTAATTAATATTAATGATTAAAAAAATGCAATTTTTATGTAGAAAAAGTAAGTTTGACTAAACTCGATTGGCGTGTGTCCCTTTAAGGTGGACTCATCACTTTCATCTTCCATAGATGTATTAATATCTACTTCCTTTATGCATATGGAATATTCTTCCTCAAAAGAAACCTCCATCACACTCTCAAACTTACTAGTAGCTATGATTCCCTCCATTAGAGAACACTGTAATTGTCATAGAAAATCATTGACACTGTAAGGGAGAAACCGTGACATTAGAATTGCAATCGTCAGGACACCTTGAGAGATTTACAATGGCATTGTTATGCCGCATAACTACATAATACAGGCAGTATTGACTTTTCGTTGAGCAACCGTGACTGGTTTCCGTCGAGAATCCATTTGCGCTGATACCGGGTTTACCTCCAGTGATTTTTCAAATGTATGTATAGGCCAGGACTTATATGGCCTAATAGTAGCTACGCCAATGCATAACAACGCTCTGCTGCCAACTCGAATTTAATTATGGGCGCCTTTTTATAATTTATGCAAATGGGGTCTCTTAAAACAAGGGAAGTAATCCCGCTACTATTATAGTTCAGTCTATCTGGCTATTAATACTGCATCACCCCCTTTCGGGTATTATGTGCAGGCTTCCTGAGTAGAACCAGTACTAAGCAATGTGGGTAAAGTGTCTTGCTCGAGGACACAACGAACATGTTGCAGAGGAGGATCGAATCGGGGACCCTCCGATCTCAAGTTCGGTACTCTACCACCCAATCACGCTCGTCACTAAGTAAAACTTCCAAAGGCATTTTCATTACACGTGTATAAATAATTACCACGTGACACATATTACCACGTGATACTTCCATTATTTTACCAGTTATTGTTTAAAAAAAAGATGAACATAGTGAATGTTTACATGTTCATTCGTAATTGTTGTATTTAAGCTAATTATATTTCCGGATCGTCTTCGTTTATTATCGGAAGTCTTCCAATGCAATTTGTTTTGTCCATGTCCGAGCCATGTCAATCGTTAGAAATGTGAATGTAACAAAAGGCATAGCTGTGAATGCGCAATGGATGTCAAGAGTGAGATGAGGTTACAATGAGCGGTTGTTCCTCAGGGCAAGTCATCATACCTTTTAATTGAATTAATTTGAGTCAGATGATTATTATTTAACTTAGCTAGATAGATAGATAGATCTTAATTTACAATTTCCAATAGGCTTAAAAGCCCATGAGGATACAAAATACAATTACAAGGCATGGCAACAGTGTAGTTATTACAAACAATACATGTCCAAATATGCAGTTTATCTTAACTGAGCTGATACAATGAGAAGGCGTTTATATAACACTTCCTTGCATAAATAAATTACAATTCATCACAATTTCCTTAACACATGTATTATATCAAATGAGTCAAATAAAACTTGTTATCCGTATGATAAACACATATACTATAATGTAAATATGAGTACAGATATACATGACACCACGGATTTTTAATAGTTATTAATAGTTGCAATTTAATTGGTGATTAATTTGTTTGTTTACCACAGAATTTAAATAAACAATGACATAGACACCCGTTGTTTAGTGAAGACAAGTTTTAACCCAATAAATGAAAACACTTTACTGACAGTCAAACTACAAGACACGCAGTCCCAGTAAATGAAAACACTTTACTGACGGTCCGTATTACCAATGTACTTGCATTCTTCACCAAAAAACATTTCTAATTAAAATGGTCAATATGCTTGTTATCATGTTGATTTATACAAACATGACATATACGTTTACAACCATGACATATTACATACATTACTAATCCGCAAAACTTGTAGGAAGACACTGAGAAGGTGAAGTTGCGTTGTTCACTACTTAATATTCAAGGTTTAGTGACAAAACGAACAAATAAACTCAAAAGTGTTGAAATTAAACAAGTTTTCTCGTCGAGTGATATTGTTATGTTTACAGAAACATGGACAGATACATTTTCAGATATTCATGTAGATAAATTTTGTTGCTTTGTTTTGCATAGGTCTGAGAATTTAAAATCCGCCAAGCGAAACTCCGGAGGTATAGTTATTTACGTTCGAAATGATTATGTGAGTGATGACACGTTAGTATTTACTAGTCAAGATGATTTAATTTGGATTAAACTTAATGGTTCTATATTTTCATTAAATAGTGATTTGTATATTTGCCTTACGTATATATTACCTGATGATAGTAGTCGGCAGGCGTTTGTTGAAACAAATATATTTGATAGGATGTTAGATTCCATTGCATTTATTGAAAATAAAAGGTCTAACGATTGCATGCTATTGATTTGCGGAGACATGAATAGCCGTACATCGACAAATTATGATTTTGTTTGCGATGATAATTATGTACACTTGCCAATGTTACCGGATGATTATATTCCAGACAAAGAAATGCCTCGCTTTTCACAGGATAAGGGTCACACAAATAATAATGGTTTACTTTTGTTAGATATGTGTAAGCAAAGTGCTTTGCGCATTGTAAATGGTAGTTTTGGTGAAGATAAGGGAATTGGTCGTTATACTTTTGTAGGGAGTAGGGGTAGTTCTGTTGTTGATTATGTATTGTCATCTCAAGATCTATTATCTTATGTTGATTCGTTTAAAGTAAGTGACCCGAATATATTATCTGATTACTGTCTCATTTCATTTTCATTTGTTTTTTCGAAAAAGAGAATTGAGCATGCTACTAATGGCCATGACTATGAACATGTTGATTTTAAATATGTTTGGGATAACGATAAAAAGATGGAATATATTGAAAGTCTTAGTAAAAGCGATGTGTGTGAAAATTTATTACTGTTAAATAATAAGTTAGAGCACTGCGTGAGCAATGTTGATATTGATACATGTATACAAGATTTTAATGCAATTATTGATGATGTGTCTTCACCTTTGTTTAAACGAAAACTTTATTCGAATAACGACGTTCAAACATCCGGCTTTTGTAACAAAAGTGAAAATCCTTGGTATAATGACGAATGTAATGAAAGAAAATTTGATTTTTTGTACATGCTAGATAAGTATAGGGACGATAAAAGCGACGATAACAGAATTAATATGGTAAGGGCTAGATCGACTTACAAATCAACCATAAGAAAGTACAGAACATTGTATGATAGAGATAAGACTTCTTTATTTGTGAAAGCTAGATATCAAAATGCTAAATTATATTGGCGTATGTTAAAAGACACTGCAGGAATAAAATCACCAAATATACCGCTGTCATCTTTTGAACAATATTTTAAAGCTATAAATGATCCAGAGGATGTATTTTTCACTCCTGACGATGATGTTTTATATTTTAATGAAAGATATGAGCAAAACGAATTTAGTATTATGTTCGATGAATTAAATGTTATCTTCACAGAAGAAGAGGTAATAAAGTCAATTAAACAATTAAAAACAAATCGATCTGCTGGTCCCGACTTACTTATAAATGAATTATTTTTAAACGGACAAGGTATTTTAGCACCGACTTTATGTAAAATGTTTAATATATTGTTAGATAAAGGTTACTTTCCAGATGTTTGGTCAGAGGGATACATTATTCCATTACATAAACAAGGAAGTATACATAGCGTTGATAATTACAGAGGTATTACCTTGCTCAGTTGTTTAGGAAAGTTATTTACTAGAGCGTTAAATAATAGATTATCTGAATGGGCGGAAAAGTACAGTGTTTTAATTGAGGCACAGGCGGGATTTAGGTCGGGCATGAGTACTGTCGATAACAATTTTGTTTTACATGGTTTAATTACGCATATACTGAATCAGGGGAAAAAATTGTATTGTGTATTTATCGATTTTACCAAAGCATTCGATTACGTTGTTAGAGATAACTTATGGTACAAGTTAACCCAATTTGGAATTAGAGGGAAAATTTTTAACATAATTAAATTAACAAGTGTTAAATCTAAAGTAAAATTTTGTAATATTTTAAGTGATGAGTTATTTTGCATGTTAGGCGTCAGGCAAGGCGAATGTTTGTCACCTTTTCTTTTTTCCATGTTTCTTAACGATATTGAAAGTGAATACTTACTTAGTGGACTAGAAGGATTAGATGTCAATATGTTTAAAATGTTTATGCTTTTATATGCGGATGATATAGTTATATTTGCTAATTCACCCGAAGAGTTACAGGAAAGTCTTAATATTTTATCAAACTATTGTAGAAAATGGAAATTAAAAGTTAATTCGACAAAAACAAAAGTAATGATATTTAGAAAAGGGGGAATGTTGGCAAGAAATTTAGCATTTTATTACGAAGACAGAGTGATAGAAATTGTCAGTAAGTTTACTTATTTAGGAATGGTTTTTTCTACTGGTGGATCTTTTACAGAAGCTCAAAATACTCTTTCGGGTCAAGCGCAAAAGGCAATTTTTAAAATGAACAAATACTTATGCACATTTACATTTATTTCACCAAAACACAAATTGGACCTTTTTGATAAGTTAATTACACCAATTCTGAACTATTCATGTGAGATCTGGGGGTTTATACAAGCAAATCCTATTGAACGAGTCCATTTGCAGTTTTGTAAAAGGATTTTAGGGGTTAAAAAGACAACACAAAATGATTTCATATATGGTGAGTTGGGAAGAACATCATTCATTACTTAGAGATATCTTATTATTATAAAATATTGGTTAAAAGTTTTACAACTGAGGGAACAAAAATATGTTAAAATTGTGTATAATATGATGTTAAGTGACTTGGAATTGTATCCACAAAAAGTTAACTGGGCATCACTTGTTAAACATTTATTAGCTTCACTAGGCTTTTATTATGTATGGATCCAACAAGGAGTTGGAAATTAAAAGATATTTATTACCGTTATTAAACAAAGACTTAATGATCATTTTATTCAAAATTGGAATCATAGGTTGCAGAGCTCAAGCAGAGCTGTTTTCTACAACAGTATTGCAATTTTTCAAATTCAGCCATATTTAGAAAATATAAGTGTGTACAAATTTTGTCAATCAATTACAAAACTAAGAGTTTCATCTCATAGATTAAAAATTGAATCTGGCAGATGGGTTAAACCTATTAGAATACCTGTTAACGAGAGAACGTGTGATCTTTGTAGAGTGTTAGAAGATGAATTTCATTTTGTATTAGAGTGTGAACGATTTTCGGAGTTAAGGAATCAATATATATCTAAATATTTTTGGAAACGTCCTAACATGATTAAATTTATAGAATTAATTAACTCAACAAATAAAGTTAGAATTCGTAAATTAGGTATATTTATTTATGAAGCTTTTAAATTAAGAAATGAACTGTTATATAGAATATAACTGTATTTTTTTGAACAACGAGTGTGTATATGAATAATTGAAATTGTAAATAATATGTAAATCTCTATGTACGGTTGTTAACACCTTCTCAATTACACATGCTTGCATAATGGCTTATGAAAGTTATATTGTGATATAATATATAATTACCGTTTTCATATATATATATACATGTATATGTACTAATTACTGCACTGCTACCATGTTATACTTTGTATTTGTATCCTCACGGGCTTTATAGCCTATTGGAATTTTGAAATAAAAGTATCATTATATTTAGAACCAAAACAAACAACAATTACACGAACCAAAACAAACAACATTTACACGAACCAAAACAAACAACAATTACACGAACCAAAACAAACAACAATTACACGAACCAAAACAAACAACATTTACACGAACCAAAATAAACAACAATTACACGAACCAAAACAAACAACAATTACACGAACCAAAACAAACAACATTTACACGAACCAAAACAAACAACAATTACACGAACCAAAACAAACAACATTTACACGAACCAAAACAAACAACATTTACACGAACCAAAATAAACAACAATTACACGAACCAAAATAAACAACAATTACACGAACCAAAACAAACAACATTTACACGAACCAAAACAAACAACAATTACACGAACCAATACAAACAACATTTACACGAACCAAAACAAACAACAATTACACAAACCAAAACAAACAACAATTACACGAACCAAAACAAACAACAATTACATGAACCAAAACAAACAACAATTACACGAACCAAAACAAACAACAATTACACGAATCACAACAAACAACATTTACACGAACCAAAACAAACAACAATTACACAAACCAAACAACAATTACACGAACAAAAACAAACAACAATTACACGAACCAAAACAAACAACATTTACACGAACCAAAACAAACAACAAATACACGAACCAAAACAAACAACAATTACACGAAACAAAACATACAACATTTACACGAACCAAAACAAACAACAATTACACGAACGAAACAACAATTACACGAACCAAAACAAACAACAATTAAACGAACCAAAACAAACAACATTTACACGAACCAAAACAAACAACAATTACACGAACCAAAACAAACAACATTTACACGAACCAAAACAAACAACAATTACACAAACCAATCAACAATTACACGAACCAAAACAAACAACAATTACACGAACCAAAACAAACAACAATTGCACGAACCAAAACAAACAACAATTACACAAACCAAAACAAACAACAATTACACGAACCAAAACAAACAACAATTACACGAACCAAACAACAATTACACGAACCAAAACAAACAACAAGTACACGAACCAAAACAAACAACATTTACACGAACCAAAACAAACAACACTTACACGAACCATAACAAACAACAATTATACGAACCAAAACAAACAACAATTGCACGAACCAAAACAATCAACATTTACACGAACCAAAACAAGCAACAATTACACGAACCAAACAACAATTACACGAACCAAAACAAACAACAATTACACGAACCAAACAACAATTACACGAACCAAAACAAACAACAATTACACGAACCAAAATAAACAACATTTACACGAACCAAAATAAACAACAATTACACGAACCAAAATTGGTACGTAATTCAAGTAGTAGAAGACCCATAAAATGCCGGTATAACAATTTGACTGCCACCCAGTACTCTTACTAAACTACAGTTGTTCTATGAACAGTAAAATAACGTTGATACACAGTCCAACATCGGTAGCAGCTACTGAGTCTAGGATAAATATAGCCGGAGCCTTGAGGCTCCGTCCCATGTAACCCTGAATATGTAGATAATGGAAATGCCATTTACCGAAATTCACCTTATCTGAGCAATACGATATAATATAATTATATTTCTAGCGAGAGATTCATACTTAATGATAAAAAGACAAAACATATCGGATATTTATATCAAAATATAACAAAGCGAAATGCAGTGTCTTAATTTCTCTGGACACTGTATGGACCATTACATCTCACGGGACCACACACATATATTAGGTTCTAATTGGTACCTTTGATGTTTCAGACATTAGTATAGATCGCGGACGTACGTTAACATCGACTGAGAATCTAGTGTACATTGTAAATGAGACAAAATGGTAGTTTCGTGACATTGACCATCTTCAATTTACCAACAAATCACATAAGCAGCAATTATTATCGGGTAACAACATTATCCTGCGACAATACTTATATTAATTTAACTAGTATAGCTTTTATATGATGATACGAGAACTGACTTACATATGAATGACGGTAACACACAATATACGATTGTCGACTCCGTTTCAGAAGTGGATGTAGTGTGTTCATTCCAGTACACCCATTTGTTCACTGATAGTGTGATATTCGACTCTTCCAACTCCCGTGCTTAATATTTCAATAATACATACTGTATCACTAGCGTCATGCTGCCATCATATCAGGATACGTCGTCAAATATCAGGCAGTTGCGAATATTGACTATGAAATTTATTAATTAAATGTATAAATAAACGGCAATGTAAAATAATTGAATACAGAAATGTAAGTAGGGTTTTAATACACGTAATCGAATGGCCTTTTTCCGTTGAGAAACTTGCGGTTCTGTTTATTGATTTTTTTCCTCTTTCATATCGTCCAATCAGACTTCAGTAAACAACTCATTCGCAACACCTCGATCACTTGTTTGAATTGTTTTTATTTTATTTTGTCAGTCGTTTTCCTGTGCTTAAAGGAGATATCGTGTCAAGTAAGTATATTAAATTGCGTAAGTTGAATATATGAAATCAGCGATTTGTTTCGCCATTTTGGGAATGATACCGGTACACATTCAACTTGGAAAATCGCGTTGTTTTGCCTTAAATTAGGATTTTTTTACTATCATACAAAAGCAATATTGTATGCTTAAACACGTTACATCTTTTTGGGGCGGGATATTTGGAAAAAACCATACCGTTTGACATTGGGAATCACGGTTAGCGTTTTTCCGTACCGCTTATACAAGACAGGAAACACTGGACATGGCAGACTATGTACCCTGACCTACTTGCATTGTGTGTTTATATGCATGTTATTCATATCAAACTATTACGTACACGTTGTCATAAACTAATTGGCATTCCTTTCCATCGCGTGTACGTACGTTAGGAAGTAGGAATACACGTGTGCATGCTTTTAGTCCTCACTAAAGGGTAGCATACCAAATCAGTATACGACGTAGCAGTTAAGAGGAAGTGGAATACGGCGTACCAAGTAACAGAAAGCATTTACCAGAGTGTATGGACTACGGCAGGCCACTTAACATAAGGGATGGAATACTTCGTACTATTTACCAGTGTATGGAATACGGCGAGCCGGTTAACAGAGGGTTTGGAAACGGCGTGCCACTTAACAGAGGGGTTGGAGTATGATGTTAGACATTCATGTGGAGATTTTGTAATATTACTATTTCAACCTTTTCTCGAATACTAATGCCCATAGAGGGGGTGAAAAACTTCCGTCTTACAACTGAGGGAAAATACGAATTTCGAACATATTCGAACAGGGCATGGAATATGGTATCATTTGCGGAGTGGTGGAAACGGTCTACTATATAGGCGTATGTGCTGTTCTTAGATATATGTATATTAATATATGGTTTGCATGTATGTATAGGATAGACTCTATGAAGAAAAGTTTTGACCAGTAAGATACCGAAAAGGCGGAAGCGTAGCGATTGACTGCGGTTTCTTTATTAATGGTGAAAACTTCTCTTCATCATATGTTCTATTTATAGATCAGGCTAAATAAACAGTATTTGAAATTCTGAGACATCTGATTGATTTAAGAATTAGGTTGAATACAAAGAAGAAAACATTATACCAAATCCATTTGTTGATAAAATATGCATGCATCTCTTTTCGAAATTACAGCAGTAAAATACATTGTTAATGACGGCGGTATATAGAACAGTCATTAAACGTAAGACAATAATTACTAAGCAGATTCGAATAATTATTGATAGCTTGTCTGTTGGTTTTCGTGAATAAAACACATAATTGTTGCTGCTGTAACATTTTCAAGCGAACCTTGTTTCTTGTATTCAAGGCGTAACGTATATAACATAATACAATTGGTTGTTTATTTGAATACCAGTATGCGTGGAGATTAACGCCGCTTTTAACCAACCCTAGTTCAGTCATTTCACGAAGAGTTCTATTTGTAGCTGCGAGTTCACTGCTCAACATTATAGAGCTGGCACAATGAAATGGTACGCCGCAGACACCTGCCATGACAACCCAACAAGTCACATTTCACTAATACTGGGCTGAGAAGTCCTATAACTAGACCTAGTCTCTACTCTGCATAATTATGCTGAACTATTAATACAATTTTTTATGAAGTGTTTAGTATGACCCGGCTGGGGATTGAACCCTGGAACTCCAGCATGAGAGGCGGACACATATTGTTTACAAATTTCGCACTTACAGAGATGTCGTCTGTGGCGTCAATCATGGCGATGTGCTGAAAACTCCCAGCCGCTCCATCCTTGTGTGGTAACAACAGGAAGTACTGACCGCCATCTGGTGTAAATATTGCCGGTCGGAACTGATTCGGCAATACTAACAAATGATGATACAGATACAGATATATACATGTACGTACATATAAAACAATAATAAATACCCATTTTGCTATCACATGCGCAATTATAGGAACAGAATCATAACATAAAAATAAATGCAATCACTGTACGTTCATGAAAAGCTATAACAGAACAAAGGCATATTATAGAAACAAATACATTCACTGATCTGTCATCAAAACCTATCATAGAACAAAAACATACTTTAGAAACAAATGTAATCACTGAACTTTCATGAAAAGTAACCATGGTTGGCGGTAGTTCAAAGGGAGTAACCATGTTCGGGGTGTGAAGGAAGGGGGTGCGGATGGGGTATTATACCTTTCAAAGTGAGTATTTATGTTTAAACGAGTTACTATATGCTCAGGTTTAAGGGTAGTAATCATGTTTCGGGGGTAGTTACTTTGTTACCTGGATCTAGCCGTACTCATTGTGGTATACAGTATTATGATGAGAACTGGGGGTAGCCGTACTCAGGGTGGTATACAGTATTATGAGGAGTACTGGGTGTAGCCGTACTCAGTGTGGTAATCAGTATTATGAGGATTACTGGGTGTAGCCGTACACTGGGTGGTATACAGTATTATGAGGAGAATTGTGTGTAGCCGTACTCATGGTGTTAAACAGTATTATGAGGAGTACTGGGTGTAGCCGTACTCAGTGTGGTATACAGTATTATGAGGAGTACTGTGTGTAGCCGTAATCATTGTGGTATACAGTATTATGAGGAGTACTGTGTGTAGCCGTAATCATTGTGGTATACAGTATTATGAGGAGTACTGTGTGTAGCCGTACTCAGTGTGGTATACAGTATTATGAGGAGTACTGGGTGTAGCCGTACTCAGGGTAGTATACAGTATAATGAGGAGTACTGTGTGTAGCCGTACTCAGTGTGGTATACAGTATTATGAGGAGTACTGGGTGTTGCCGTACTCATTGTGGTATACAGTATTATGAGGAGTACTGGGTGTAGCCGTACTCAGTGTGGTATACAGTATTATGAGGAGTACTGGGTGTAGCCGTACACAGGGTGGTATACAGTATTTGAGGAGTACTGGGTGTAGCCGTACACAGGGTGGTATACAGTATTATGAGCAGTACTTGGGGTAGCCGTAACCATTGTGGTATACAGTATTATGAGGAGTACTGGGTGTAGCCGTACTCAGTGTGGTATACAGTATTATGAGGAGTACTGGGTGTAGCCGTACTCAGTGTGGTATACAGTATTATGAGGAGTACTGGGTGTAGCCGTACTCAGGGTGGTATACAGTATTATGAGGAGTACTGGGGGTAGCCGTACTCATTGTGGTATACAGTATTATGAGGAGTACTAGGGGTAGCCGTACACAGTGTGGTATACAGTATTATGAGGAGTACTGGGGGTAGCCGAAATCATTGTGGTATACAGTATTATGAGGAGTAATAGGGGTAGCCGAAATCATTGTGGTATACAGTATTATGAACAGTACTGGGTGGAGCCGTACTCATTGCGGTATACAGTTTTATGAGGAGTACTGGATGTAGCCGTACTCATTGTGCTATACAGTATTATGAGGAGTACTGGGTATAGCCGTTATCATTGTCGTTTACTGTATTATGAGGAGTACTGGGTGTAGCCGTACTCATTGTGGTGTACAGTATTCTGAAGAGTACTGGGTATAGCCCTACTCTTTGTGGTATATAGTATTATGAAGAGTACTGGGGGTACCCGTAATCATGCGGTATACAGTATTATGAGGAGTATAGGGGTAACCGAAATCATTGTGGTATACATTATTACTAGGAGTACTTGGGTATCCGTACTCAGTGTGGTATACAGTATTTCGCGGAGTACTGTTGGTAGCCGTACTCATTGTGGTATACAGTATTATGAGGAGTACTGGGGGTAGCCGTACTCATTGGGGTACACAGTATTATGAGTAGTACTAGGGGTAGCCGTAACCATTGTGGTATACAATATTATGAGGAATACTGGATGTAGCCGTACTCATTGTGGTATACAATATTATGAGGAGTACTAGGGGCAGCCGTAATCATTGTGGTATACAGTATTATGAAGGGTACTGAGGTAGCCGTATTCATTGTGGTATACAGTATTATGAGGAGTACTAGATGTAGCCGTAATCATTGTGGTATACAGTATTACTAGGAGTACTGGTGGTAGCCGTACTCATAGTGGTATACAGTATTATGAGGAGTACTGGTGGTAGCCATACTCATTGTGGTATACAGTATTATGAGGAGTACTGGTGGTAGCCGTACTCATTGTGGTATACATTATTATGAGGAGTACTGGTGGTAGCCGTACTCATTGTGGTATACAGTAATATGAGGAGTACTGGTGGTAACCGTACTCATTGTGGTATACAGTATTATGAGGAGTACTGGTGGTAGCCGTACTCATTGTGGTATACAGTATTATGAGGAGTACTAGGGGTAGCCATAATCATTGTGGTATACAGTATTATGAGGAGTACTGGTGGTAGCCGTACTCATTGCGGTATACAGTATTATGAGGAGTACTGGGTGTAGCCGTAATCATTGTATTATGAAGAGTGCTGTGGGTAGGCGTGCTCAGTGTTGTTTACAGTATTATGAGAAGTACTCGGGGTAGCTGTACTCAGTGTGGTATACAGTATTATGAGGAGTACTGGGGGTATCCGTAATCATTGTGGTGCATAGTATTGTCAGGAGTACTGGATGTAGTCGTAATCATTGAGGTATACAGAAGTATGAGGAGTACTGTGGGTAGCCGTACTCAGACTGGTATACAATATTATGAGGAGTACTGGATGTAGCCGTACTCATTGTGGTATACAATATTATGAGGAGTACTGGATGTAGCCGTACTCATTGTGGTATACAATATTATGAGGAGTACTGGGGGTAGCCGTACCCATTGTGGTATACAGTATTATGGGGAGTACTTGATGTAACCGTACTCATTGTGGTATACAATATTATGAGGAGTACTAGGGGTAGCCGTAACCATTGTGGTATACAATATTATGAGGAGTACTGGGGGTAGTGTGACCGTGTTAATGTTTCGGGTTATACTCGCTTGGCTTAAGTACTCGGGGTGGTCACTTCTGTGGGGCCTGAGAAAACAATCAATCAGAATGTAGATCAACTTTCTTTTAATGTATCACGTTGAGGTATAAGGGAGCAAGTGATCTTTAGGTAGCTACATGCCATTGTATGTGATTATTTCTCAGAGTGGACACTTTGACCAATGAAAATCTGTCCAGGCTATTTGCTGACCTGTAACCCTTGCATATGTTTAAATACTGACCAGTAAATTTCGGCGGAACTAAATTGACTATGATTGTAGAAATTCTCAGAGATATGACAAAAACTGCTACCAGGGGGTTCGGCAGCTTCCTGTATTCAGACATGGGAATGGTCAATTGATTAATGTGTGGTTACCTTGAAGTTCTTAAAGTATACATATTTTTCTATTAATATCACTTTTTGGCTGACCACTTGATATATAAGCCTGGTGAGAAACTCAGAGAATGGCCGTTCAGAGTTAAACTATTTGTAAGGAGCACTGAGTCTTAATATTAATTACCGCTGCATATTTGCAAATAAAACCTTAAACATAGATAACTGCAAACTACAATTAACACAAATCAAATTCTAACGACTATATATATATGTATATGTAAATGAAAATGCAATATTAAAGAATTGAAACAGGAAAAGAACATGGACACAATACACTATTAATTATAGCTGGGTAACAATTAAATGTTCTGATGGACAGTCACGCTATTGTTAGATTGTGTAGTATGTCCGTGTGTTGATATGTCCGTGTGTTGATATGTTCCTTTGTGTGGTCTCAAACTATCAAGATGAACATACGTTGCCGATATCTGGTTTTTGTTTAGGGTTAAATATAATGTTGTGTCTTATAATGCCTTTTCAGTGTGTATTGACAGTCACTCTAGAGTTGGGTTAGTGCTGTGTGGAGGCTGTATGTATTGACAGTCACTCTAGAGTTTGGTTAGTGCTGTGTGGCGGCTGTATGTAGTGACAGTCACTCTAGTGTTTGGTTAGTGCTGTGTGGAGGCTGTATGTATTGACAGTCACTCTAGAGTTGGGTTAGTGCTGTGTGGAGGCTGTATGTATTGACAGTCACTCTAGAGTTGGGGTAGTGCTGTGTGGCGGCTGTATGTAGTGACAGTCACTCTAGTGTTTGGTTAGTGCTGTGTGGAGGCTGTATGTATTGACAGTCACTCTAGAGTTGGGTTAGTGCTGTGTGGCGGCTGTATGTATTGACAGTCACTCTAGAGTTTGGTTAGTGCTGTGTGGCGGCTGTATGTAGTGACAGTCACTCTAGAGTTTGGTTAGTGCTGTGTGGCGGTTGTATGTATTGACAGTCAGTCTAGAGTTTGGTTTGTGCTGTGTGGAGGCTGTATGTAGTGACAGTCACTCTAGTGTTTGGTTAGTGCTGTGTGGAGGCTGTATGTATTGACAGTCAGTCTAGAGTTGGGTTAGTGCTGTGTGGCGGCTGTATGTATTGACAGTCAGTCTAGAGTTGGGGTAGTGCTGTGTGGAGGCTGTATGTATTGACAGTCAGTCTAGAGTTGGGGTAGTGCTGTGTGGAGGCTGTATGTATTGACAGTCAGTCTAGAGTTGGGGTAGTGCTGTGTGGCGGTTGTATGTATTGACAGTCACTCTAGAGTTTGGTTAGTGCTGTGTGGCGGCTGTATGTAGTGACAGTCACTCTAGAGTTTGGTTAGTGCTGTGTGGAGGCTGTATGTATTGACAGTCACTCTAGAGTTTGGTTAGTGCTGTGTGGAGGCTGTATGTATTGACAGTCACTCTAAAGTTTGGTTAGTGCTGTGTGGCGGCTGTATGTATTGACAGTCAGTCTAGAGTTTAGTTAGTGCTGTGTGGCGGCTGTATGTATTGACAGTCACTCTAGTGTTTGGTTAGTGCTGTGTGGAGGCTGTATGTATTGACATTCACTCTAGAGTTGGGGTAGTGCTGTGTGGAGGCTGTATGTATTGACATTCACTCTAGAGTTGGGGTAGTGCTGTGTGGAGGCTGTATGTATTGGCAGTCACTCTAGAGTTTGGTTAGTGCTGTGTGGCGGCTGTATGTATTGACAGTCACTCTAGTGTTTGGTTAGTGCTGTGTGGAGGCTGTATGTATTGACATTCACTCTAGAGTTGGGGTAGTGCTGTGTGGAGGCTGTATGTATTGACATTCACTCTAGAGTTGGGGTAGTGCTGTGTGGAGGCTGTATGTATTGACAGTCACTCTAGTGTTTGGTTAGTGCTGTGTGGAGGCTGTATGTATTGACAGTCAGTCTAGAGTTGGGGTAGTGCTGTGTGGAGGCTGTATGTAGTGACAGTCACTCTAGTGTTTGGTTAGTGCTGTGTGGAGGCTGTATGTATTGACAGTCAGTCTAGAGTTAGGGTAGTGCTGTGTGGCGGCTGTATGTATTGACAGTCAGTCTAGAGTTGGGGTAGTGCTGTGTGGAGGCTGTATGTATTGACAGTCAGTCTAGAGTTGGGGTAGTGCTGTGTGGCGGCTGTATGTATTGACAGTCACTCTAGTGTTTGGTTATTGCTGTGTGGAGGCTGTATGTATTGACATTCACTCTAGAGTTGGGGTAGTGCTGTGTGGAGGCTGTATGTATTGACAGTCACTCTAGAGTTGGGGTAGTGCTGTGTGGAGGCTGTATGTATTGACAGTCACTCTAGTGTTTGGTTAGTGCTGTGTGGAGGCTGTATGTATTGACAGTCAGTCTAGAGTTGGGGTAGTGCTGTGTGGAGGCTGTATGTATTGACAGTCAGTCTAGAGTTGGGGTAGTGCTGTGTGGAGGCTGTATGTATTGACAGTCAGTCTAGAGTTTGGTTAGTGCTGTGTGGAGGCTGTATGTATTGACAGTCACTCTAGTGTTTGGTTAGTGCTGTGTGGAGGCTGTATGTATTGACAGTCAGTCTAGAGTTGGGTTAGTGCTGTGTGATGGCTGTATGTATTGACAGTCAGTCTAGAGTTGGGGTAGTGCTGTGTGGAGGCTGTATGTATTGACAGTCAGTCTAGAGTTTGGTTAGTGCTGTGTGGAGGCTGTATGTATTGACAGTCAGTCTAGTGTTTGGTTAGTGCTGTGTGGAGGCTGTATGTATTGACAGTCAGTCTAGAGTTGGGTTAGTGCTGTGTGGCGGCTGTATGTATTGACAGTCAGTCTAGAGTTGGGTTAGTGCTGTGTGGAGGCTGTATGTATTGACAGTCAGTCTAGAGTTGGGGTAGTGCTGTGTGGAGGCTGTATGTATTGACAGTCAGTCTAGAGTTGGGGTAGTGCTATGTGGAGGCTGTATGTATTGACAGTCAGTCTAGAGTTGGGGTAGTGCTGTGTGGAGGCTGTATGTATTGACAGTCAGTCTAGAGTTTGGTTAGTGCTGTGTGGCGGCTGTATGTATTGACAGTCACTCTAGAGTTGGGGTAGTGCTGCGTGGAGGCTGTATGTATTGACAGTCACTCTAGAGTTGGGGTAGTGCTGTGTGGAGGCTGTATGTATTGACAGTCACTCTAGAGTTTGGTTAGTGCTGTGTGGCGGCTGTATGTATTGACATTCAATCTAGAGTTTGGTTAGCGCTATGTGGAGGCTGTATGTATTGACATTCACTTTAGAGTTTGGTTAGTGCTGTGTGGAGGCTGTATGTATTGACATTCACTCTAGAGTTTGGTTAGTGCTGTGTGGCGGCTGTATGTATTGACATTCACTCTAGAGTTTGGTTAGTGCTGTGTGGCGGCTGTATGTATTGACATTCACTCTAGAGTTGGATTAGTGCTGCGTGGCGGCTGTATGTATTGACAGTCACTCTAGAGTTGGGTTAGTGTTGTCTGGCGGCTGTATGTATTGACAGCTAGAGTTTGGTTAGTGCTGTGTGGCGGCTGTATGTATTGACATTCAATCTAGAGTTTGGTTAGCGCTGTGTGGAGGCTGTATGTATTGACATTCACTCTAGAGTTTGGTTAGTGCTGTGTGGAGGCTGTATGTATTGACATTCACTCTAGAGTTAGGTTAGTGCTGTGTGGCGGCTGTATGTATTGACATTCACTCTAGAGTTTGGTTAGTGCTGTGTGGCGGCTGTATGTATTGACATTCACTCTAGAGTTTGGTTAGTGCAGTGTGGCGGCTGTATGTATTTACAGTCAGTCTAGAGTTTGGTTAGTGCTGTGTGGCGGCTGTATGTATTGACAGTCAGTCTAGCGTTTGGTTAGTGCTGTGACGGCTATAAAATATCGCCCTACTACAAATCAGTAGTGTTATTACTTACTGGTCCTGTGGGATCATCAAGCCCGTTATGTTTGGCTTTAAGTAGAGTACCGCTTGTCACAAAATGTCACGGGTAGAGCGTACTGGTCGTATATAGCTCTTGTATCGGTTACACCCAAAATCTATTGTTCGAGTTGAAACAATTTCACAACATTCATGATCTATTCATGTAACACGTAAAAGCGTGCACATTTTAAGTGGCCGCCAGAGAGGCCGTGTCATAAGTTTAGTTTTGTGCTAATGCATGTAAACGTATAGGTATATTTTCCTTAAACGGCAAAATTGTATAAGGGGCCTCTCGTGTAGATTCAATACTGTCGATTTAGCCACGTTTGTCACGGACTGAACGGGGGAAATAATGATTTGGGCGTAATGTTTGCTATTAAACCCATTGTCTTCTAGCTTTCGCCGGGATCATCGATAGTACTTTGTTGGAACAGAGATTGGACGGCAAATTTCACAGGCAACATGTGGTTAGTAGTTTTATTAAACTTTCATCGTATATTTGTATTCAGTGGGCGGCGCCATCTTGTTTGGCGGTTACGACATCCGGTTAGCATTGATGTTTCTCAAACATAACTTTAGACTAGCATATGATTTTGAAGTTACTTTATTAGATGTAATTATTGTAATTGATCATTAATTGTAAAACAATATTAATTTGATAACAGTGGATAATAGGTGCATTAGTTAACGTTGGCGTATAACTCGGTGATTGTAATACACGATTGTTAACATTAGTTAACAATGAGATGAGTGACAAGAATAAATGCGTGCATGCATAACTCAGTGAGTGTAATATATGAATAATTTGATCATGTTTATATTACATGTATTAGGGGCATTGATTAACAGTGACGTACATAGCGTATACATGGCGTTGTAGAATATGTATACATTGCTACTCATCATTAGTACAGCTTACATATATTGATTGAATAATGATTTGTTTGGGTAATGATATTTATGCAAGATTGTTATGTTTGTCAACCGACATCTAAAACGTATGTATAATTACAGCCTAAGCCATCCAGGATATAAGCCATCCAGGGTTGGAGTAAGCCATCTAGGTTTGGATATCCAGGAGTGGAGCTAAGCTTCCACGATTAACGTTACAAGCGGTGGAGACGGTCCCCGTACCTGCGCAGCCAGGTTTTACTAACGACAACCCCCGGGACACAAGGTGGGCCCGTTACCAGTCCTCACTGGAGGAATATCATTCACAATCTCAGTGGAGATTAACTATCATTGCATCGCGTCATCAACCCTTACAGAAGGCATTTGATGACAATCATCCATTGAATTCGCGCATCATCATCTTCATGAGCTCTCGCGCATCACAGTTATCGCGCTAGATCAACATTGTTATAGCTTTAACAACACTTTAGTGTCTTAGACATTCAGTATTTATAACAATACTAAGAACGTCTCAAACGTTCAGGAGAACATTCTTTTCATAGTTCAATTGTGTATTCGCTTGTTTTTTTTAGATAATTGTATATATATTAAACATATTTTAAAAGTTGCATTAAACTTATGTAAATGCATTCACCGTCATTGATTCTTTCCTCAGTTAGCCCAACCACTAAGGTCATCCCGTGACACCGCTCAAGCCGGGGCTAGGGCATGAGAGATGTTGCACTTTTTTGTATTATCTAGTCCTATAACATACTCAATAAAACCGTTACTCTTCTCTCTTGATTGAGTCTTTTGTTTCCAAGGAATCGCTTTTTGCTGTATATAAGTATATGTAAAGTGGTATTTATATTCCGTTCAATTCTCGTCGATTCAGAATCTTTATTATTTTAGAAAAATTAAACAATCAATAACCAAATTCATGATAAAAATGGCATATCAGTTAAAATGTGGGGTTATTACTGTATGGGGTTATTACTGTATGGGGTTATTACGGGTTATTACTGTATGGGGTTATTACGGGTTATTACTGTATGGGGTTATTACGGGTTATTACTGTATGGGGTTATTACTGTATGGGGTTATTACTGTATGGGATTATTACTGTATGGGGTTATTACTGTATGGGGTTATTACTGTGTGGGGTTATTACTGTATGGGATTATTACTGTATGGGGTTATTACTGTGTGGGGTTATTACTGTGTGGGGTTATTACTGTGTGGGGTTATTACTGTGTGGGATTATTACTGTGTGGGGTTATTACTGTGTGGGATTATTACTGTGTGGGATTATTACTGTGTGGGGTTATTACTGTGTGGGGTTATTACGGGTTATTACTGTGTGGGGTTATTACTGTATGGGGTTATTACTGTGTTGTACATTTTAACGTTTGAATTGACCATATATTTTGATTAATCAAGCTTTAAATGATGCGTACACTGGGATAGCATATATTACTATGTGTGGGTAAGAAGTTCCTTGTATGATGTCTGGGCTCATTCATTATGGTTCGAGAATAGAACATGTTATTTTTCAATTGTAAGTCCGACTACCTTTCACGAACAACCGGATGTACTCTTACTTTAATAATTAAATAGCGCACTGCTTGCATTTTAAATGTGCATTTTGTATTTTAACATGTTGTACTAATGATAATACTTAAATAAACAATACATCTTAACAATTTTATTTGCCGGATAAATAGTTTACACACCAGAATAAACTTTTCCGTGACTATATTACTAACTGTTTAATGTATTCGGCTTTAAAACATCTCAAAGGCAGTGGTTGATCAAAACACTATATAGCCTACACTGGTATATCTGAATGATACTATGGACCTATATAACATTGTAAAACAGAACATTTAACTGACACTTTATTAAAAAAGATGCACAGTGGTGTTGTCATAATACGGTAATTATATATAATTATCTTTAGAGAGGTACCTTTCATAAAAGTATTTATCGTTACAAATCCAAGGTTAAATTTCAATATACGTTACTTGTGTAACTAATGTCGAGGGACTGCAGGCGGGATCCAGAGTTATTGTCAAATAAGTGATTATGTTTTGCATTATTATGTTTTCGTTAACATTCGTTTGTTTCAATGGTGTTTTGCGTATTGTAGCACATTTTAGGGCATATATGACGGTCGAATGTTTTTTTGTGGTAGAGGCAGACCGCCCCATCTTTCTTGAGTAGAATCAGTACTGTATACCTCCCGCCATCCGTAAGAATCGGCACTCTCTGACTTAAACGTTAATTTTCTTTAATAAACTTGTATAAAACAGAAATACTTTAAACGAGCATATCGGTAAAACCGATGGTTGCTCCGAGAATTTACGCTTTTTGTAAAAGAATGTGATATAGTGGACATAAACTTATACTGAAGGGCAATTGTGAAATAAACTTGCCTAGGTGCATGTACTATTATATAACATTACTGATCTTCTTAGACACATGTGTTCGCAAAACCTAGATGTTATATTTTTTTATAAATAAAATTCAATTTTTAATTTGAGATTTTGGATCCTGAAAAATCATTTTGTTTAGTTAATTATATGAAGCATATATTCCAATCGATGATGCAATGGTAATCCATGTGTGATAATGTCCTCCGTGGTCGAGGGGTTAACGACGTTGCGCTTTAAACCTTCTCGCCTCTCACCGTTGCGGGTTCGAATCCCACAGGGAGCTCAACTTGTGAGTGAGAAAGTGTCGATTCTGATGGTTAGAGGTATTCAGTTAAGGCAAAATGGAGTGATCTGCCTCTACCACAAACAAAAAATCGACAGTCATATTTAGCCTAAAATGTGCTAAAATGACGTAAAGCACCATTCAAACAAATCAAACGGCGATTCCAAAAATGACGTCTCTTCTATCAGGCATCATTTACTTATATGACAGCCTGCTCTCAAAAATACGTGTCATTATTCTGAAAACCATTAAAGTTAGCATCTGTTATTATTATATTTTAATTATTTTCGTTTAGTTAAAGAATCCCAGAACTTGGTCCACAGATCCGGGTTCTCATACCACCACCTAAGCCGTTCCTAAAACAATGTCCACGAACAGCCAACACGCCGAGATTCCGACACGCCGCAATTACGCCAACTGTAAAATTCTTGCCCTGGTCCCTTGGTCGGGAAATGGACGATGTTATGATGTATAAAATGTATTGTATAAGAATATTTAACCCATTTACACTGTAGTTGCATATCAGTAATGGCACTGGAGAACCCTATGAGGCGTGAACGAGTGACCTTCGAATTCAGAATTCAGAATCCACCGCGCTATCCAAGCAGGGAATAAGTTTACCAATACAATGAATTGAATCACATTTTTCATTCCGAAATGTTGAAATTTTACCTTTATTTTAGGAGGTAATAAAATGTATTTACTCGGTTTTTATCCTTAGGTTCTCTAATAAAATAAAACATATTTAGCAGAGTGAAAAACTGATAATTTTCATTTTATTGAAGATTCGATTTTGAAATATACGTAACATTATATTGAATCAGTTTGTATAAATGTGTATGAAATATGCAGGGTTTTAAAATAATCACACTGCAAATAGCTTAATTGTAACAGTAAACTTGGTTGAAAATCTAGTATAAAGTCCGAGTCACATAATGTAAAGTAACCACATCATAATGTAAAGTGACCACATCATAATAGAAACTTACCACATCATAATGGAACGGGACCACATCATAATGTAAAGTGACCACATCATAATGGAAAGTGACCACATCATAACGACAAATGACCACATCATAATGGAAAGTGAACACATCATAATAAAAGTGACCACATTATAATGGAAAATGATCTTCAAAGTCGTGTTTGGCGTTCCATACAAAATCTGAGTAAATAAATGTTTTAGTTATGCACACTGGCACATTAGTTTAGTCGGGTGAGGGTAATGAACGGTTTTAGCCAACAATCCACTGCCAAAACGTAAGGATGAATTCTTGATTTTTTCCGTGCGTTATACACCTAATACACTCTCTCTGTGGTGGCTCTAAATTATCTCATTATCTCACCACTCAGTACGTTATAATACCACTTTCCACTCTCTCTGGGGTATAGACATCAATTGATTCTAATGGTCTGGGGCGGCTCTAACCTGTAATGTGTTGATTCCCCGTTAAACAATATTCAATTTCCCCCACTCAATAAGTTATTCACCATTTCCCCCACTCAATAAGTTATTCACCATTTCCCCCACTCAATAACTTATTCACCATTTCCCCACTCAATAAGTTACAATACCAAATTCCCTTCTTTCTGGGGCGGCTCTAAAAATATAATGTGTTGATGAGCCGTTAAACAATATTCAATTCAATTCAATTGACTTGTTTAGTCATTATTTCACCACTCAATAAGTTCTAATACCACCTTCCACTTCCTCTGGGGCGGCTCTAAACACGTATATGTGTTGATGAGCCATTGAACAATATTCAACTCAATTAAATTCCCCCCCCCCCCCCCCCCCCCCCCCCCCCCCCCCCCCCCCCCCCCCCCCCCCCCCAACTCAATAAGATGTAATACAACTTCAACTTTCTCTGGAGCGGCTCTAAATAACCAATAATGTGTTAATGAGTCGATAAACAATATTCAATTCAATTCAATTTCCTCATTTAGTCATTATATATAATACGTTTTAAAACAAAGTTGTATGGCAAGTAATTACATATTGTATAAAATAGTTGGTATACATATATTACTATGTATCTTTTGGTTACTACTCCGCGTTCTTCGTCAACAATATTCACATGTGCACTGCATCCGCGTACACGTATACTAAGTTCAGTTGACATTCACTTTCTTGCTCCGTACTTTATTGTCCGTGGATAAAGTTCCCATCCCGCGTACACGTATACTAAGTTCAGTTGACATTCACTTTCTTGCTCCGTACTTTATTGTCCATGGATAAAGTTCCCATCCCGCGTACACGTATATTCTGTTCAGTTGACATTCACTTTCTCGCTCCGTACTTTATTGTCCATGGATAAAGTTCCCATCCCGCGTACACGTATATTCTGTTCAGTTGACATCCACTTTCTTGCTCCATACTTTATTGTCCATGGATAAAGTTCCCATCCCGCGTACACGTATATTCTGTTCAGTTGACATTCACTTTCTTGCTCCATACTTTATTGTCCATGGATAAAGTTGCCAAACACACTGGCAGTGTGCTCCATGTAAGTTGTCTGTAGAACTACAAGTGCTGTTTTAAGAGGTTTGAATTAATTCCTTATTGCACCTTTACTTGGATCAATTTTGTGTGGACATAAGCTTAATTGACAGTATTATGAATCCACCTAAATGTAATTCGTCTCATGGTGAAATGACTGTGTCTCATGTAGCGTGCACTAGTAACACTACTTGATAAAATCAGCAACCCAGTCAAATGGTATATACACACAACAGCAACCCAGTCAAATGGTATATACACACAACAGCAACCCATTCAAATGGTATATACACACAACAGCAACCCAGTCAAATGGTATATACACACAACAGTCACCCAGTCAAATGGTATATACACACAATAGCGACCCATTCAAATGGTATATACACACAACAGCAACCCAGTCAAATGGTAAATACACACAACAGCAACCTAGTCAAATGGTACATAAACACAACAGTATATACACACAACAGCGACCCAGTCAAATTGTATATAAATACAACAGCAACGCAGTCAAATGGTATATACACACAACAGCGACCCAGTCAAATGGTATATACATACAACAGCGACCCAGTCAAATGGTATATACATACAAAGGCGACTAAGTCAAATGGTATATACATACACCAGCAACGCAGTCAAATGGTATATACACACAACAGCAACCCAGTCAAATGGTATATACACACAATAGCAACCCAGTCAAACGGTATATACACACAACAGCGACCCAGTCAAATGATATATACACACAACAGCGACCCGGTCAAATGGTATATACATACACGCTCCGCTGACTTTCTAATTTAGGTATTTATAGTACTGGTTCTGTATGGCCTAACATGCGCTTAACATGACGTAAAATACCATTCATCAAACAAACAAACAAACACAACAAACAACGTTTTATTTTTATTTTACAACTCTTTCTCTATTTCCTTTCGAATAGCGTTGTAAAGCTTCTCGCCTCTCACCGCTGCGGGTTCGAATCCCTCTGGGAGCTCGACTTGTAAGTGAGGAAGTGTCGATTCTTACGGATGTCGGGAGGTGTACAGTACCCAGGAAAATGGGGTGGCCTGCCTCCACCACAAAAACCTCGACCGTCATATATAACCTGACATGTGTTGAATATGACGTAAAACATCATTCAAACGAACTATTTCCTTTCCAGATACCAGATATTATTGCCGGAGCTTCAAGGCTCCGGCTATATTTATCCTGGACTCAGAAAGCTGCTATGGGTGTTGGACTGTGTATCAACGTCATTTTACTGTTCATAAAACAACTGTATTCTAGTAAGATTACCGGCCGCAGTCAGATTGGTATACAGGCATTTTATGGGTCTTCTACTACTTGAATTAGGTATCAATTTCAGGATACAGTCTATAAATCTTTCTCAGCATACGAATACAGCTGTTTCCAAATCGTTATCGTCACTGATTATTGATTGATGTTAAACTTTATTAAAGGGACAAACGGCAATCTTGATTTTTAAAAAGCTCCCGACGCCCGTTAGTTTTTCTACATAACTTGCATTTGTTCAATACCTAATATATTATCAGAATAATATAAAGGCACTTGTGTTTGAATATTACTAACTGCTTGTGTGTAAAGCTATATATGTATTTAAAGAAACTGTAACAGAAGCATCTTCTAAAGAGTTTGAATAGGTTTGTTCCACTGCTACTTATTCTCATTCTTTTATTATAACTACTAATCAGATTTCAATAATAACAAACATCTAACAGTTAACCCCGTTCTTCTAATGTAAATTTACATGTTAAAAACTGAGATTACCTTCACAGACGCTCCAGTTGCTATTATATTATCATTAAGTTGTCTTTTTGTTTATAACTGATAATTTACCAATTCTTCATATTCTAACAATGATCTTCCCCAATTTCTCACATTCTAATCATGAAACAACATTATATTTAGTGATCCATTACACATACAATTTCAGATGTCTATCACATTCATATTATAACATTATACAACACAGATGCAAAATTAAAAACATGTTCATTTTGTCTCATGATGACTAGTTTATGTAGTGCTCAAATCTGTCATGATAAGTGCGCTTTGATTGTTGACAATTACAAATTAAAAAAAAGTCTAACATCTACACACTGTTCGTTATTTTTATCATATTCATCATTCCCCTTACTGGCTTGTGATACTTTGTATCACTGTTTTCTTGTATTATTTTCATTCGGCGGCAATGTCACGCTTGTGTGATACCTTGCTTGTTATTCATTATATAAAATGTATATTTTTCTTCAGATAATTGTTTTGATACATTGCAGTAATCATTCCCGTGTCCACGACGACGACATGTCGGCACGGTCAACGAGACTCGAGCCTACACCTACACCGATATCGCGCAGTGACTCCCGGCCAAATCTGTCAAGAGCATACATTGGATATTGGGACACAATCGATATTACACATTTGATAAAACTGTAAGTTGACAGTTTAAATTTATAATCCGTGTTAATCGGTGTTACTAATCCGTGTTACTAATCCGTGTTAAAGTTATTGCGTTCTTCATAACTGTATGCAGTGAAGACGATCTGAAGAAAAATCAGCAATCAGTTTTAAAAATGCCATTACGGTTTAAAATAAGCAGTAACGTTAAAATTGAGTTGATCATAATTAATGCATTTTCAAAATTTTTATGACATGTAATATATAAAAAAATATATATATATATATATATAATGTATTTAACGACTTTAACCACGCACAAACTTACATTATTCATCATCATTTTCGGTAGTTTTGTGTCGCCTTGACAGGCACTTAAAATCACGTTGTCTGTCGCCGTCGTCGTCCTTAAATCTCACTTTAACATGTAACATAATATTGGCCATAACTTGAAACGTATTTGACCTATGTTCATAAAACTTCACACACATCTTCATTTTACCTGTTGTTGCATATGTCCAATAACTCTGACTTTCATTTTGGCAAAGATATGCCCCTTTTCATAAAACTTTAACCTGCAACTCTGACCAAGCTCATAACTGGCCATAACTTAAAAAACGTATTTGACACATGTCTTGATATATGTTCATGAAACTAAACACACATATTCATCTAGTTGTTACCGATCACCAATCACTCTGACCTTTATTTCGGCAGTGCTATTCCCTGAACCTGCAACCTTGAACCTGCAACCTTACCAAGCTCATAACGGGCCATAACTTGACAAGTAGTTGACTGTCGTTTTGTACTGTAGTGGCCTCCCCTGTTTTACATGACAAGAAATGCAACTTCATGACAACTATTGATTAAGATGAAGTTGAGCAAATGTTGATATAATTCTAAAGATGATTCTGTTTTCCTATTTCAGGGACGCAGTCATATTCAAGGTCCCTACTCACGGGAATTTAATGTCACGTGCATGCCCCTCAGAACTGGCTAAAAATGAAATGGGGCAGATCAAAGACAATGATTCACTAGTGATCACAGAAGTGTAGATTATATAGTATAGTACATTTTCAGATGTATTACGACACTACGTCTCTGCTTTTATGAACGGATTCGTTATAAACCGACCAGTATATACATGATCTGATGGTGTGTTGCCGTTTATGATATTTTTCGAAATGTGATACAAAACGAATAGTGTTACACGAATCTTACAGTATACTAGTTAAACACCTTTATCGAGTCAGTGTTACAGTTGATACAGACATATATTTATTCACTTATTGTCATCATCTATGTTGAGGGCCTCATGAAAGATTGAGTAGTTTCAATGAGTTAAATAAAGTATGTATTCTTCTTCTTCTGCTTCTCTTCTTCTCTTCTTCTCTTCTTCTTCGTCTTTCCTGTTTCTTCTCCTTTCTTCTTTTTCTTCTTCTTCTTCTTCTTCTTCTTCTTCTTCTTCTTCTTCTTCTTCTTCTTCATCTTCTTCTTCTTCTTCTTCTTCTTCTTCTTCTTCTTCTTCTCTTCTTTGTTTTCAATGCTATGCAAGACTATATATATATATATATAAAAGTCCTGGAATGTTCAGGTAAAACTACTTATGATTGTCTTAAGAACAGTTTAGTTATCGCGTATACATTTTAACACGATTTCACCTAGAGGACATAACATTAATGAATGTTTATGGGCCGCTTGATTAAAGTAATATTTGTGTATCTAACCACAGACCCAATAACCAAATCCACACAGCCGTATCAACTGTATGAAAGGCCAAATAAAAAGAAGAATTTTCATGCAATAATACATATGTATGAATACTAAATAAATAATAACCCTTTCTTTAAATTTTCGAACTCTTGTTCGTCTTCAGAAAAACACAAAGAAATACAGCTATCAAGTAAAATCCATATTGACTTTAAAGTGGTTGACGTTATGATAAAAAAAAAGAATAAAAATAAATAAAGAAATGGCAATGAAGAAGAAGAAGCGTGCGAGAATTAGAAGAAAATAGTTATTTGTTTAATATTGATATAACTTTCCTGTGGCGCAGTCGGTAGCGCGGCGGCATTGTAACCGGATGCCCCGGATTCAATCCTCCGTGTTGCCACTGTGTTTCGTCGGTGTGTTCTTGGCAAGACACTTTTCCTTAGCCCCGTCCGTCGGATGGGGACGTAAACCGGACGGTCCCGTGTATCGGTCTATCCTCCGAGCACATTAAAGAACCATAGGAATCTATTCGATAATAAGAGTAGGGCAGGTTCCCGGATTCCTATGTATCCTTCCCCTCTCTCTGGGGCGGCTCTAAATAACCTATACTGTGTTGATGAGCCGTTGAACAACATTCATTCAATTCAATGCAATTGAAAGACTTTACAGATAATATTATATTTATCAACGTTGCCTTGTGTTCCAAATGATTATTTTGTTATTTTGACATTATTTTGACTAAGATCGTAAGGATTGTGCCTAACATACGAGGGACGTTCAAAAAGTAATGTTATTTTGGAAATAAAATGAAAACAAAAAATGATATCGTGATTCGGTTTATTTCATACCTTCAATGTAATCATCTCCATTTTAAATACACACTTTCAGTCGTTTCAACCATTTCCGGAAGGCGTCTTCATAGTCTGTTTTAGGGATACCCGATAGACACTGATACACAGCTGACCCGAGTGCTTGTCGCGAGGTGTAGCGCCGTCCAGATAGATGTTTTTCAATCTGGGAAACAAGAAAAAGTCACACGGTGCCAGGTCTGGTGAAT
Organism: Cyrtodaria siliqua; assembly: GCA_037043455.1. Taxonomy (NCBI): domain Eukaryota; kingdom Metazoa; phylum Mollusca; class Bivalvia; order Adapedonta; family Hiatellidae; genus Cyrtodaria; species Cyrtodaria siliqua. Next base: position 188,407 of record JAWPHD010003083.1, read on the forward strand.
AAGGTGGATGTGGAAGAACTGTCACCTTTTCTTTTTCAAATATTCCGTCACAACAGCCGACTTGTGTGCAGGGGCGTTATCATGCAAGAGCTGGATATGACGCATTCCGGTGGCTGGTCGGCGTTTCCTGTAGTAGGATATTAATTTCGATGGTACAGAATGTTTGTAGAATAGTCCAGTGACCGACCTTCCTCTTGGAACTGCGACCTGAATTGCAGACCTTGGCTGGTAAAGAAAACTGCATACATAACCTTTTCGTACTTTGTGTTCTCTTAGCAATACACGGCCTCCGTCCGTGTTTTGTGGCCCATATCTTATTATTGATCTTTAGCTGTGGTTCAAAATAATACACCCAGGTTTCATCTCCTGTTAATATGTTGCAAATTTCCGGGTGTCGTATTTTGGGTAAATTTTCAAAGTTTACCAGCAGCTCAAATACGGTATCTCTTTTGCTCCTGCGTCAGAAGATGAGGTATCCATCTGGCTGAAATGCGTCGCACTTTCAAAAATATTCTTAAGAATATTATAAGTCGTTCCTGATGAGATCCCTGCGACTCGTGCTATCTGATGAGTGGTCAATCTCGAATCTTGCTTCAATATGTGCTTGACTTTTGTAATGTTTTTTGGAGTGATGGCGGTGCGTGGTCTGCCAGATTTCAAGCCATCCAGAATTGATTCATGGCTGGATTTGAATTTCCGATTCCATCTAGTAACAGTCATATACGATACTTCGTTATCTCCATAAAACACTATATACCTCTTTGAAAACTTCTTTTGCACGTAATCCGATTTTGCAACGCGCCTTAATGTACCCTCGTATTTGAATACTATTTTCAGCTCTCTTTCCAACCATATTTTACTACAGTGTATATGACTGGTTGTTTTCACGAACTGAAAATATTTATTTATAAACTCGCACACACGTATATTCGGTATCATTGGATTTAGAATGAATAGATTTACGAACCCGTGAAATTTCACGATTTGCACTTGTGCAGTTAAATAGTTTTAGGACGAATAACATTACATTTTGAACGTCCCTCGTATACCATGTTAGGCAATGTTCTACTATATATACAGGGCCTTTTCAGCTCTGTTCGAAATGGTTGCGAGCTTAAGTAAACGTTATTTTGTATTTGCTCAAGAGTCGTGTTGACGTTTTAAAATGTAGTACCTATATGTACAATGTGCACGGTTTATGGAGGATGTTCGCGAACATGCACGTGTCTACGACGAGGGACACTTTACTCTCTTCTATATTATCTACAACATCTACCTGTTGTTGTTTTTTTCTAAATTTTACATTATGCGTGTTTTAGATGAGGCTCAGTATTAATGTACTATTCGGGCGTGGTACACGACCATGACAATTCAATAGATTGACTGAGTGTGCATTTAAAAATGTACATGTCACTCTTTTTTTTCCTTTATACATTGGTTCATAATTCCATAATAAACTCCTCAAATAATTTAAGGACCGTGTTTAAATTTGATTTTGTGCTGAAATTGAACAATGTACTGTCTGTTTGTAATTGTTAAGTTTAGTTGTATTATTTTACAACTGTTACGTTACACACATGTATTAACTTTGTATATGAATATGAAATCCATAATATTACAAATTAAGTAATTATTACTATTCTATTGTGTGACCCTTAAATTATTTTGTGGAGTATACTACATATATAAAACGGACCCAGTGGAGAATAACACGTTTAGCTGACCCAGTGGAGCATAACACGTCCAGCTGTGACCCAGTGGAGGATAACACGTCCAGCTGTGACCCAATGGAGAATAACACGTCCAGCTGACCCAGTGGAGGATAACACGTCCAGCTGTGACCCAGTGGAGGGTATTCCAGTGCAGGATAACACGTCCAGCTGACCCAGTGGAGGATAACACGTCCAGCTGTGACCCAATGGAGAATAACACGTCCAGCTGTGACCCAGTGGAGGTTAACACGTCCAGCTGTGACCCAATGGAGAATAACACGTCCAGCTGACCCAGTGGAGGATAACACGCCCAGCTGTGACCCAGTGGAGGGTATTCCAGTGCAGGATAACACGTCCAGCTGACCCAGTGGAGGATAACACGTCCAGCTGTGACCTAGTGGAGGGTATCCCAGTGGAGGATAACACGTCCAGCTGTATCCGGTGATCACGGGTTCGAGCCTCCCTGGCGCCAATGGTTTACTCTGGTGAGTCCTTGGACATGACACGCCCAATAGATTCGTCCTTCGTTTGGGGAACATAAAACGAACTACCCTATATATCGAAGGCTATCCTCCGAGCACGTTAAAGAACCAAATGCATCTTTGGGATAGTAAGAGATGGACATAGTTCCGGAATTCCTAGGTATAATCTTCCTCCCGACTCTCTAGGGCAACTCGAAATAACCCAAACCATGTGCTGATGAGCCGATACAAATAATTCAACTTTGACATCTAGACTGGTATTGATCACGTGGTAAGCATACTGTGTTAGCCTTAGCTATAGTTCCTCGATTTTGCGGGTTCGAATCCCAGTGGAAGCTCGACTTGTCAATTGAGAAAGTGTCGATTCTTACGGATGGGAGAGGTATACAGTACTGGTTCTACTCATGACGAATGGGGTAGTCTGCCACTATCACAAATAAATCGACCGGTATATGTGGCCTAACGTGTGCTAAAATGACGTAAACAGCATTCATACAAAGTTGCTCGATTTAACTCACATTATTGCGCTCAACTCAAATTTCCAAATACTCACCATTATCGTAAACAATGATTGGATGTAATCCTAGATGAAGTCTGCAGGTCAAAGTCCTATATTCAAGGAGGGGAACTCTAAAACATTTGTCTTTCGTTCTAATCCTATTAACTATGTATTGTACTATGTATGTTGCAACAATTCTGAATTAAAATATGTTAATCAACCACGTCAGCAGGAACATGTTCTGTGATGTTTGAATAAGTAGAACGTCACATTATAAAGAGTTGTAGCATGATCGGTGACATTTCCTTTGATGAATGCAGAGCATTAAATCGTTTAATTTAGGGTAACTAAAGGGGCGTGGCTACACCGTACTACAACTACCGGATATTGGAATTTAGAGTACGGTCACTATGACGTCACAGTGTTACTAGGTACACCATGCTACAAAAAAGATAGAGTCTGTCTCAGCTCGTTGGTTATTTAAACACCTCGATGGGCTACGCCCATCTCGGTGTTTAAATAAGCCAACTCGCTGAGACCAGACTCTATCTATTACTTATCCCCTATTTCAATATATTAAATTATCCTAATATTGATTTATTTTGTAATATATATTAATTAAAATCAAATGGTGGAAGATTATATATTGCCTTTATGGTGTTTGTTTTATGTCTACTCGCTACTATACTTGGCAACTGAATCATTTTAGTAGCATATTTACTATTATACTTAATATCTGTTCAAATTACATGTTATAGCACTACGCTATTTGTGTACCTTTAAGCAATGGTAAATAAAAGTGAGAAATTATGAATGAGTTCAACTTGGAAATTTTGCCAACTGTTCTATGTACAACCATCGTTGAACGGTGATAATCTATACACATGAATTCAGGCTACACAAGTTGAAACTGTCTGACACCAACGTGCATGTTCAATTAAAACATGTATATTTCTACAAATATTCCATTTTCGTATGTCCAAAAACATTCTGCCCACAATAAAAGAAAACATGCCCGTGTTCAGGGCATGTACCGACTATCGATTTCAAATACACATGATATAATACAGTTGCACGTGCTTTTGGTTGTCGGAGTTATCGTATTGGTTTGATTGGTTGATATAGGTAAATGATTGACAACTGACGTCATGTTTAAAGGGAGCAGACATTGTGTATCAGTTGTTTCTAACACACTTGCAATCACGTTGGTTGTCGTTTTGCCCGTTGGTTGTCGTTCAACTATTTGCCATAACGATAAAGCCTATTAACACGTGCATTAACCGTCGTAAATTAAGCCATGACGTTAAACCATCAAACGGTTGGCGTCATTAGGTTTTATTGCAATGCATTTGTTTTGTGAATGCTGTTTTTTAAATTTAATCTTAAGTAGAACAGGAAATGTAGCATTCACGGACCACAACCAACCAACAACACGCATGGAAAAACATAACTACAAGAATAAATAAAAGGCAAGGTATATGACATCACACACATAAAAAAGCTCTCTTACCTTACTATCATCCCAATAAAACGGGACAGTGTAAATGAAGAAACTATTCCATTCAGGCTATATCCTAATAGCCGATATAAATACAACACAAAGATAATCATGTATATATGAATACTAAAGGAAACCGTTATTTGTCAAAGAATACAGTCAGATTTGTTTCATTTATTTATATAAGTTCGTTTAAGCAGTCTACTGTAAGGTAGTCTGCAGCCCTTTACCAATGCAACCCAGGGATATATTCCACGTCTCGGCACTGTAAATAAGTGAGAAGTGTCGGCGACCGCTCGGACACCTAGGTTTTCCCCGGTGTATCACCGATACATATTAAAATTACGCTTGTCGGGACTGTTATACAATTCGATGCTTTACACAATTCAGAATTTTAACATTAAACGTTTAACGGTTTCCATCAAACGCTTAATATTAAAATTTATAACATTTAGCGGTTAATAGTTTTTAACATTTTGCGTAAGTTATAACATTTAGCGGGAGCTTTTTTAACATTTAGCGTAAGTTTTACTGACACCGAGCTTAATATTAATTTTAATATTTAGAGAATGTTACATCCGATTCCCACACACAAAAAACAATGCAATCGGTGACATCCGCCTCATGGAGGGCGATTTGTATCAGCTGTTTAGCTTGCTTCCTAATCGATGTAAAATTAAATACACATATACGACTTTAGTATATCCGAGAGTTAAGGGACACATGACAATATTTACTTGTTTAAAACTAGAGGCGATTTCCAATCATCGCTATTAATTATTAGAATATATAGTTCAGCGCAAAGTGTTTTTGTATATTACTGAGTGTTGATTATATTACTGAGTGTTGATTATATTACTGAGTGTGTTGATTATAATACGATTATATTACTGAGTGTTGATAATATTACTGAGTGTTGATTATATTGCAGAAATAATATATTTAAAGCGTCGGTAGAATAATGAAGAAACTTCGAAAAATATTTTTTTTATTGCAAGCATTTTTTAAAGTCAAAATGATAATAGATTTATAAATCGAAATGCTAATTTTAATGCTGGATAAAAACTTCAAGATTTACCGTGTGTCCCTTTAAAGGGATCGTTTGAAAACGGCCGAAGGGCATTGAAGTGTGGACTTGAAATAAAACATTAAGTCTTCTTTTTGTTACACTTTATAATAACAAAACAGATATAATTAATAAATAGCATTCATACAACTTGATATTTCAGTGAAGACATTTGGAAATTTAAGAATATTGTTATATTAAGGAAAGTTAACATCGATTTAATAATTAGAAAACACCAATAAAAGTGTGTATACCTATGCAGTCCACGTTACACACAAAAGTAATAAATAGTCTCCATTCTAACACACAGTTTCTTAATGGCATAGCAACTCACCTGCGCAGTGTTGCGTGTGCGCCTTTTCAACTGATGTCATGTCTTCGTTATTGGCATCTACATTACACTGTCAACGTATCAGCAAATCGCATGGAGGCACTCTTTTTTTCTGATTCAAATTTATTTGAAAGGTTAAACTTACAGCGATTATTTAGTGAATAAACAGTTCAATTTGATCATACTTATATTGCGATAGAACAAATTGTATACTTCAGCATATCACTCCACTGTTAAAAAAAATCAACATTTCCAACTGGGTTACCGTATAGCGTTTGTGGTTATTGACGCAATGAAACTCCAGCTATCCCTTTAACGGATATCTTGACGCACTGAAACTCCAGCTATCCCTTTAATGGCAATCTTGACGCAATGAAACTCCAGCAGCTATCCTTTAACGGCAATCTTGACGCACTGAAACTCCAGGTATCCATTTAACGGCAATCTTGACGCAATGAAATTCCAGGTATCCCTTTAACGGCAATCTTGAAGCAATGAAACTCCAGGTATCCTTTTTAAACGGCAATATTGATGCACTGAAACTAGGTTCTCCATTTATTTATCCATTATCATTTTGACTTTAAACATGCTTGCATGTAATCAGTAAATAAAATGTTCAGTTTTCATATTTTCGTCTAATTCTGCCATATGTTTAAATATATTATTGGTGCAATATAATCAACAGTTAATACAGTGCAACGATAAGTTGCTGTATACTCTTATTACAAATAATATTAATGATTGAAAAAATGTAAACCGTACGCCAAATCAAGATTGTCGTGTGTCCCTGTTTAACGGTTGCCTACTTCCTCGTGTTATAACGAGTTACACTGTTGATTATTATGAATTATATGGAATATAATGTTTTATTTTTTTGGTAAATATGATTGCAATAACACACGAATACTGGATATGCCGTGTGCAGGTATTTATCAACTGATAATAAAGAAAATATATACATTTATTGTTGATAAAGAAAACGGTATAATAAAAGTATACTTCTCAAAATAATTTAAGGACCGTGTTTAGATTTTGATCATTTTTTAAAGTGCAGTTTACTGTCTTTTTGCAATTTTAAAGTTTACTTGCATTCTTTTACAATTGTTACTTACAAACATATAATAACTTTTTATATGAATATGAAATCCATACTTATTAAAGATTAAGTAATTATTACTGTTCTATTTTGTGCTCCTTACATTACTTTAGGAGTATAGGTTAACCAACGATAAGTCAATCAGATGTGCACGATTATTTAGAACTCTTCGAGTATACTAAACATGTTTTTCGAGGTTCAGTTTGACTAAAGAGGTTCAGTTTGACTATAGAGGTTCAGTTTGACTGTAGAGGTTCAGTCTGACTATAGAGGTTCAGTTTGACTATATAGGTTCAGTTCGACTATAGAAGTTCAGTTTGACTATAGGTTCAGTTTGACTATAGAGGTTCAGTTTTACTATAGAGGTTCAGTTTGACTTTAGAGTTCAGTTTGACTATACAGGTTCAGTTTGACTATAGAGGTTCAGTCTGCTATAGATGTTCAGTTTGACTATAGAGGTTCAGTCTGACTATAGATGTTCAGTTTGACTATAGAGGTTCAGTCTGACTATAGAGGTTCAGTCTGACTATAGAGGTTCAGTTTGACTATATAGGTTCAGTTTGACTATAGAGGTAGTTTGACTATAGAGGTTCAGTTTGACTATATAGGTTCAGTTTGACTATAGAGGTAGTTTGACTATAGAGGTTCAGTTTGACTATAGAGGTAGTTTGACTATAGAGGTTCAGTTTGACTTTAGAGTTCAGCTGACTATAGAGGAAACCTCGAAGTTCCCCTAATAGCAGCGCACGGGCAAAATACCAACGGACAGCTCTTATAAAATGTAAAAAAAAGAAGATTTTTTATTTTATTGTGGGTGGGGTGGGGGCGTGGGCACAACATTAGCAGTAATATTTCACATTCGACAAGAGTGTGTGATGCGAGATATACTGAATACTATATGGTGTGATCATCCTAATATTAGCAGTAATATTCCACTATCTTTCACATTCAGTTAGAAAATAATGTGTGATGTGAGATATACTCAATACTGTTGTGTGATTATCACAGTCGTGAGAGTGGTAAACTGTGATTACGGTCTATGATCTTTTATATTCTAAAACCACTATGTCAGTTAATATGTACTTTACAATTAATATCATCGTGTATGAATACTATATGTTATGCTATTATCTATCATAATTTTGTATGTTTATTGTACATGTATTATGTAAATCTCCTACTCTGGGAAAAATAAAGAAATACATTTACTCTCTATAATGCACATGAAATCTATATACACATAACATTGGCACAGTGAATTTAACCACGACATATTATTTATGTAATGATTTTGAAATAAAAATAAGATGACTCGTTGTAATTCAAAGTTAATATCGAAATAAATGCGTTAAGACAGAATATATCAATTAAAAAACAACAAAAAAAACTCAGCAACGGTCTTGATCATACATTTTAATTTGCATTTATAAATCGTTTTGGTCAATAACATTCTCGCCAGAGTATCACAACCGTACGCCTGGGTGTACGGAGTATCACAACCGTACGTCTGGGTGTACAGAGTATCACAACCGTACGCCTGGGTGTAGGTTTTTAACTCCGAGATGTGAGGGTGATCAATATATGAACACATTTGAAATGAACCAGTGACAATAATGCAAGGTTTAACACTCATTACGCACACCTTTTAAACACAGATTAACAGTAAATACACACTGAGCATTCACAGGAAACAGAAACGTGGGAATAGCGTAGTATAGAATACAATGTTGTACCATATACGCAATGACAGTTAAAATATAAAAACGGTAATCTTGGAAACATTATTAAATGCGCATAACGCCGAAAAAAGCTATTCAGTTCTTATATTTACATTATTTTGCCGTCGTTACAGTACCAGCAATAATTAACGTGCCTTAAAAGAATGATAAAAAACAGTTCAAGGCAGACCCATACCGTCAGTGTATATTCAGACAATGGAACAACCAGTTTCTACTTCGATGCATTGTATGAGTTCGTAGTAGCTACGTCTCCTTGAAAAATGAAGATTATTCGAATGTTAAACGCCATTTTTTTATAACAGGACGAGTCAAGTGCAGTAAATATAAATAAAGAGATGCCACTTAGCTTACATAAATAACCGGACCTCTCTCTCTCTTTCTCTCTCTCTCTCTCTCTCTCTCTCTCTCTCTCTCTCTCTCTCTCTCTCTCTTTGTGACACGTTTTCACGGCGTTATTTGTTAGTATATTATTATTGTACATGGCCTATAAGATGTACATTCGCCATAGTTAATCCTATCTATTCACTCTACATTATCCTGTGTTGAGAACATCTATTCACGCTACATTCTCCTGTGTTAAGAACATATATTCACTGTACATTCTCCTTTGTTGAGAACATCTATTCACTCTACATTTTCCTGTGTTGAGAACATATATTCACTCTACATTCTCCTTTGTTGAGAACATCTATTCACGCTACATTCTCCTGTGTTGAGAACATATATTCACTGTACATTCTACTTTGTTGAGAACATCTATTCACGTTACAGTCTCCTGTGCTGAGAACATATATTCACTCTACATTCTCCTGTGTTGAGAACATCTATTCACGCTACATTCTCCTGTGTTGAGAACATATATTCACTGTACTTTCTCCTTTGTTGAGAACATCTATTCACGTTACAGTCTCCTTTGTTGAAAACATCTATTCACTCTACATTCTCCTGTGTTAAGAAAATCTATTCATGGCATAATGTTCATAGTGGAGTTTCCGTTTTTGCATTTCCAAACGTTGAGCCTCTCTATGCACGTTACAATTGAACCTATCTATTCACGGTATATTCTCTTTTGTGAGCCTTTATTCATGGTACAATTTCCATATTTGAGCATATCTATTCACGGTACATCCTTCTCTAACTATGGTACATTCTATTTATTTAACCATCTCTAATTACGGTACATCCTCGTTTGTTTAGATTTTCTACTCACGATTTTTTATTTCTCATAGTTGAGCATCTATACAGTATTCACGATTTATTCTTCATTGTTGAACCACCCCATTTACATTATATTCGTCATAGTGTAATCTCCTCCAGTCTAGATTATATTCGTCATTGTGTAATCTCCTCCTGTCTAGATTATATTCGTCATAGTGTAATCTCCTCCTGTCTAGATTATATTCGTCATTGTGTAATCTCCTCCTGTCTAGATTATATTCGTCATAGTGTAATCTCCTCCTGTCTAGATTATATTCGTCATTGTGTAATCTCCTCCTGTCTAGATTATATTCGTCATAGTGTAATCTCCTCCTGTCTAGATTATATTCGTCAAAGTGTAATCTCCTCCTGCCTAGATTATATTCGTCAAAGTGTAATCTTCTCCTGTCTAAATTATATTCGTCATAGTGTAATCTCATCCTGTCTAGATTATATTCGTCAAAGTGTAATCTCCTCCAGTCTATATTATATTCATCAAAGTGTAATCTCCTCCTGTCTAGATTATATTCGTTAAAGTGTAATATCCTCCTGTCTAGATTACATTCGTCATAGTGTGATCTCCTCCTGTCTAGATTATATTCGTCAAAGTGTAATCTCCTCCTGTCTAGATCATATTCGTCAAAGTGTAATCTCCTCCTGTTTAGATTATATTCGTCATAATGTGATCTCCTCCTGTCTAGATTATATTCGTCATAGTGTGATCTCCTCCTGTCTAGATTATATTCGTCAGTGTAATCTCCTCCTGTCTAGATTATATTCGTCATAGTTTAATCTCCTCCTGTCTAGATTATATTCGTCATAGTGTAATCTCCTCCTGTCTAGATTATATCCGTCAAAGTGTAATCTCCTCCTGTCTAGATTATATTCGTCATAGTGTAATATCCTCCTGTCTAGATTATATTCGTCATAGTTTAATCTCCTCATGTCTAGATTATATTCGTCATAGTTTAATCTCCTCCTGTAGAGATTATATTCGTCAAAGTGTAATCTCCTCCTGTCTAGATTATATTCGTCATAGTTTAATCTCCTCATGTCTAGATTATATTCATCAAAGTGTAATCTCCTCCTGTCTAGATTATATTCGTCATAGTGTGATCTCCTCCTGTATAGATTATATTCGTCAGTGTAATCTCCTCCTGTCTAGATTATATTCGTCAGTGTAATCTCCTCCTGTCTAGATTATATTCGTCATAGTTTAATCTCCTCCTGTCTAGATTATATTCGTCAAAGTGTGATCTCCTCCTGTCTAGATTATATTCGTCATAGTGTGATCTCCTCCTGTCTAGATTGTATTCGTCATAGTTTATTCTCCTCCAGTCTAGATTATATTCGTCATAGTGTGATCTCCTCCTGTCTAGATTATATTCGTCATAGTTTAATCTCCTCATGTCTAGATTATATTCATCAAAGTGTAATCTCCTCCTGTCTAGATTATATTCGTCATAGTGTGATCTCCTCCTGTCTAGATTATATTCGTCAGTGTAATCTCCTCCTGTCTAGATTATATTCGTCATAGTGTAATCTCCTCCTGTCTAGATTATATTCGTCATAGTTTAATCTTCTCATGTCTAGATTATATTCGTCATAGTTTAATCTCCTCATGTCTAGATTATATTCGTCAAAGTGTAATCTCCTCCTGTCTAGATTATATTCGTCATAGTTTAATCTCCTCATGTCTAGATTATATTCATCAAAGTGTAATCTCCTCCTGTCTGGATTATATTCGTCATAGTGTGATCTCCTCCTGTCTAGATTATATTCGTCAGTGTAATCTCCTCCTGTCTAGATTATATTCGTCAGTGTAATCTCCTCCTGTCTAGATTATATTCGTCATAGTTTAATCTCCTCCTGTCTAGATTATATTCGTCAAAGTGTGATCTCCTCCTGTCTAGATTATATTCGTCATAGTGTGATCTCCTCCTGTCTAGATTGTATTCGTCATAGTTTATTCTCCTCCTGTCTAGATTATATTCGTCATAGTGTGATCTCCTCCTGTCTAGATTATATTCGTCATAGTTTAATCTCCTCATGTCTAGATTATATTCATCAAAGTGTAATCTCCTCCTGTCTAGATTATATTCGTCATAGTGTGATCTCCTCCTGTCTAGATTATATTCGTCAGTGTAATCTCCTGCTGTCTAGATTATATTCGTCAGTGTTATCTCCTCCTGTCTAGATTATATTCGTCATAGTTTAATCACCTCCTGTCTAGATTATATTCGTCAAAGTGTAATCTCCTCATGCCTAGATTATATTCGTCATAGTGTAATCTCCTCCTGTCTAGATTGTATTCGTCATAGTTTATTCTCCTCCTGTCTAGATTATATTCGTCATAGTGTGATCTCCTCCTGTCTAGATTATATTCGTCAGTGTAATCTCCTCCTGTCTAGATTATATTCGTCAGTGTAATCTCCTCCTGTCTAGATTATATTCGTCATAGAATAATCTCCTCCTGTCTAGATTATATTCGTCATAGTGTAATCTCCTCCAGTCTAGATTATATTCGTCATAGTGTAATCTCCTCCTGTCTAGATTATTTTCGTCATAGTTTAATCTCCTCCTGTCTAGATTATATCCGTCAAAGTGTAATCTCCTCCTGTCTAGATTATATTCGTCATAGTGTAATCTCCTCCTGTCTAGATTATATTCGTCATAGTTTAATCTCCTCATGTCTAGATTATATTCATCAAAGTGTAATCTCCTCCTGTCTAGATTATATTCGTCATAGTGTGATCTCCTCCTGTCTAGATTATATTCGTCAGTGTAATCTCCTCCTGTCTAGATTATATTCGTCAGTGTAATCTCCTCCTGTCTAGATTATATTCGTCATAGTTTTATCTCCTCCTGTCTAGATTATATTCGTCAAAGTGTAATCTCCTTCTGTCTAGATTATATTCGTCAAAGTGTGATATCCTCCTGTCTAGATTATATTCGTCATAGTGTGATCTCCTCCTGTCTAGATTGTATTCGTCATAGTTTATTCTCCTCCTGTCTAGATTATATTCGTCATAGTGTGATCTCCTCCTGTCTAGATTATATTCGTCATAGTTTAATCTCCTCATGTCTAGATTATATTCATCAAAGTGTAATCTCCTCCTGTCTAGATTATATTCGTCATAGTGTGATCTCCTCCTGTCTAGATTATATTCGTCAGTGTAATCTCCTCCTGTCTAGATTATATTCGTCAGTGTAATCTCCTCCTGTCTAGATTATATTCGTCATAGTTTAATCTCCTCCTGTCTAGATTATATTCGTCAAAGTGTAATATCCTCATGCCTAGATTATATTCGTCATAGTGTAATCTCCTCCTGTCTAGATTGTATTCGTCATAGTTTATTCTCCTACTGTCTAGATTATATTCGTCATAGTGTGATTTCCTCCTGTCTAGATTATATTCATCAGTGTAATCTCCTCCTGTCCAGATTATATTCGTCAGTGTAATCTCCTCCTGTCTAGATTATATTCGTCATAGTTTAATCTCCTCCTGTCTAGATTATATTCGTCATAGTGTAATCTCCTCATGCCTAGATTATATTCGTCATAGTGTAATCTCCTCCTGTCTAGATTATATTCGTCATAGTGTAATCTCCTCATGCCTAGATTATATTCGACATAGTGTAATCTCCTCCTGTCTAGATTATATTCGTCATAGTTTAATCTCCTCCTGTCTAGATTATATTCGTCATAGTTTAATCTCCTCCTGTCTAGATTATATTCGTCAGTGTAATCTCCTCCTGTCTAGATTATATTCGTCAAAGTGTGATCTCTTCCTGTCTAGATTATATTCGTCATTGTTTAATCTCCTCCTGTCTAGATTATATTCGTCAGTGTAATCTCCTCCTGTCTAGATTATATTCGTCAGTGTAATCTCCTCCTGTCTAGATTATATTCATCAAAATGTAATCTCCTCCTGTCTAGATTATATTCGTCAAAGTGTAATCTCCTCCTATCTAGATTATATTCATCAAAGTGATATCTTCTCCTGTCAAGATTATATTCGTCATAGTGTAATCTCCTCCTGTCTAGATTATATTCGTCATAGTTTAATCTCCCCCTGTCTAGATTATATTCGTCATAGTTTAATCTCCTCCTGTCTAGATTATATTCATCAAAGTGTAATTTCCTCCTATCTAGATTATATTCGTCATAGTGTAATCTCCTCCTGTCTAGATTATATTCGTCATAGTTTAATCTCCCCCTGTCTAGATTATATTCGTCATAGTTTAATCTCCTCCTGTCTAGATTAAATTCGTCATAGTTTAATTTCCTCTTATCTAGATTATATTTGTCATAGTGTAATCTCCTCCTGTCTAGATTATATTCGTCAAAGTGTAATCTCCTCCTGTCAAGATTATATTCGTCAAAGTGTAATCTTCTCCTGTCTAAATTATATTCGTCATAGTTTAATCTCCTCCTGTCTAGATTATATTCGTCAAAGTGTAATCTCCTCCAGTCTAGATTATATTCATCAAAGTGTAATCACCTCCTGTCTAGATTATATCCGTCAAAGTGTAATCTCCCCCTGTCTAGATTATATTCGTCATAGTGTGATCTCCTCCTGTCTAGATTATATTCGTCATAGTGTAATCGTCTCCTGTCTAGATTATATTCATCATAGTGTAATCTCCTCCAGTCTAGATTATATTCATCAAAGTGTAATCTCCTCCTGTCTAGATTAAATTCGTCAAAGTGTAATCTCCTCCTGTTTATATTATATTCATCATAGTGTAATCTCCTCCAGTCTAGATTATATTCGTAAAAGTGTAATCTCCTCCTGTCTAGATTATATTCATCATAGTGTAATCTTCCCCTGTCTAGATTATATTCGTCATGGTGTAATCTCCTCGTGTCTAGATTATATTCGTCATAGTGTAATCTCCTCCTGTTTAATTATATTCGTCATAGTGTAATCTCCTCATGTCTAGATTATATTCGTCATAGTGTAATCTCCTCATGTCTAGATTATATCCGTCATAGTGTAATCTCCTCCTGTCTAGATTATATTCGTCATAGTTTAATCTCTCCCAGTTTATATTATATTCATCATAGTGTAATCTCCTCCAGTCTAGATTATTATGTCATAGTGTGATCTTCTCCTGTCTAGATTATATTCGTCATAGTGTAATCTCCTCCTGTCTAGATTATATTCGTCAAAGTGTAATCTCCTCCTGTCTAGATTATATTCATCATAGTGTAATCTTCCCCTGTCTAGATTATATTCGTCATGGTGTAATCTCCTCCTGTCTAGATTATATTCGTCATAGTGTAATCTCCTCCTGTTTAATTATAATCGTCATAGTGTAATCTCCTCATGTCTAGATTATATTCGTCATAGTGTAATCTCCTCATGTCTAGATTATATCCGTCATAGTGTAATCTTCTCCTGTCTAGATTATATTCGTCATAGTGTAATCTCCTCATGTCTAGATTATATCCGTCATAGTGTAATCTCCTCCTGTCTAGATTATATTCGTCAAAGTGTAATCTCCTCCTGTTTAGATTATATTCATCATAGTGTAATCTCCTCCACACTAGATTATATTCGTAAAAGTGTAATCTCCTCCTGTCTAGATTATATTCATCATAGTGTAATCTTCCACTGTCTAGATTATATTCGTCATGGTGTAATCTCCTCCTGTCTTGATTATATTCGTCATAGTGTAATCTCCTCATATCTAGATTATATCCGTCATAGTGTAATCTCCTCCTGTCTAGATTATATTCGTCATAGTGTAATCTCCTCATGTCTAGATTATATCCGTCATAGTGTAATCTCCTCCTGTCTAGATTATATTCGTCATAGTGTAATCTCCTCATGTCTAGATTATATTCGTCATAGTGTAATCTCCTCCTGTTTAATTATATTCGTCATAGTGTAATCTCCTCCTGCCTAGATTATATCCGTCATAGTGTAATCTCCTCCTGTCTAGATTATATTCGTCATAGTTTAATATCCTTCTGTCTAAATTATATTCATCAAAGTGTAATCTCCTCCTGTCTAGATTATATTCGTCAAAGTGTAATCTCCTCCTTTTTAGGCTATATTCGTCATAGTTCAATCTCCTCCTGTTTAATTATGTTCGTCATTGTGCAATATCCTTCTGTCTAGATTATATTCATCAAAGTGTAATCTTCTCCTGTCTAGATTATATTCGTCATAGTGTAATCTCCTCCTGTCTAGATTATATTCGTCATAGTTTAATCTCCTCCTGTCTAGATTATATTCGTCATAGTTTAATCTACTCCTGTCTAGATTATATTCGTCAAAGTGTAATCTCCTCCTCTCTAGATTATATTCGTCATAGTGTGATCTCCTCCTGTTTAGATTATATTCGTCATAGTGTGATCTCCTCCTGTTTAGATTATATTCGTCATAGTTTATCTCCTCCTGTCTAGATTATATTCGTCAGTGTAATCTCCTCCTGTCTAGATTATATTCGTCATAGTGTGATCTCCTCCTGTTTAGATTATATTCGTCATAGTTTAATCTCCTCCTGTCTAGATTATATTCGTCAGTGTAATCTCCTCCTGTCTCGATTATATTCGTCATAGTGTGATCTCCTCCTGTCTAGTTTATATTCGTCAGTGTAACCTCCTCCTGTCTAGATTATATCCGTCATAGTTTAATCTCCTCTTGTCTAGATTATATTCGTCATAGTGTAATCTCCTCTTGTCTAGATTATATTCGTCAAAGTGTAATCTTCTCCTGTCTAGATTATATTCGGCATAGTTTAATCTCCTCTTGTCTAGATTATATTCGTCATAGTGTGATCTCCTCCTGTCTAGATTATATTCGTCATAGTTTAATCTCCTCCTGTCTAGATTATATTCGTCAAAGTGTAATCTCCTCCTTTCTAGATTATATTCGTCATAGTGTAATCTCCTCCTGTCTAGATTATATTCGTCATAGTGTAATCTCCTCCTGGCTAGATTATATTCGTCATAGTGTAATCTCCTCCTGTCTAGATTATATTCGTCATAGTGTGATCTCCCCCTGTCTTGATTATATTCGTCATAGTTTAATCTCCTCCAGTCTAGATTATATTCGTCATAGTGTAATCTCCTCCTGTCTAGATTATATTCGTCAAAGTGTAATCTTCTACTGTCTAGATTATATTCGTCATAGTTTAATCTCCTCCTGTCTAGATTATATTCGTCATAGTGTGATCTCCTCCAGTCTAGATTATATTCGTCAAAGTGTAATCTCCGCCTGTCTAGATTATATTCGTCATAGTGTAATCTCCTCCTGTCTAGATTATATTCGTCATAGTTTAATCTCCTCCAGTCTAGATTATATTTGTCAAAGTGTAATCTCCCCCTGTCAAGATTATATTCGTCATAGTGTAATCTCCCCCTGTCTAGATTATATTCGTCATAGTGTAATCTCCTCCAGTCTAGATTATATTCGTCAAAGTGTAATCTCCCCCTGTCTAGATTATATTCGTCATAGTGTAATCTCATCCTGTCTAGATTATATTCGTCATAGTGTAATCTCCTCCTGTCTAGATTATATTCGTCATAGTGTAATCTCCCCCTGTCTAGATTATATTCGTCATAGTTTAATCTCCTCCTGTCTAGATTATATTCGTCAAAGTGTAATCTCCCCCTGTCTAGATTATATTCGTCATAGTGTAATCTCCCCCTGTCTAGATTATATTCGTCATAGTGTAATCTCCCCCTGTCTAGATTATATTCGTCATAGTGTAATCTCCTCCTGTCTAGATTATATTCGGCATAGTTTAATCTCCTCTTGTCTAGATTGTATTCGTCATAGGGTAATCTCCTCTTGTCTAGATTATATTCGTCATAGTGTAATCTTCTCTTGTCTAGATTATATTCGTCATAGTTTAATCTCCTCCTGTCTAGATTATATTCGTCAAAGTGTAATCTCCTCCTGTCTAGATTATATTCGTCATAGTTTAATCTCCTCCTGTCTAGATTATATTAGTCATAGTGTAATCTCCTCCTGTCTAGATTATATTCGTCAAAGTGTGATATCCTCCTGTCTAGATTATATTCGTCATAGTGTGATCTCCTCCTGTCTAGATTGTATTCGTCATAGTTTATTCTCCTCCTGTCTAGATTATATTCGTCATAGTGTCATCTCCTCCTGTTTAATTATATTCGTCATAGTGTAATCTCCTCATGTCTAGATTATATTCGTCATAGTGTAATCTCCTCATGTCTAGATTATATCCGTCATAGTTTAATCTCCTCCTGTCTAGATTATATTCGTCATAGTTTAATCTCTCCCAGTTTATATTATATTCATCATAGTTTAATCTCCTCCAGTCTAGATTATTATGTCATAGTGTGATCTTCTCCTGTCTAGATTATATTCGTCATAGTGTAATCTCCTCCTGTCTAGATTATATTCGTCATAGTGTAATCTCCTCCTATCTAGATTATATTCGTCATAGTGTGATCTCCCCCTGTCTTGATTATATTCGTCATAGTTTAATCTCCTCCAGTCTAGATTATATTCGTCATAGTGTAATCTCCTCCTGTCTAGATTATATTCGTCAAAGTGTAATCTTTTCCTGTCTAGATTATATTCGTCATAGTTTAATCTCCTCCTGTCTAGATTATATTCGTCATAGTCTGATCTCCTCCAGTCTAGATTATATCCGTCATAGTGTGATCTCCTCCTGTCTAGATTATATTCGTCATAGTGTAATCTCCTCATGTCTAGATTATATCCGTCATAGTGTAATCTCCTCCTGTCTAGATTATATTCGTCATAGTGTAATCTCCTCATGTCTAGATTATATTCGTCATAGTGTAATCTCCTCCTGTTTAATTATAATCGTCATAGTGTAATCACCTCCTGCCTAGATTATATCCGTCATAGTGTAATCTCCTCCTGTCTAGATTATATTCGTCATAGTTTAATATCCTTCTGTCTAAATTATATTCATCAAAGTGTAATCTCCTCCTGTCTAGATTATATTCGTCAAAGTGTAATCTCCTCCTTTTTAGACTATATTCCTCATAGTTCAATCTCCTCCTGTTTAATTATGTTCGTCATTGTGCAATATCCTTCTGTCTAGATTATATTCATCAAAGTGTAATCTTCTCCTGTCTAGATTATATTCGTCATAGTGTAATCTCCTCCTGTCTAGATTATATTCGTCATAGTTTAATCTCCTCCTGTCTAGATTATATTCGTCATAGTTTAATCTCCTCCTGTCTAGATTATATTCGTCAAAGTGTAATCTCCTCCTCTCTAGATTATATTCGTCATAGTGTGATCTCCTCCTGTTTAGATTATATTCGTCATAGTGTGATCTCCTCCTGTTTAGATTATATTCGTCATAGTTTAATCTCCTCCTGTCTAGATTATATTCGTCAGTGTAATCTCCTCCTGTCTAGATTATATTCGTCATAGTGTGATATCCTCCTGTTTAGATTATATTCGTCATAGTTTAATCTCCTCCTGTCTAGATTATATTCGTCAGTGTAATCTCCTCCTGTCTCGATTATATTCGTCATAGTGTGATCTCCTCCTGTCTAGATTATATTCGTCAGTGTAATCTCCTCCTGTCTAGATTATATCCGTCATAGTTTAATCTCCTCTTGTCTAGATTATATTCGTCATAGTGTAATCTCCTCTTGTCTAGATTATATTCGTCAAAGTGTAATCTTCTCCTGTCTAGATTATATTCGGCATAGTTTAATCTCCTCTTGTCTAGATTATATTCGTCATAGTGTGATCTCCTCCTGTCTAGATTATATTCGTCATAGTTTAATCTCCTCCTGTCTAGATTATATTCGTCAAAGTGTAATCTCCTCCTTTCTAGATTATATTCGTCATAGTGTAATCTCCTTCTGTCTAGATTATATTCGTCATAGTGTAATCTCCTCCTGGCTAGATTATATTCGTCATAGTGTAATATCCTCCTGTCTAGATTATATTCGTCATAGTGTGATCTCCCCCTGTCTTGATTATATTCGTCATAGTTTAATCTCCTCCAGTCTAGATTATATTCGTCATAGTGTAATCTCCTCCTGTCTAGATTATATTCGTCAAAGTGTAATATTCTCCTGTCTAGATTATATTCGTCATAGTTTAATCTCCTCCTGTCTAGATTATATTCGTCATAGTGTGATCTCCTCCAGTCTAGATTATATTCGTCAAAGTGTAATCTCCGCCTGTCTAGATTATATTCGTCATAGTGTAATCTCCTCCTGTCTAGATTATATTCGTCATAGTTTAATCTCCTCCAGTCTAGATTATATTTGTCAAAGTGTAATCTCCCCCTGTCTAGATTATATTCGTCATAGTGTAATCTCCCCCTGTCTAGATTATATTCGTCATAGTGTAATCCTCTCCAGTCTAGATTATATTCGTCAAAGTGTAATCTCCCCCTGTCTAGATTATATTCGTCATAGTGTAATCTCATCCTGTCTAGATTATATTCGTCATAGTGTAATCTCCTCCTTTCTAGATTATATTCGTCATAGTTTAATCTCCCCCTGTCTAGATTATATTCGTCATAGTTTAATCTCCTCCTGTCTAGATTATATTCGTCAAAGTGTAATCTCCCCCTGTCTAGATTATATTCGTCATAGTGTAATCTCCCCCTGTCTAGATTATATTCGTCATAGTGTAATCTCCCCCTGTCTAGATTATATTCGTCATAGTGTAATCTCCTCCTGTCTAGATTATATTCGGCATAGTTTAATCTCCTCTTGTCTAGATTGTATTCGTCATAGGGTAATCTCCTCTTGTCTAGATTATATTCGTCATAGTGTAATCTTCTCTTGTCTAGATTATATTCGTCATAGTTTAATCTCCTCCTGTCTAGATTATATTCGTCAAAGTGTAATCTCCTCCTGTCTAGATTATATTCGTCATAGTTTAATCTCCTCCTGTCTAGATTATATTCGTCATAGTGTAATCTCCTCCTGTCTAGATTATATTCGTCATAGTGAAATCTCCTCCTGTCTAGATTATATTCGTCATAGTGTAATCTCCTCCTGTCTAGATTATATTCGTCAAAGTGTAATCTCTTCCTTTCTAGATTATATTCGTCATAGTGTAATCTCCCCCTGTCTAGATTATATTCGTCATAGTGTAATCTACCCCTGTCTAGATTATATTCGTCATATTGTAATCTCCCCCTGTCTAGATTATATTCGTCAAAGTGTAATCTCCCCCTGTCTAGATTATATTCGTCATAGTGTAATCTCATCCTGTCTAGATTATATTCGTCATAGTATAATCTCCTCCTGTCTAGATTATATTCATCATAGTTTAATCTCCTCCTGTCTAGATTATATTCGTCATAGTTTAATCTCCTCCTGTCTAGATTATATTCGTCATAGTGTAATCTCCTCCTATCTAGATTATATTCGTCATAGTGTAATCTCCTCCTGTCTAGATTATATTCGTCATAGTGTAATCTCCTTCTGTCTAGATTATATTCGTCATAGTGTAATCTCCTCCTGTCTAGATTATATTCGTCATAGTGTAATCTCCTTCTGTCTAGATTATATTCTTCAAAGTGTAATCTCCCCCTGTCTAGATTATATTCGTCATAGTGTAATCTCCTCCTGTCTAGATTATATTCGGCATAGTGTAATCTCCTCCTGTCTAGATTATATTCGTCAAAGTGTAATCTCCTCCTGTCTAGATTATATTCGTCATAGTTTAATCTCCTCTTGTCTAGATCATTCTTCAAAACTGAGCCACTCTTTCCAGCTGGACTTTATGTTTTAGGTTAATTCTTTATTGTTCGGACTATGTTTACGGTTTGTTCTAATACTGTTTTTTTATATAACATAACATAACATAATTTTATTCAGCATTAAACCATTACAATAGTTTATAGCCTACAAAATGAATAATACAATCTTTCTCACATTCATGGTGACATAATGCTAATAAATATAAATATCTGTTCATTCCAATTATGTTCAAGGAGGAATGCAATTATTATATATTTTCTGACATCTTTCGTTCATAAATATGCATACCCGGAAAATGTTATTGTACAAGTTGTTATACAAGCAATGCGTTAATTATTACAATGCGCTTTTCAGAGGCATAATATAGGTATTTGCTTAACTGTTCGAGTAAGTGTTTAGATTGCTTCGACATGATAGTATCAAATTTATTAAGTGTTGGCCATCTACAGAATAATCTTGGCATATACTTTGTTCTCAGTTCCGCATAAAACGGACAAACAAGCAAAAAATGATACTCACTCTCTATAGCTCTCCTATTACAATATATACACAATCTCTCACTCCGCTCAACATTAGTATATCTCCCCGTCTCAATAGCTAAGGTATGTGCAGAAATTCTAAATTTCGTTAAGGCAATACGAAATTTAGCTGTCGCTATAATATTTAGATAATTTTCATAATCAAGGTTGTATTTAAATCTGCTGTTTGATTTGCTCATATGGTATATCTATCAACAGTTGATTGTGCCAAATATCCGCGAACCCAAGGTTTTCTAATTCGCGTTTTATATACCCCGCCCAGTTCATTCGATTCTCATTATATTCGCAATCCTCTTTTAACATCCAGTAAATCTTGAAAGCTAGAGAATCGCGATTGGTAAGAATTTTTGCCCAGTATTTAAGTATTTTTTTGTTTTCTATATATGTTTAAGGGATAACGACCCAACTCTCCGTATAAGGCCTCTAAGTTAGTTGATTTTCTTACACATAAAATATTTCTACAGAATTTGGTGTGTACATTTTCTATTTTAGGCGCTTCATGGAACCCCCAAATATCACATGCATAGTTTAAAATTGATCCCACAAGGAAGTCAAATAATTTACACTTCTCATTAATAGGGATAGTTATCTGGTTAAAAACATTGTATAACTTATGAAGTGAGTAAGATGCATGCTGAGCTAAATGATGTTGGGTTCTTGACCAATTACCATTTTTGAAAAGTTCCACGCCCAAATACTTGAATGACGTTACTAGTTCCAATTCAACTTCATTACTATACAGTTTTGGCAAGGAATGCCTGTCCTTTTCGAAGACCATTATTTTGGTTTTACTAGTGTTAATTTTTAATCCCCAGATATTACAATAGTTTTGTAAATCGTTTAACATGTATTGTAACGATTCGGCCGATTGTTTAAAGGTCCTTTCACATATACACCGAAACCGAAACGAAACCGAACCGAAAAAATTAGGATGTACTACCGCAAACGAGGGTTTTCACATATACGCCGAAACCGAAACCGAAACCGAAACCGAAACCGAAACGAAGGCGAAACGAAAACATTAGATTCGGTCTAAAATAGGTCTGTAGGAACCTCAAACGTGAAACATGTCACAAATGTAAAAACGGTTACAAATGTAACAAATGTCACATATGTACAAACATACGACAAATGTTACACGTTTGGTGACATATGTAAAAAAAAAGTGACAAAAGTGAGAAAAAAAAGGTTAACAAATGTAAAAATAAAATAAAATAACATATGTAACAAAAAAAGAACACAAATGTAAAAATACATGTTTTAGCTCTGTTGATCAAAGTTCATGAGCATGACGTGGTGCGGAGTCCGTCCGTCCGTCCGTCTGTCCGCCCGTAATTTTTTGTTCGTGCGGACTTCTATTCAGACACCGCTTGGCCAATTTTGACCAAACATCACATGAATGATAATTAAATGAATTTCTTTTTAGATTTGCTAGCATTAGGTCAGCGCGACATCCAAAATGCCCGCCATTACCATATTTTGTCAAAACCTTAAACAACCTTCTTCTAAAGAACCACTGGACAGATTTCGCCAAAAAAAAAAAAATCGCCAACGCCTAGCCTGTCAGATTTGTTTAAGTAAAGTCCCTCGGATAAAACATGATAGTGCTCCGGGGTCCAAAGTTTCTATATTGAGATTTTACATGTTTTTCATAGACTTATATAGGAAAAAACATTTTAAAAAAACCCCTTCTTCTCTGAAACCACAATGTACAGAGCTCTCATGTATTACATGTAGCATCAGTTTATGTCTTCTACTAAGTTTGTCAAATGGCAACCCTGGGGTCAAATTTGGCCCCGTCCCAGGGGTCACAGTTTTACATAGGCTTATATAGGGGAAAAATCTCCTTCTCTTAAACTATAAGAGCCTGAGGTTTAGTATTTTGCATTTACTATAAGCGTATGGTCCTCTAACAAATCTGTTCAAATGGTGATCCTGCGGTCACATTTGGCCCCGCTCCAGAGGTCACATGTTTTATTACATAGACTTAGATTATCAGCTGATAATGAACACGACACAATAATGCAAAACTACGTTTATTAGCAAACTAACTTTAAAGCACGAATATGATATTGGTCAAGTGCTAATGCACATCTGTTGTTGGACGCTGCAAATGTTTCCATGGATGGTAATTGATCCTTACTATCACAATGACAGGGTACAGCGCCTATTCAATTTGGATTAAATTAATAAATGAGGCTCAGAGCTCTACCTATATATATTATTATTTTAATATATTAAAGTGACTGGAGGCCATCTGGAAAAAGCATAGGCAAAAATGCATATACGACTACAACCATGTGATTCAGTTTTATATTCAATGGACATAATTATGCATTACATTTGGACATATTTATGTGTTGTTTAAGTCAATTCTTACAAATATAGCTTTCTCATGTGCCCCCTTCCCCCACAAGCCCCGCCTTTACTCCATTTTCCATCCGATCTTAACCCCACACACCACACCATCCCAAACCCGATTTTTTTTCTATACATATTTCTGTGTTAATTTTGGTTATCAATTATACACCTTTAGCTATGTTGCGCCTCAGCCCAACCCCACATCCCCCACCCCATTATCACCACCACCGCAATTTTTCGGGCGGGCACATGGGTAGAACCACCGACGTTCTGCAAGCCAGCTGGATAGCTTCCTCACATAGAGATTCCTAATCCCCTGAGGGATCGAACCTACAGCAAGAGACTCTAACCAACCACTCTGCCACGGACGCCCCGCATCAATTATAAAAAGGCGCACATAATTAAATTCCAGTTGGCAGCAGTACGTTGTTACTATGTGAACATCTCGACAGCTGTTGAATGGAATGGCTCGCCGTAGGGTGGGGTTGGGACTCTGTTCGAAGTCTTTGTAAAAGAGGGACTGTCATGATTCCAGTGTATACTCAGGAGTGGTTGAGTCCTCTGCAACCAATGCGGCGTACCTGGTCGTAGACTATTTTAAAGCAGTTGAAGCTGGCGTTTGATAATCAAAAAGGGTACTATAAAGTTTTGATATTGTAGGGCAAATAGTTCCAAGAATGACATCCGAGAAATATGTTTTTATGGTCAGGTCAGAGAGACCTTGACATTTGACCTACTACCATGAACGCAATAGGGTAGTTGTTGCAAAATGGATAATACATGTATTTGCATGTTTCAAGATTGAAGGTATAATAGTAAATAAATTACAGCTCAGGAGACGTTTTTTGGGTTGATTGGGTAAGTGTGACCTTAACCTTTTTGAGCTACTGACCCTAAAATTAATATTTTAACAAGGTTATTATTTCTTTAAAGTTTCAGAATGGCCTTATACTTACAATTTACAGATAGGAGAATGTTTCTTAGGATTCGGCAATTGTCAGTTCCAAGTGTCCTTGGTGACCTACTGAACACCAAACCAATAGGCTTCCTCCTCTCGCTACGGAAAATGCCCACATATGACGTTTACTACGGGTAAGGCCAGATGGTATACTTTTGGAGTTGTCATGTGGAATGCTTATGTGCATATTAGGTCATGGTGACCTTGACCTTTTGACTTTCTAACCCCAAAAGTAATAGGGTTCCTTCCCTTACCAAAGGCAATTTGCCTATAAAGTTTCTTGAGTGTAGGTTTTATACTCATGGAGTTATCACTTTGAATATGTATACCCCTATGAGGTTATTGTGAACTTGACCTTTGACCTAGTGAGCCCAAAATCAACAGAATTCCGCCTCTGACCAAGGGCAATGTATTTCTAAAAAAATAAACGTTTAAAAATGTATTTTTACATTTGTGTTCTTTTTTTTACATATTTGTTCTTTTTTCTTTTTTTTACATTTGTGTTCTTTTTTTTCCCTTTTGTCGAATTTATTTTTTACATATGTCACCAAACGTGTTACATTTGTCGTATGCTTTTACATATGTGACTTTTTTTTTACATTTGTAACCGTTTTTACATTTGTGATATTTCTCACGTTTGAGGTTCCTAAATAGGTCCAGATACTACACATTTTCATCCAGAGATTCGGATCAAAATTCGGCTTATATGTGAAAGCACTAGCCGATTCCGAAACGACGGAAAAACGGCTTCGGTTCGGTTTCGTTTCGGTTTCGGTGTATATGTGAAAGGACCTTAAAGATCACAGAATCATCTGCATATAACAAGATAAACACCTTAAATTCATTCATTGTAAACACGTCATTAATATCAGAGTTTATACAACTAGCTATGTCGTTAATGAAAAACATGAACATTATCGGAGACAACGGATCCCCCTGCTTTAAACCTTTGTCGGAGTTGAGAAATTCTGAAACTTTATTTTTGTATTTTATACAAGCCTTTACCGTGCTATACATTGACTGAAGAATTTTCAGCATTCTAGGACTTATATTTTCCTGTGAGAGATTATGCCACAGTAAATATCTTTCTACTGTATCGAACGCTTTTTCGAAATCGACAAACGCATAATAGAGTTTTTTACCTTTTGTGCTTAAAACTTTTGCAATTATAGAATAGAAATTAAAAATACAGTCAGCAGTAGATTTACATTTTTGAAATCCATACTGGTTATCATTTATCTTATTGTGTTTTACGGACCATTTATTTATACGATTAAGTAAAACATGAGAAAATATTTTTGGTAACATATTGATAAGAGTTATACCTCTGTAATTACTCGTGGAGTCAATATCTCCCTTATTCTTGAATATAGGGATTAACATTCCTTCACCCCAAGACTTTGGATATTCTCCGCTTAAGAAAATCTTATTTAAGATTTTAACAATATAAGGTAAAATAATATTCCTTGTCCGGAAAGAGAGTGTCTATTCCGGCTGATTTTCTATTACTAATAGACGATTCTATGACAGAATTAATTTCGTCGATATTTATTTCGCCGTCAAGATCAGGGTCTATAAAATCCGAATGGTTATCTGCCGGGTTATCATTTATATTGTGTACATTATTGTCTGTTTGAAATATTGTC
Organism: Cyrtodaria siliqua; assembly: GCA_037043455.1. Taxonomy (NCBI): domain Eukaryota; kingdom Metazoa; phylum Mollusca; class Bivalvia; order Adapedonta; family Hiatellidae; genus Cyrtodaria; species Cyrtodaria siliqua. The sequence continues at coordinate 215,243 of JAWPHD010003083.1, forward strand.
TTAAAATGATCGAAGAAATCCTGAACTGACAAGTTGTCCGAGCTTTTCCCTTTCTTATTCAAATGTTTGTTAATGTTTTTTCCAAAAGTCACGCGGTTTTGATTTCGACAAATCGCATACGCGTTTACCTTCACTGCGTTAAAAATTATTATGAGCTTTACGCTTGGTTTTATTGTAAAAGGTTCTCGTTTCAGAGAACGTCCTTCTATTATCGTCCTTTTTGCATTTAAAAAAATTATTTCTGGCATTTGTAAATAGTTTACGCGTATTTATACAGTCCTCATTAAACCAGTTATTAACTTGTTTTTTTCTTCTTATGATTTCCCGCTCAAAAAACGTTATATCTTTCCCCATAACGTCATCTAAATTTTTTTGCAGAAATTTAGTGAATTTTTCGATCGACGAATCAACGCTATCAGTATCTATATTTGATATAAAATTATTTAATTGATCCTGTTTTGTTAAAACATGTTCATAAAAAATATGCGCCTTAATCTCATCCCATATAATTTTGTGAATTAATTGTGGTTCCTTATTGACACCTTTGTCCTTCTTTTTAATATTAATTAATATTAGCAAAGGCATGTGATCTGAAAATTCATTGCCTGGCAATATTTCAAAATCTTTAATATGATGAATATCCGCGTGGTCAATCAATAAATAATCAAGCACACTCTGACCACGAGCCGAGCAATAGGTGTAGTCACCGTTTTCGATCCGCCCATTCGCTATACATAAACCAGTTAATTGACAAAATGACAATAGCTTTCGACCCTGCGCGTCGATCACGTGATCGCTACTTTTACGTATCGTAATGTCAACAAACATTGCGTCATCGCTGTCATCCAAGTATCTGTCAAAGCCTAAAATATCTGTGTTCTCGCATCCAGTGCGACTATTAAAATCGCCTGCAACCAGCACTTTTCCAAGATTTATATATTTTATGACATAGTTTTCTAGCATTTCCAAATGATCAATTTCGTCCCCATTATCGTTTATGCGCTCTAAAACTTTTGATCTAGAGTCCGGAAGGTAAACGTGACCAGTGTAAACATCTTCGTCAAAATGAAATATATCTCTTTTAATTCTTAGCCATATAAAACCATAAGAAGATTTTTCAACAATTCTGATTTTTTTCTTTTAAGCTCGATTTAAAATATATTGAAATACCTCCGCTAAAACGACCTTTTTTTACTTTTTTTGATTTATTTCCAAAAATATGTTCTGACTCCTATCCAGAAATATCTAGATTCGAGGTTTCATTTTTTCTACAAAGAAAAATAACATGATAATGAGAAATAAAATCTAAAAATTCTATATCTCCCAATTTTCTCTTTAAACCATATACATACCAAGAAATTAATTTAAGATCTTCCTCCAATTGACATCCCTAATCCTGCTTATATTCCTGTCCATTTATAAATAATTTCTCTCTCACCATTCTCACATTATTACCCTTCTCTTCTTCACGTTTCATGATAGGATAGAGAGCTTGACGTTTGTTTATAACCTCTCTTGGCCACTGAGGTTTTACTGCATAATTATTGTTTTTCAAGTCCATTCTTAAGTCCATTCCTTTTTTCCTTACGTTTTCCCTGTCTGAGTATTGGTGAAATTTCACAACAATTGGTCTGGTCTTGTTGACTTTTCTCTGGCCCAGCCTGTGTGCTCGATCGATCTCTATCCTCCCCACCGCCTCAATGTCCATATGGAGCTGATCGCAACAGAACGTTTTGACGAGTTCCGAGCAGTCGTTTGGTTCCATGGCGCTCTCTGCTACCCCGAAGAATAATAGGTTTTCTCGCATAGATCCACATTCGATCTCCAGCAGCTTAAAGTCGACCTTTTCCTTTTCTTGCGATAATATCAAAGTTTTTTGTTCCATTTGTTTGCACATGTGTGATAGTGCTTTTTGTCCGCACGACGCTTTTTGTCCGCGGCCCTTTTTGTCCGCACAAAATTTGAAAAAGTGACGCTTTTTGTCCGCGTGGCGCTTTTTGTCCGCAGAAAAAAATGAAAAAATGATGCCTTTTGTCCGCATGGCGCTTTTTGTCCGCACAAAATTTGAAAAAGTGAAGCTTTTTGTCCGCGCGGCGCTTTTTGTCCGCAGAAAATAATGAAAAAATAATGCCTTTTGTCCGCATGGCGCTTTTTGTCCGCACACAATTTGAAAAAGTGACGCCTTTTGTCCGCGCGGCGCTTTTTGTACACATAAATTCAGAAAAAGTAACTCTTTTTGTCCGTGAGACGCTTGTAGCATTTGATAAAACTTGTTGTCAAAACTTGACCTGCCAATGTCCATAATACATATTTCGAGCCTGTTGTATTTGGTGGTGGGGGGGGGGGGGGGGGGTTGTGGGGGGGGGGATTTTGAATAGGTAACTGTAAATCACAGTTAGCCATACATTTTCATGAGCAAAGTGTGATATTCGACTTGTTTTCAGATAATGAGACCCACCCATTAAAGCATTTGTGACCAGTACTAATAATAACACATTAAAGAAATGGCCCTTGATTTAGTTCAAAATGCTATAGTTTGCCTTGTTAAGACGACGGAGCCTTCATTTTTCATTCGATCTTTACCAGATTGTCAATAATAGTTTTTTGTGATGACAACCCTTGATATAAGAGCCATTTAAGCAAGTAGAGCAACCACGGGCCCTCTTGGGCCTCTTGTTATAATTTTATGTTAATAAATTTGCCGACTTCTCAGTCTTGTCACGCATTACACCTACAACTTCAATTCATGTTAATGTTAAAACTTTTACATGAGAGGTTAGTTGATTTGCCAAGGCGATGCAACACACAATTAAATTGTAGTTCATGAAAGTCCCACTATTTGTTGTGTTACAGACAAACATCTGAACCGCTTACTTCGTAAAATGTACATGTATATTAGTCTGTTTTATAAGTGGCAAGTTAATGTGATAATGTAAAACCTACAGTCGAACGAAATCGCTCGAAATAGCATAGCTGGAGACATAGGTTTTGTGACACTTAATCATGAACGGTGTAGAATACAGTCTCTGTACTGCTCTAAAACTACCAATGTTAACCAACATCATCAGTTGGGTGTCCATACATCGTAAAGTGTTTCGCCCCTTTCAAAACAAAAGACACTCTAGTATGGCGGGGCTACAGTGCTGATCAGGCACTGCATGTTGGTAGTTAGCACCAGCTCTTGGCCTCTCCGTGGAGCCAAAGCCAACTTGATGCCTTCTCAGCGACACAGCTCACTGCCTGGATGGCCTGCTCCCTAGCCCGGCATGTGATTTCAATAGCAGTGAGCATCTTCTTCGGTAGATACAGCTTCTTTGGTAACTAGCACCAGCTCTTGGCCTCTCTGCGGAGCCACAGCCAGCTTGATGCTTTCTCAGCAGCGCAGCTCACTGCCTGAATTGCCTGCTTCCTAGCTCGGCCTGTGATTCCGAGAGCAGTGAACATCTTCCACACTGACTGTGCTGGGAATCCTCTACATCCCACCTCCACAGGAAACAGCCAGGCGCTCCAACCCTTGCTGCGACAGTCCTCCATTAACTGTGCGTACTTCCCAGCTTTGAGTTCGTGAGCCTCGTCACACCTCTCTTCCCACTGGACTGTGAGCTCGATGGCAATCAGCTTCTTGGTCTGGGTTGACCATATGACTACATCTGGCCGGAGTGTGGTATGGACTACTTCAGGGAAGACTAACTTCCGTTCTAAGTCCACCTTCATCTCCCATGTCTGAGCCTGGTGTAGGATACCTCGTGCCCGGTTGCTGACCTTTGCCGACTGCCCTTCTTTAACAAATGGGATATATGTTTGCTTGGGAGTAACTGCACGCATCTTTTTCCTATCCTTCTCCAGTGAGTCTTCCAGCTGTCGTAGGACTCTGTCATGCCGCCACCTGTACCGTCCCTGGGCAAGTGCTACCTTGCATGCTGACAGAATGTGCCCTAGGGTCCCTCTCTTGTCACATAAGGGGCAAGTTGGGTCCTCTGTCAGTTTTCACCGCTGAAGGTTGACTGGTGAGGGGATTACATCGTAGACACTACGGAGCAGGAAACTTAGTCGGACTGGCTCTAAATGCCAGATCTATGTCCAGGTGAGTTTCCGCTCTGGAACATTCCACTTTGTTGATATACCCTGACATCCAAGTTGCACCAACTGTGCTGCTCTGGTCTCTTCCTCCCCTTTTCTGATATCTTTCTGGACCAATGTTCTCTTGGTCCTTGCATCAGCTGAGGACCACTTCTGCCTGCTCTGCACCCTAGACCCTGTCTGCCTACGGTAGTGGTACCCACAATGTCTTCATGCCTGAGTCTGTTCTGTGCCGACTCCACTGCCTGACTCACTGACCACTTTCTGCCTGTCCTCAGCTCAATCACGGCATCACTTATTTTATCATCTGGAGAATCCTTCAAAGTCATTAGGAGACGAGCCTTTGCCACCTTGAATTCTTCCACCAGCGATGATACCGGGAGTTGCAGCTTCCCAGATGATGTGTAGAGCCCTAGTCCGGTGAAGCTTGGTGGTAGCCCTAACCAGCGACGTAGGAACTTGTTAATCACACGTTCTAATGCTTCTACTGTTGTTGTTGGAATTTCATACAGAGTCAGTGGCCAGATGAGTCGAGGAAGCAGTGCATTCTGGTACATCCACACCTTGAACTTCCCTGGAAGGCCGTTCTTGTCTATTCTCTTCAGTCCTTCATTGGCCTGGTCCTTTAGCTTCCCAATAGCATCCTTGTCATTGAGACTAGCGTCAAACCACTTGCCAAGGCACTTTATAGGGTTGTCAATAATGCTGGGTATTTCTTCCTCCTGTATCTTTAGCTTGAACTGTGAGGTTAAGCGCCCTTTACGGATGACCAGACATCTTGACTTTGTTGGCTTGAATTTCATGCGTGCCCATGTCGCTGTTTCATCCAGTGCAGAAAGGATCCATCTTGCCTGTATGTGGGTCTGGGTTGTGATGGTGATATCATCGATAAATCCTCTGTTGGATGGCATTCTTATACCCGAGACTGTTTTTGGACCTCTGGTCTCCTATTCAGCTGCCTTTAAAATGACATTCATGTCCAACACAAACAAGATAACCGAGATGGTACATCCAGTGATGATGCCTCTTTCTACGCTGATCCACTCAGTAGTGAAGTCGTTGGTACTAAATCTCAGGCGTAGATTGCTGAAGTAGCTCCTGATGATTTTCTTCACCTTGTCTGGTATGTGGTAGTGTTCAAGAGCATACTCGATTACCTCGTGTGGGATGGACCCATATGCATTCGCCAGGTCAAGCCAAACTACTGTGAGGTCTCCGCTTTGACCCTAGCTTCCCGGATAAGCTGAGTGATAGCACTTGTGTGTTCAAGACATCCGGAAAATCCTGGAACCCCACCCTTCTGTATTCATGAACAATTAAGTTTATTAAAATTTATACATATTTCTAAGTAAACAAAATGTTGTATAATAGCTTGTTTTTGCAAGTTCAGTATTGCAAACGTTCGTTGATTCTTTTATTACAATCTCATAGAGTAACGCTACTTATTTATTGGTTTATTTGTATGACGTACATCTATATATATGTAAAGTTAAGGAGGGAAAATTCGTTTGGTGTGTCTGTCCGTTCGATCGTCTATATGTTCATCCCAAAATGATGCATTTCCAACGAATCCGTCTGTTTCCCACGGATTGTTTCGATTGTTACTTAAACAGGATGACTTAGTATGTATAGAGATCACTCTTTATCGACTTACCCACAGAAACCGCTCTGTCAGTTTGGGCCAAATTTCACATGGAATATCCTCAGGTCAATAGTTTTCAAAATTATTAAAATAAGATGATCGCAGTATTTAAGATACCCAAGGTAGAAACCTTCTCAAGAATCACTAAACAGAGTTCAAATGTTTATTATTGATCACATCATGTAGACTGTCAAGCTGATCAAATGAAGTACCAAGTGTACACTGAGTTTAAACTTTATATATTAGGAGTTTGCATATTTTATATATATATATACTTATAAAAGCAGAAAATTGAAACCTTTTCTTCTCTAAAAGTACAAAAGCTAGAGGCTCGTTATTATGCATTTAGCATTAGTTTATAGTATGCTATCAAGTTTGTTTAGAAGGTGATCATGTGCTCAAATTTAGCCTTAAACCAGGGTCGCGTGTTTTACGGGGTTGTAGCACTATTCTGGAACTAGAAAAACCATGGAAAAGGTTGAAATAATTATCAAAATATCATAATAAATACAGGAGATATGATATTTTAAAACATTTCAAAAATTCTCAAATGGAGGCAGCCATCTCGGATTGATGACGTCATTGCACCTTTTTACCATTCATTGCATATGAATTGATAAATATCATTTAAAACCAAAAATATCAATGTAAAGAGCATATACAGTATTCATATTTTGCTTTATAGATATTATTTAATACTTTTATTTTCTTTAAACACAGTTTATTTTCTATTTTTCATCTATGGAAAAAGGCGTGATGATGTCATCATTCAAAAATGGCTGCCTTCATTGGAGTTTTTTTTACACTATTTCAAAAGGTCATAGCTCCTATATTTATTAAGATATTTTGTAATTCTTTCAGCTTTTGCTACGGGTTTTAAAGCCCTTTTAAATGAATCTAGTTCCAGAATAGTGCACCAACCCCTTTAAACTTTTGATCCCTTACTTATTTCGTTCAAATGGTGACACTTACGCGCCTCACCAGACGGTGACAGTTTTATATAGAATTGTATAGAATCATTCATTCTTAAATAATAACGTCTGTAGGTACGGCAGTCAGAGTTATACTACTTAGCTTGTATTATAAGCTTATGTACTTTACCAAATTTGTTTCGTGTTTGATGAATTGAACATTTGAAATTTCCGCAGGGGTACCAGTTTAAAATAAAGTTATATTAAAAAACGCTTTCAAATCGCCTTCTGAACTTACGGACAAAAGTAAGACGGTTATTAAGAGAGATTTAGGGTCATTACTCCTTCTTTTTGTTATGTTAGTACAAAATACTGTGTTATGTCTCACATAATTAATTTCACTTTTTTTCTTATTTCAATTCTTTGTTTAAATATATATCATATATTTTAATGGGAATCAGAATGGCCAAGTTGTTTAAATCGTTTTTAACAAAGTTACCATGAAAATGGAATTACAATGATGTAACAGACTTTTATTGTAATTATATTAGTTTACAAAGTATGCATTGTTCTATTTTTTAACACATTTTGTTTAATTATTTGTAATTTTCTGTACCATCTTTATATAACTCTCATCCAACAGGACCATTATATTCAAGTTACTTGACTTACTGTGTGAAAACCACCTTACCTCGTTTTCTCAGTAAATGTCGACATCGTTGATAAAAACAAAAATCAAAAACGATTTTGAAATTGTATTTGTTTAAGTGTGTTTTTCAAGATATTTAAACAGTATTCCATGGTCAATGTAAGTTAAACTAGTATTTTATTGTCTCTTAATGTCTCAAATTTACTATAAAAAACACGCTGACATTGAACTACTCGGTAGCGCGGCGGATTTGTAACCCGAGGCCCCGGGTTCAATCCTCCGTGGTGCTACTGAGTTCCGTCGGTGTGTTCTCGATGGGGACGTAAACCGGGCGGTCCCGTGTATCGGTCTATCCTCCGAGCACGTAAAAGAAACATAGGAATCTATTCGATAATAAAAGTAGGGCAGGTTCCCGGATTCCTATGTATCCTTCCCCTCTCTCTGGGGCGGCTCTAAATAACCTATACTGTGTTGATGAGCCGTTAAACAACATTCAATTCAATTGAACTACTTCATGATACCAATTACATATCGTTGTTGTATTAGTGTCGGGAATGTTTACATTTCTTTGCCCCGTGTGGTTCCGGGGTGCCCCCGTTTGGTCACGGGGCAAAGAATAGGGCCACTGCAGATCCCTTTGGAGGGGTAGGCAGAGGGGTAGAATCCCCCCAAATTCATGTTCATTTTATCATTTTTTGTTCATGTTCATTAAAGGTCTTCATCATGATCCCTGCATTGTTTCAGGTGCTATCTCGCTCGCATCAAAAGAGCAGTGGCAGAAAAACAATAACGTGGCTCCAGCGTAAATGGAGTTTCTACGATAGAATTTGCAGCAACTCTGCAGTTCAGGGTGAGAAGGTTCTAGGCCCATTTTCCATATTTTATCTCGATGTACATGGAAGATGAGCCTGGCATGTTCATGCCTTTTAGGCGCCATATAACCTTTTCATGTGTTGGTGCGCCTTAAAACCCCAATTCAATTCAATTACATTTCTTTACTCAATGTACATTTGTTATCATTTTACGCTTTGACGCGACGTAAATTTTCTATGCGTTTCGTTTCCACTAGAATAAAATGTATTTGCTACATACATTTACAGAATTATTCTTTACTCATGTAAAATTTGAGCAAATACAATCTTACCCCTTTTATAACATTCTAACTCTAGAACTTAAACAAAAAATAACCGGACATCCATAAAATACTTGTTGTGATACGACGTCTATTTGACTTCACTTCATGGGCGGAAAAATTATGTTTTTGAAATGAGAACTTATCTTTTTGATTTCGTGCATCGGCCAAATTGGTTACATATTACCTCGCATTTGTGTGAGGTTATCTACTGTTAAATAAAAAATAAATAGGACTCATGTTCTAAATTTAAATTGAATGATATATTTGTTTTCGTTTTCGCATAAGTATGAATGATTTTTATCAACATTGAACATAGATCATTGCGAATATTCGGCATTGACGTGAACATCCAGTGAATGATCATAACATTTCGAGTATATGCGATTGATACTGCTTCTCGCCCAAGAGTGTAGTATTAATCGCACAAGAGGAAAAACAATCTATACATGTTTTGTACCATAGCCATTCAAAATCATTAGAGCGATGGTACACATGTTATATATGCAATTATGGTACACATGTTATATATTGCACATTTAGTTGTTTACAATATAAATTTAAAAAAAAGGCATAAATGTGTCGCTTGAACCAACAAATAACTACACATTCCGGACACAAGAATAAAAACTTCCGACGTTTTAGTTAAATTTTAATTTTTATTTTAAGTTTAATAGTTGATGTCGGTCACTAGAAACATAACTTATTTAGAAAAAAGTAATCTCTTACTACAGTTATAGCCCCAATACGTGACAATGCATGGAAATAAGGTAATTTTGCAAAGGAATGGTCATGTTTAACTTTGTAAATTTTGGGATAATATTAATTTATAATCTTTTCAAATTATATTCATTTTCGATTTAAAATTACATGTTTCGATAACATTTGTCTCGTTAAGACAATATGCCTTCGTTTTTCATTTAATCTTTACCTAACTTTACCAGAGTGTTGATATCAATGCAAGCCCGAACACGTTCGAAAACCAGTATGATCGGACCAGTAACAGCAAGGGTATGGCCCTTGAATAAGTTAAACATGTTATAGTTTACCTTGTTTAAATATTAGGGCTTTCTTTTTTTTCATCTGATTTTTACCAAACTTGAAAAGATTGTTATTAGCAATAAATGCTCAGAGAAGCTAAAAAAGCAGTCAGATCGGAACAGTAACTGGTCATGGCCCTTAAATTAGTTAAAATGCTCTATGTTGCCTCTTTTATACAATTCATATTTTTTCATTGCCAATGTTGAGATTTTACTTTATTTTCATTAGGTGATAAAATTTGTATTACTCGGTTTTTATCCTTAAATTCTGTAGTAAAAAAGATAATAATTTTCAAGATTCCATTTTGAGTGGTAAATATATTGAATAAATTTACATAAACATGCATGAAACATGCAGGGTTTTAAAATAGTCACACTTTAAATACCTTAATTTTAACAGTAAACTTGGTTGAACAGCAAGGATAAAGACCGAGTTTATCACCTACCAGAAGTTAGAGGTCTCAGGTTTCCTGGTCACTGATTGGTCAGTTTATTTTGATGATGCATTATCAAAATTATGTATAGGGCCTTTATGTTTCATCCGATCTTTACCAAACTCTACCAGATTGTTCATGTCAATAAAAGCTTGAACAGTTTCGAAACCAGCCAGTTCGGACTAGTACTAGGGGAGTTATGGCCCTTTATTTCGTTACAACTGCTACATTTTGCCTCGTTAAAACGGTAGGGCCTTATTTTTTTATCTGATCTTTACCAATCTTTTTCACATTGCTAAAGATTAATAAATGCTTGGACATGTTTTATAAAACAGCCAGATAGGAATAGAACAATAACAGCAGAGTCATGCCCTTGATTTAGATAAAATGCTATTTTTCGACGAAACATTACAGGGTTGATCATCATATCATCGTCGTGTTCCAGTTTACATATTTTTGATGAGTATGGGCTCTTTAGAGACCGCTTGTCAGGGATGATCAGTACCAAACCTAGTTGTGTATATCATCACCATGCTTCAGTTGAATGATATTTGAAAGAGTTATGGCCCCTTAAACATAACCAGTAGAGCGTCCACAGACCCTATTGGGCCTATTATCTTAAATGCGAGCAATATACAGTGTTCATATAAGTTTTAAGCTCTACTGGCCAAACGCCAGCAGAGCTTGTTGTCCGTCGTCCGTCTGTCTGTCTGTCCGTTAACTTTTGCCATATGAACACTCTAGGGGCTTCATTATTAATCGGATATAACAAAACTTTGCCAGAGTCTTTATATCAATGAAAGCTCCGACAAGTTCGAAATCCTGTCAGATCGGAACAATTTTACCGGAGTTATGGCCCTTGTTTTGTTGAAAAATGCCATATTAAGCCTTGTGAACACTCTAGCACCTTCATTTATTATTTGATCTTTACCAAACTTGTATAGATTATTAATATTAACGAAAGCTGGGACAAGTTTGAAAACCAGTCAAATCGGGTCAGTATCACCGGAGTTATGGCCCTTGTTTTACTGAAAAATGCTATTTTCTGCCTTGTGAACACTCTAGGGTTCAATATTAAACGGATCTTAACGAAACTTTGCCAGTATTTTTATATCATTGAAAGCTTGCACAAGTTTGAAAACCAGCGAGATCGGAATAATTTCACCGGAGTTATGGCCCTTGTTTTTCTGAAAAATGCCATATTTAGCCTTGTGAACACTCTAGCACCTTTATTTATTATTTGATTTTTACTAAACATGCACAGATTGTTCATTTTAATAAAAGCTCTGACAAGTTCGAAAACCAGCCAAATCGGGTCAGTAACACCGGAGTTTTGGCCTTTGTTTTTTCTGAAAAATGCAATTTTCCACCTTGTGAACACTCTAGGGCCTTTAATATTAATCTAAACGAAACTCTGCCAGTGTCTATATGAAAGCTGGGACGAGTTCGATAACCAGCGAGATCGGAATAATTTAACCTGATTTATGGCCGCTGAAACATATAAAGCCTTGTGAACACTCTAGTTATGAAATCTCATTCATAGAATAACGTGAGACAAATTAAAAAATACCCATGCCAGACTAGACACAGCAGACTTATTGCCCATGATTACTTTGTGAGCAATGTATGGTCATCCTGGCCCTTTTGTTTTTGCAATGTTTTTAAAAGAAGTACTTATGGGAATTTTATGTTCCTTTTTAGCCAGTAGAGCGTCTACAGGCCCTCTTGGGCCTCTTGTTTTGTTGTTTGTATTTTCAGGAAAAAAAACATGATTTCATTTATACATGTAAATGTGTTTCGTTATTAATTATTTCCTAGTCCTGCACTTCTGTTTTTGAGAGGTTTGTGTATAACAGTTGCCCGCTGAATTTCGTCTGGTTATGAGGTACATGAGTGCAAAATTATTTAAAAAATCGTTTTGGGAGGTCAGACTCTATTTTTTGTCTCTAGCCTAAGTTGTGGAATGGACACAAAGTACTACTATCACAGTGTATATAAGGGCTTTGACCCCTTTAGTATGACCTTAACCTTTTACCAAGAGACCTGAGTGTTGCGCGTTTCGGACATTTGTTTTTTGTGTTTTTTTGTTGGGGGTGGGGGTGGGGGTGGAATATAGGAGTCACTGTACTGTCGGTTGGTCTGTTGCACAGTACTACTAATAAAAGCGACCATCCACTTGGCGCGATTGACGTGCGTACGACGTGAAACGCGCAAGGCTTTACGCGTGTCATACGCGTAAGACGTGAAAATCGATAAAGTAGAAACATCGTAGGACCCCATCCACTTTCGCGTGACGTGAAACACCGACGTGAAGCGTGATGCGAAAATCGATCGAGTACCGATTTTCACGCTCATGCCTCAGTTCACGCTCAGCTTCAGAAGCAAATGAGAATGGCGAATATGTAGAAAAACGCGTCCGTACATCACATCATATAGAGCAGCGTTTACTAAGAGGATGCTACCTCGCGTCAGCACATTCACGCCCAACGCTCAATTTTAACGTCACGCAGCATACACGCGCGTCAATCGCGCCAAGTGGATGGTCTACTGTAGTACGTTTTGGCACGAAATACTTCCACAGTTTTAAAGGGATTCCAATGAAATTTTTATTCGCCATGGTCTAGGCCTTTCAGAGTTATGGGCCCTTGAACATGGATATTTCCATTTACTGTCATATAGGGGTACATACAACCTTCTGGTACAAACTACTTCGGCAGTTTTGAAGGGATTGCAAAATACATAATTTTTGTTTGCCTCAGTTCAGGCCTTGCGCAGTTACGGGCCCTTGAACTTAGACATTTTGATTTACTTTTATTTAGGGGTGTTTACAACCCTGTGGCGCGAAATACTAAACCTCCACAGTTTTGGAGGGATTGAAATGAAAGTTGGCAACCATGATCATCATGAAGTGTTCTTGTGCGTTATACAATTTTCCTTCACCTCGGTCCATGTCTTGCAGATATATGGGCCTTTTAACTTAGATCTCAAATAGGGATATATACAAATTTATGGCGCGAACTCTTTCTTCGGTTTTCGAGGGATTGCAATGAAACTTGGCATACATGATTACCTCTAAGTGTAGATGTGCGTAACACAATTTTCGTTCGCCTCGGTCCACGTCTTGCAGTATTATGGACCCTTGAGTATAGACATTTTGATTTACTGTCAAATATAGGTACATGCAACCATTGTGTCGCAAACTACTTCCACAGTGTTCCAGGGATTACAATGTAACTAGGCAAACATGATCACCATGAAGTGTACATGTGCCTGACACAATTTTCATTCACCTCGGTCCACCCGTTTCAGAAACAATAAACACACGAGCAACAAATAACAAAACTGTTTTTCTTTTCTTAGTTATTACATTATTCTAGATTATTGCGATTCAACAAAATATAACAGAGTTTAAACTTTAGCACCATGTTTTCGTATTTGAAGTCTATAAAAACAAATATAGTTTTCAACAGCTTGCTGATTAACACTCTTAAAAAAACGCTTTCGATGCACCATGCAAGTACATCAGATGAATTTGCAGTAATTTAACCTTCGACGTCGGAAGCGCAAGTAAGTTGGAACCGGTTCTTTGAACCGGTGCTTCAATAAACAAATTATGCATTGGGTGTTTAACGGCTGATCAACACAGCATAGGTTATTTCGAGCCGTGGAAGTTCCACACGCATTCACAGTCTTTTCACAACCTACATATATATTCCTCGATAAAGGGAAGTAGTATTAATAAATTCTGAAAAGGGTATCCGTTGGAAGCAACACACACGTTCAAGAGAGAAAAGTGGAAGACTCGGTTTTATTAAGAATGATCATAAAAGGTAAATAATGTGCAACACGTCTCAAGCTCCATAGCACCGGTTAAAGCGGTATTCTACTTTAACGTCAGAGAGACTGTGGTGGAGGCAGACCACCCACATTTCCTGGTTAGAACCAGTACTATATACCTCCAGCCATTCGTAAGAATCGACACTTCGGAGCTCCCGAATGTAGAACGGAGAACTAGAGTCAAATGTAGAACGGAGAACTCAAGTCGAATGTAGAACAGAGAACTGGAGTCGAATGTAGAACGGAGAACTGGGTTCGAATGT
>JAWPHD010003084.1:0-220000 GCA_037043455.1 Cyrtodaria siliqua
AATAAAAACTGCCTAGTGTACCTTTAACACAACTTGTTTTCGCATGTATCCAGTACATGTAGTTTACATGAGCTCATATGACAATCACGCTGCATTATCACTGAAAACATTGTTTACTCTAACTTTGAACAGCACCGTGCAAGCATAACACAAGCTCCATTTAAAGAACTACACAAGTGCAAACAATTTTTTAAAAGGCTCTCACCTCCATATGATCCAATGGCATTTAATATGGCTTGATATTCTGAAGTCGTCAGTATCAATTCACTTAGAGCTGCTCAAGGTCACGATTCACATTTGAGGCCTTTCTGAAAACAACATCAATCCAATGTCAATGATCAAACAGACATAGTTTATCCTTTGTTATACATAATGTAACATATTTAAAAAAGAAAATATAAAAGAAGAACTAAATTAAATAAAGCATGGATACTACTTGTGCTCAATAACACGGTTAATGTAATAAAAACATCTCTCACCATTCATTATACATGTAAAATATAATGTAGCCTAACTGGAGGTCCATTAAAATCATTGTTTCACTGTCACAGCATATTTCCAGCCCATGGAATAGTCATTTCTTTTGAGACACATTGGAGGCAAGCGTAGTAGCTCCACCTCCTTAAAGGCTTTTAAGTGAAGTGTACTTTCTCGAAACTGCGTTGTTTATTTCGCAACAGAAAGTATGTAATAAATGTAAATAAATGTCAATTCAAAATCACTTCCTTGCCTCAAAACTTTACTGTACATAAATATGAATCTGACCGATTTCAGTCAAATGTCTATGGCAGTTTACATTGTTTCAATGGTAGTTGTAGCGGGTTATGTAATCACGAATGTGCGAGAAAATGGGAATAACATAACGTTATAGAGACAACGCTAACAATTTACATTCATGCATCTGAGGGGTGGGGGTGGGATGGAGGGGGTTTCTAGTTTCCTTTCCCCTCCTTTTTTTCGGTATGCAAGTTCCATCTACCCCCACACCCCAATCTACCGTACTTGGGTGGGAGCGGGGTGCTGGGGACATTGATAGCATTTCTACTAGTAAATGTTTTATTCCACGAAACGTTCTACAGTTTACTGTACATCCAGTTACTGGAAAGATCGGAGTGAAAAATATGAACTTTCTATTAAACAGTATACGCCACTTTTTTAGGCACTTTATTTGGCTAATGTCTTAATATGTACGATCTAAAAGTGGTGTGTACTGTTTATTAACAAACACATTTTAATGACAAAACAAATACCTTGATCATGGACCTCTAGCAGCAGACAGTAATCCCAAATCCAATTTGACCAACATATCAATTTCACGTGTCAAGTTATGTCACGGTGACCTGTCAGTCACCAACACTGCATGTGTTGACACATAATGGGACGTTATTTCGTCCGGTAAGGTATTAGTTTTTACATTATCTACGGTATGAAACACTGTACGCGTGTTGTTAGACTCCATAGGTTCCCGTAGTGCTCGCCGACGCAGCGCTCCCAATTTCGGGTGTAAAAAAATGGCGTCTGTTTTAATTGAAAATTCGTAAAATAGTCCGTAAAATACAAAGAAATAGTCCATGTTCGCGGAGTTAAAATGCGAACAGAACTGATATGTTATAGGTCCGTGGCGTTCCTACTGGTAACGTGGTGTTATTGTAGTTGTTTAAAGGGAGGTAACTTGCATAAGGATGTAGTTACCTCCTTTATTAACACCATTTTTAAGGGGAAGTAAATGGTTTAATGGTAGTTATTTAAGGGAGGTTATTTGTCTAATTGTAGCTACTTAAGGGGAGGTAACTTGCATAATTGTTGTTACCTCTTTTATCAACACCATGTTTAAGGGGGATTAACTTGTGTAAAGAACTGTACCTACCAAGTCGTGTTAAGATTTGTTGACATTGTACTGGTTTCAATATTTCCCGGCGAGGTTGCTTTCCTTATATAACCATTCATGCATAAAACCCAAGTTGTCATTGTAGTTACCTCTTTATTAACATTATTTTTAAGGGGAAGTAACTGGTTTAATTGTAGTTATTTAGGGAGGTAATTGTCTTATTGTAGCTACTTAAGGGGAGGTAACTTGCATGATTGTAGTTACCTCCTTTATCAACACCATTTTTAAGGGAGGTAACTTTGTGTTATTGTAGTTATTTAAGGGGAGGTAACTTGCATAATTCAAGTTACCTCCTTTATCAACACCATTTAAGGGGGAGTATCTTGTGTACAGAACTGTATCAAGTAGTGTTAAGATTTGTTGACATTGTACTGGTTTCAATATGAAACAAACCTTTTGTATGATATAAATATGTGAAATAAAAACAAAAAACAGGACTGAAGTTTTGCGAATTGCATAATTTTACCAATCAATGAATACTCCATAATGTGCATGTTTTGCGTTCATCTTGTGACTCTGACTTTATCGACCTGTTTCGAATAATTGTCGGGTTCTTGGAAATTGTTAAAACCCCAATAAAACAGGCTAAAGTACATATAAAAATGCAGCATTCAAGGACCATAGTAAACCAAAAGCACGCATAGAAACGAACACCAATTGTAAAGATGACTAAAATGCAAGATGCGACATCATCAACATAAAAGGGTTGACAGTCAAAGATGAAAGCATAGTGGCGAACTGTAAATTGGTCAACCACTCAACATTATTTACGTTGCAAAATGATAGAGTCATAATCTCTTTTATAATAATAAGTTTAATAAAGATTGTATGAAAGTGATTATGACCTAGGATCTTAGAAGTTCGGTTGTGATAGTCCTTGTCGCAGAAGTGATCTTAAATTACTTTTTGTGTCGCCTTTTCGAAGAGGATCAACAGGATCACTTTGTCGCCCGTCCGTCAGTCCGTCACGAAAACGTAACGTTGGCTATAACTTTTTAATTTCTAGATATTGCTTCATCAATATATACTCATCATGACAAATATGATCATGCTAAAAAATAAAGGTCAAGGTCACACTATGGTCATTATATGGTTTAAATAATCATTTTTTCCTTCACGATAACTTAACGTTGGCTATAACTTTCTCATTTCTTGATATTTCTTCATCAAACATTCAATATATACACATCATGACAACATAAAAATGGCAATACTAAACTATAAAGGTCAAGGTCACTCTGAAGGTCATTATATGGGTTAAATACTCATTGTTTTTTTCACGAAAACTTACGCATGGCCAGTTTGTCAAGGTCATTTATCTGGGTCCAAAAAACCTTGTTATGCTGACAAAGGGCTGTTCCGCGGAACACCCGTCTAGTATATTTTAAAAGTAGATTATTACTTACGATAGTAAAGTTTTGCAAAGCTTTTTCAAAGTTTATAAAGGAGGGTGTTCCTATGTATTACAATGGTTGCTTAGGACGTGTAGATTACAACGAAGGTTTCGATCCAGGGTCTGGCCCCATGGGGCTAATGTCAAGAGGTCAAATTCATCCAAATGAACATTTAACCCGCGATTTTCAATACCTAATAATTACATTTCTAAATGCTATAAGTACTGACATACACATACAATAGGAATGGGTTTTTCTAATTGCTGTACGGATGCATACTCCTCACCGGGGTAAGGGACCTACATCCATACTATATATTTTCTGTGCCGTTGCCTTCCGGCTAACAAAATTGCAAGATTTTGAACATACTGAAGCGTCGATTATCACACGAGGCTTGATCCCGAAGAATGACGAGATTGGTCGAGTTTTCACGATGGACGTCGAAGAAAGTAATCTGTGATCACATGATAATTTGTCACACGACCATAGCGTGATGTTTGTCTCCATAGTGTATACATTAGATACATGCATGTGTTTTTTTTACATATGTACACTATGCATGTCACATACGCTCAATATGTTCGTTGACACATTTTATAAAAGCAATAATACATCATAAAATACGTTTTAACTAATCGAAGGAGCAACACGAGGCGTGTTCTTTATTCACATATTCATAACTTTCACATCCGGTCAAATTCCGGTACGTTGAAATATTCAGTAGGTGAAAATAAAGAGGTTTACTCGAACTTTATCCTCAATCTCTATATGAGAAATGAAAATATTAGTCCATGATTTAAATTAAACGTATTCATATTGGTGTTTTAAAATCAGACAACATGCAAAGAAGATACATAGATGTACATAAAAATAAAGCGTTTAATATAATGAGCACCAACGATAAACACCGAGTTTAACCCCTACCAGAATGTGGATATCTTTTATTTTATTGATCACTGATTGGTCAAATTACATTGATGATGTCATGTGAAAGTTATGAATAGTTGAACTTCTATTCGGGGCGCTTGTTTCAGTCAAAGTATTTTTTGTTTTTTTAAGACAAAATTCAATAAGGACGTAAATTAGTTGTATATCATTAAAGCAGACATGTTAGTGGTAAATAAAAACACCTTACTTTTCAAAATCGGTTGAGAAATAAACATTTCACATGCAAAAAAAATGTTTTTGATAGGGCGTTTTCAATTCAAAATTCTTCTGCATCAACAATTTTAAAACATATATTTTCAGATGTTTTATCCAAAAATGGTTTCATTGTGTTAGATAAAGGTAAATGAAGGCACTCTGATCGTTTTATAGCAAAATATTAGGGCTAACTGAAGTTATGTGAGATTTCTTATTTTTCTGCTGCTCCAGCCACAAGGAATTTATATGCAAAGTCCCACCAAGAAAACATTTTGGCTGTAAAATATTAATTTCTCAGCCGATTCTGAAAAGCAAGGCATAGTTAAAGATAAATGGCCACCCTTTTTATAGTATTATCAATTAACAAATTTAACTCTTAAACCTCATATGAACATGTCTTGATAGTCCCGGAGAGAAACATGTAATGTGCTGATGAAAATTAAAAAATACACAATTCAGACGAATTTTATTATGTCCCTTTGTCGTAATTGGATGGTGGTACGAAGGGATTTTTTGATTTGTGTACATGTAAACAATATTAATAGCAAATCTAAACTATTAGTGCAAGGCTATAACCTAGTTTTTGCTGTTACTATTTTTTAAAGACCAATAAGTCGAAACTTTGAAATATATGAGGACATATTTATGAATGTGAAGTAGTAACTTCTACTGTTACTGCTACTGCTATTGCCAGTAGCTACTGCTACTGCTACTGCCAGTAGCTACTTCTACTGTTAACTACTGCCAGCAGTAGCAGCAGTGGAGCACCATCTCAATAGGTATACTCATCGAAAGTATGTTTTCTTTGCGCAAGTATGTTGTTTCTACTTTCTACTGCTACTGCTAACTACTGCCAGCAGCAGCAACAGCAGTAGCAACTGTCAGCAGTAGCAGAAGTAGAGCACCATCTCAATAGGTATACTCATCGCAAGTATGTTTTCTTTGCCCAAGTATGTTGTTTCTACTTTCCCACCATTATGTTTAAAGACAACCCCTTTCGCAACCATCATATGTTTACACAACAGTTTCGCCAAATATATGTTTTGTTCTCTACCGTTATTGCTGTAACTTTTCAGCTACTGCCAGCAGTAGGAGCAGTAGCAGCAGTGGCAATAGCTACTACCAGTATTAACAGTTGTAGCAGTTAGTTTCTCTTTTTAATCTTCATGTTTTATTCACAACCCTTAGCAGTAGTAGCAGTAGTAGTATCAGTAACTGCAGTAACAGTAGCTAACCAAGGCAAGACGTGCAGAAAGTGTCAGCGCGCTGGGCGCACGAACATCGATGATATAGCAGTAGCAGTAGCAGCAGTATCAGTATTAACTTCTAGCAGTTTTAACTGCTAGCAGCAGTAGAGCTGTAGTAGAAGTAGCAGCAGTAGCAGCAGTAGCAACAATAGCAGCATTAGCAGCAGTACCATCACTATGTATTGTTTGTTCCTACTTTTCCCTTTAATCTTCACGTTTCATAGACCACCACTTTCGCAACCATCATATATTTACACTGCTTCGCCAAATAATATAATGGTTTATATTTGTTGTTCTCTACCGTTACTACTGTTACTTTTTAACTACTGCTAACAGTAGGAGCAGTAGCAGCAGTTTCAATAGCTACTACTAGCATTAGCAGCAGTAGCAGTAGCTACTGCAGCAGTAGCAGTAGCTATTGTTCGCGTAACAACAGTAGCAGTAGCTCATAGTAGCAGTTAGTTTCTATTTTTAACCTTCATGGTTTATACACAACCCTAAGCAGTAGTAGCAGTAACAGCAGTAGCAGTAGCTAACCAAGGCACAGACGTCCAGAAAATGTCAGCGCGCTGGGCAGAAGCAATACCAGCAGTAGCAACAGTATCATCATATATTGTTTGTTTCTACTTTTGTTTTTAACCATCACGTTTCATAGTCACTGCTTCGCCAAATAATATCATGGTTTATATGTTTTGTTCTCTACCGTTACTGCTGTAACATTTCAGCTACTGCTAGTAGTAGAAGTAACATTAGCAGCAGTAGCAGTAGTAGCAGTAACAGTTTCTACTGCTAGTATCAGTATTAACTGCTGGCAGTAGCATCAGTAGGGCAGTAGCAGCGGTAGCAGCAGTAACATCACCATCTCAATAGGTATTCTCATCTAAGAAGTAAGCAAACATGTACTTTCTACGTTTAATTTTTAACCATCATGTTTTATAACACAACCGCTTCGCCAATATCAAGCATATAATTATGTTTTCCTACCGTTAATGCTGTGACCTTTTAGCTACTGCTAGCAGTAGGAGCAGTAGCTACTACTGGTAGTAGCAGCAGTAGAGTAGTAGTAGCACTATCATCACCATATATTGATGTTTCTACTTTCCCTTTTTAACCATCATGTTTTATGGACAACCTCTTTCGCATTTCGTTCTCTATCGTTACTGTTGAAACTTTAGTAAAAAAAAGAATAAGAAGTCTTGTCGGATAACGAGTGTCGCCGGCGGGAAGATCATGCGGTCGCACCGAATTTTAAAAGCCTGATGGTCAACCTACTAATATCACCCCACTTCAGATTGTTTATCGTAGCTTTTGTTCTACTGCTGTAGTACTGAAGTGTGTACTCGAGTAAACTTGAACGTGTGGCACCGCTAAAGACCATAACACTGCTAAAGACCAAAACTCCGCTAAAGTCCACAAACATTTCCGCTAAAGTCCACAACTCCGCTATAGTTCACACACATTTCCGCTAAAGTCCGCAAAAAAAAAGAACGCCAAAGTCCACACAATTTCCCGCTAAAGTCCACAAAGAATACCGTTGATAAAGACCACACACGTTGTCGCTAAAGTCCGCATCACTATTTCAGCGTAATAAAACACAATATTGATTTAATTGTTTTCTCATTTTAGCATTTTTTCATTAATTTGTGCTAAACGTATTTGCGCCAGATGTAGTTTACATGATCCATAAGTTTTGTAAATATGCAATATTTGGCAGGAAGAAGCGTTAAAGCCCTAGGTGCGCTCTTTACAATCAGCAAATACGTGTGTTGCAACCCTAAAGGTAGCAATTGCATTAGGGTCAAACCCGGTAAGTTCGAACAGACGATTGATTACACTCACAACACTGTTTGAGAGTACTTCCCGGTATAATCACGTATAATGTCATAATAGTATTCATTTTAAATTCTCCGTGGTGCCACTGATTTCGTCGGTGTGTTCTTGGGCAAGACACTTTCCCTTAGCCTCGTCCGTCGGATGGGGACGTAAACCGGGCGGTTCCGTGTATCGGTCTATCCTCCGAGCAAGTTAAAAAACTATAGGAATCTATTCGAAAATAAGAGTAGGGCACGGTTCCCGGATTCCTATGTATTTTTCCCCTCTCTCTGGGGCGGCTCTAAAACCCTATAATGTGTTAATGAGGCGTTAAACAACATTCTATTCAATTCAATTAATTTAAAATCGATGTTCTTAGCTTTGAGTTTGTTATTATTATGCAAAGTGTAACACACTTTTTGATTTGTCAAATAATGCATACGTCATCAAAACCTGTTTTGGCGCCATTTACCACCATTTCATATAGGAGCATCCTGTTAACCGCACCAGTAAACCTGCGATATTACTCGGTCTTGTTGGCCGTACTTGAATCTTCTTTGAATTTTTTGTCCATTTGAACAATTTAGTTAGTAGTTGATGATAAAAATATGAAAATGTATATTCGTTTATTGTTGGGTTCATTTATGGACATTTATTTGACAAAATGAAAGTGTCCGACTGTACCATACTCCTGGTAAAATAGTGGATGGTACACTCGGACACCTCAATTCAAACTGGTAATTTCAAATGGAACATGTGCGGATTTAGGCTATTTAGTCGGATAAATGAATGGTCAATGGATGTAACGGTAGTCAGAGTTTCTATGCATTGTTCTAAAGTCCTTAAATATAAATACCTGTTAAACACAATCTTGATAATGGTAATAACATGTGATAAAATGCCTTTGATAGAACGTAATAATTATAACTGTTCCACTGAAATATATATATTCATTCTCTAAATGAAGTATGTATGTTTGTTTGTACTCTTCCCTGAAATATTGTGTTGTGTATTCCGCCTTGTTTAGGCAATAAATATGTAAATGTTATGCCAAATAAAAATATTGAATTAAATATTGAATTGCTACGGCGTTATGCTAGAGGTATCACTCTTACTTAAGCGCCTTCCAAAACAATCAATATTAATTTAATTTGATAAATTATTATAGATCTAATAAATCTGAGTCAATTACTTGACACCATCGCCACACTTCTAGCCCCAGGAAATTGAAGGCAAATGATGGGTTGGGGCGGTTTTTTACTGTGTTTGTATATATGTACTTAAATAGTAGTTGTGTATGGCTCCATACCGTCTTTTACCTTGTATAGTAATTTTTTTTAAAAACCCTTTTACGGTTTTCGAACTTTCGCAGATGTCCGAGTGTACTAACATCATCGGTGTCCGAATGCTCCGGTAAGGTCAGACTGTACCAGAGATGTGATTACAAAAGCATACAAATGGTTTAATAAGTGGTAATTGTCTTCTACCTAATATGTTCAAATGGTGACCCTGGGACAATTTGGACCCGTCCCAAGGATCACATGTTTTATGGAATGATGAGTTCTGTTTTCATTTGAAAACGATCCGCATATGACCCTTCATTACGCAATTATTGCATAAAGCTTCCGGTGCACAGAATGTGTTACCGCACAGATATGTGTTACCTTTAATGCAGCTAGTCACCTTTAATGCAATTGTTACCTTTAGGGTTGCAACAAACGTATTTACTGATTGTAAAGAGCGCACTTAGCGCTTTAATCCTTCTTCCTGCCATACAAAACGTATGGATCATTTATACATGTAAACTACATCTGGCGCAAATATTTTTTGCATTAAATGATGAAAAAATGATGAAACATCTCTCACAAATGAGAAAACAATTAATTCAAAATTGTGTTTTTCGCTGGAATAGTGTTGTGGACTTTAGCGACAACGCTTGCGGTCTTTAGCGACAATGTTTTTTGTGGACTTCAACGGAACATTTTGTGGACTTTGGCATTCGTATATTTGTGGACTTTAGCGGAAATTTATGTGGACTTTAAACCCTACTGGACAAGGTCCTATATATTTTCCACTTTTGCTGTGTAATTTGGTAATAAATTGCATATATCCGTGCCCAGTGGAACAGAAAATATATAATGGTGTTTCACTTTAATGATTTAAGCCATGTGACAAATCAATGTTCTGAACAAAAAGACTCTTTTTTTTAATTTTTGCATAAAACATATTAGGGTTGGCCCCTTAAAAATAGGGTCGGTCTGACTTAACATCAAATATAGGGCATGACTTGACGTCTGAGGGTGACCTTGACCTTGGAGCTAGGACGTGGATTTTGCGCGTGAAATCCCCTCCATAAATGTCAGTTATTGACCGGACACGAAATGTGTGACGGACGGAAGGACGGATGGACGGTGCGATTACTATATGCCCAGCCTTCGGGGGCATAAAATCACACACCAACTGTTCAAAAAATATTTGAATTTAGTCTTCATATGACAATTGAGGTTGCATTGTATTGACTATTTACTACAATACATATATGTCCAATATGTCAAAAGGTAACACAATGTTTACTAAATGCGTCCACTGAAAACATATATAGGTAATTACAAGTACTCGTGTCGAGTTTCAATCAAAAATGTAAAGTGGTTACCCTAGCAATCGTTAAAACGCGAAAGAATTGCTTAAAACAATCTGACCTTCCCGTTCGCATCCGAAATTCTTCGTTCGCACTTGTAAAACAAATCTGACATTCCGGTTCGCTATTTGTTTTTTACTCTGTCGACTTTTAAATGCTATAACACGGAAAGTTTTCATTATTTCCATTAGCTACTTTGTACAGTTATACAGAAAGGATTGACGATATTGACAAGCGTTTTAAATTGAATTATAATTGCGAATATCAGTTCGTTATTTGTTTTCATTCTGAAAATTTCATTGTTTGTACAAATCTTTGGACATTTATACAGGGTGCTATACGCACTAACATCGTTTTATTACCGGAACGCTTCCTCTGTCATTCCTTTTCAAATCTTCATAATCATTTGTCATACATTTTAGCAAAATACGCCACAGAAAGCAAAAATACTAACCCCATCCACTTTGAACAATTTCGCCAAGCTGACTTCTCTGCAACCATCTGACTTCCCTGCAGCCGGTTGATCAGTGTGTATATGGCCTTACAATGTGCTAAAATGACGTAAAACACCATTCACCATTACGCAGCCTTAATTAAAGCGAGGACAATAATACAAACGATAAACTTGTGTGTATTTGTATATAACCTTGGTGGCTGATTTGTACCATTTCGTCTTTTAGTTTTTTCGCCCGCGTCCCGCTAATTTATAGCGGGAGAAAAGACGCTAAACAGCGGGTAGCCGGGCGAAAATACGATGATTAGCGGATATAGTAACGTAAATTAGCGGCATAGACTTGTCGTCATTTCGTTATTTCTCATGGTGTCTTTTCGCTCCGCGCCTCGCAGTTTATCGTCGTTTCGCCCAGTATCCCAGTGCCCCAGTGCGAAAAAAAGAAAAGACAAAATGGCACAAATCATACCATAATTATATAACCTACTTCACGTATTGATACATGATTGTCAAGGCGGGGAACAGGTGCAGGGCATATCAAGTAAGGGGATTCAAAATAATAAACGTATTGTCTATAATTTTATTTCAAAATTATACTCGAAACGCACCAAGAGCACCCTTTTAATTTTTACAGGTAGTTTTGAGAAAAATGTCGGATGAGCCATGAAGTTTTGGGAGCGTCATGTGGACGGATGAGTCCATGTCATGTCGTCACACGTCATATGGGCGGATGGGCGAGTGTCATGTCGTCGTGGGCGCGGATGAGCGAGTGTCATGTCATGTCGTCAAGTTGGCGGATGAGACGATTTTTTCAGAAAATACTTGCGGGTATTCAATATAATTTCACATTTATATTCACCAACAAATACGACTAAACTTGACATCACGGTTTCTCAGCAAGCCTGGTCTTCTTCAAACAATTATATTTTCAGATTATAACTCCTTTTACATTTACTTTTTATAGAAATATGTGCATGTTCTTTGGCTATACCGATTTCAATGTTTTAATAAATAGGTGCCATGATTTTCCTTGTAAGGTAATTAACGCTTAACTAACTATTTCTATGATGAACTGTTACGGGCGGGCGGGCGTGCCTGATTACTTGTGTGCATGTGTTCGAATGCGTCATGTTAGTATTTTCGTATTTCCAAATTTAAATATCCCTTCCTCTAAAAAAGCTTTCTTTTTAAATGTCTCGTTATTACGAGATGATTTCTCGTTAGTACGACAAGAAATGTTTAACTTGGATTTTGCAATTATATCAGTCTGATGGTTTGGCGCGAATAAGAAACTGGACTCTGTGTGTGTTCAAATCAGGTTACATGTCTCTAAAAACAAAAGTTTGTTTGCCAATTTTAATAAATCCCATGTCGTTTTCCTTCAAACTGTTATATTTGCAATTAAAATATGAAAGTGATATTGTTCAATTTCTTATTGGGTTCGAATCGGGAATCAGATATTGGGAACCAGAAGCCAGTTCGTAGTTCCCAATTCCCAGATCCTTGATTCCAGTTCCTAGTTCTCAATATGATTCGAATAAGGAACCGGTAACCGGGAACTAGGAACAAAGAACCTAGAACCAGGAACCAAACGTATGCTCATTTTTATAAAAATGTTTTATACATCGTAACAGTCGTCATGAGTGAGATACCGGTAATTAATTTCTCTGTTGTTGTTGTTGCGATCTTTGCTGTTTTTGTTTTGCTTTCGATATTAACTACATCATGGTGATGTGCCTGAAGCAGCGGCAATTATGCGTATTAATTTATATTAAAAGCTTATTATTTGATTGCATATAATATATGATGGCATTAATTGTAATACATAGAGGCGAACAGCATTGTCTCATTTTCCTTGGACGAACATTTTTATTCTGCTGATCTCTAGCTCTGAAAAGAAGCACTTTCGATAAGGAAGACCAGAACAAAAACTGTTTGTATTATAGCCACAGACCTTTTGCGCACAAAAGACAGTGTGTCAGTGTGTCTTTGAAACTGTTTTATTCTGCTGTTAAGCTGACAGAATGAGAAAAAGCAGTAAGTTTCATTCTGCTGATATATGGCGCGAAAACTAATGGTTATCGGTGATGACATTAATAACAAAAACAAATGTTTATATCAATAAGGTGTACCTTTTCAGCACCAAAAAAAACGCATGCGAAAGCAAATACAGAAACAGTGGAATGCCGCTCCCGCCCTTTAGAACGTAAAATTTCATTCTGTTGTCTGAACAGAAGCACTTTAGATGAGGAAGTTCAGAAGAAAAACTGGTTGTAATAATGCCACGGACCTTTCGCGCAAAATAGGACAGCGTGTCTTTGAAACTTGTTCATTCTGCTGTTCCTGCTGTTCTGCTGGCAGATTGAAAAATGTATTCTGCTGTTCTGCCATTCTGCTAAATTTACCAACTTAAACATCGTAACTCATTCGCAAGTTCTATGGCGGAAAGCAAAGGTACTGGTACTGGAGCACATGGTTTCTAGGAGGCAGAAACACGTGGTCTTCCAAAAACGACAATCTAAGCAGACGACAGGTTGGTGTGTCGTATTGAGATTGATATATTTATGTACGAATCACGTGGTATATTATTGTTAACGGGCGATTGGAACGCGAGGGTCGGTAATGAGGACAAACAAGATTATATCGTGTGTGATCGATTCGTTGATTTTATTGACAGTGATATGTACTGTTCAGACGTTCCAATCGACCGGATATCTATGGACTCGGTACACAATAACAACGGGATTAAACTCCTAGATCTATGTAAGTCCAATTGCCTACGGCTTACAAACGGACGGCTCGGTAATGACTTTAATTCAGGCTGCTGTACGTATGCATGTACTAACGGTTCAAGCGTTATAGATTATCTGTTAGTGCGGGAGCATGATTTTAATATAATACACAATTTTAAAGTCGAACCATTTAATGAATGGTCGGATCACGCTCCTATTTCATTTGATATTCTAAGTAATACACTTTGCGAAAATGATGATGATTTCTATGAACGAATACGAATACGTTGGGAGAATGACCTGCGTGATGACTTCTGGCGTGGTCTTATTGCGCAACTACATGCGCTTAACACTATTACAAATAATACCAATTTTAATAGCAAAAATGAAGTCTATTTGTGTATTGAAAATTTTACAAATGTTATTAAAAGCGTTGCTGAACCATTATTTTGCAAACATGAGATTGTATATAATAAACCACGTGTTAAAAGTGCTTTATGTAATAAAGCCGATTGGTTTGATACTGAATGTATTAACGCTAAACGTACATATGTAAAAGCTATGAATACATATAATATGCACAAAAGCGATGCTAATAGGGTAGAAATGTGTAGTGAAAAAATATTTATAAAAATATTGTTAAAAAAATGAAACGTCGTTATGAATGTATAAAAAATAATAATAATATTGAACGCCTACGCCATTGCAAACATATAGATTTCTGGAATCATTTTTCAAAGAAAAGGAAATCTTCGCAATGTGATATAAGTACGCATGAGTTTTTTAATTATTTTTCTACTATAAATATGGATCTTCCTGATGTTGTCAATGAAGGTGCGGAGACTTTCTGTAATAATCACGATTTTGACGACAATGTGAATGATGGTATTTTTGATGAGCTGGATGCACCAATAACTGTGCGTGAAATAGAATTTATTATACACAATTTAAAAAACAACAAATCATTTGCAGGTGATCAACTGCTTAACGAATTTTTTATAGAAGCATCAGATATTCTATTGTCACATCTAGTAGATATTGTTAATGGTATTTTAAATACAGGACTTTTCCCAGAGCAATGGATGGAAGGTATTTTAGTCCCGCTATTTAAGAAAAATGACCAAAGTAACGTTAACAATTATAGAGATATGATCCTTGTTAGCTGTTTCTCAAAAATATTTACTGTTTTTTTAAATAAAAGGGTGTCGGACTGGGCCGAAGGAAATAATGTTATAAGCAATGCTCAATTTAGTTTTAGAAAACATCGCTCTACTACTGATGCAATAATTGTTCTTAATGCCATTGTTAGTAAAATCCTTAATAAAAATGGTCGCCTAGCGTGTGCCTTCATAGATTTTAAAAAGGCATTTGATAGTATTTATCGCAACGGGCTCTGGTATTAACTGTATAACTTAGGTTAAAGGTGTAAACTTCTACGAGTAATTCGTGATATGTATTCTAAAGTCCGCGTGAGAGGCTGTAAAACATATTCAGACTATTTTGAGTGCTCGGTTGGCTTAAAACAAGGGGAGGTAATGTCTCCGATATTATTTTCACTATTTCTAGAAGATATAGAACTATTTTTAATGAATGATGTTAATTCTGGTATAAATATTGATGATATTTCTTTTATTCTTATGTTATTTGCCGATGACATGGTGATAGTAGGTAAATCACCCAATGACCTCCAAAAAAGTTTAGATCTTCTACATTCTTATTGCAGTAATTGGGGACTACAAGTAAATCCCGATAAAAGCAAAATTGTTGTTTTTAGAAAACGAGGTCCAATCAAAAATGGCGAAAATGGACTTACGATAATATACCAATGGAAACGGTAGACAATTTCAATTATCTTGGAATTGTCTTTAATTATACAGCTAATTATCATGTAAACCAAGAAACATTAGCTGGTAAAGTTTTAAAAGCACTAAATACTTTACTTGTTAATATACGTAACTATTCAAATTGTCGTCACGCTTCGGCGGGAAGATCACCGTGCTAATTATTCGTGTGTTGTGTTTAACACAGCGAATCAAAACTCACCTATGATAGAAACCACGATTATAAATGTACATTGTAAGTACAGATAATTATTGTTTGTGTTTTGAAATTTCTGATAATAATTTTAAATATATGTTTTCAGGTACAACTTGATATTTTAGCATGGGTACTGACATTTCCTTTGCATTTGCACAGTTGTAAATCATTTAATTGAAAATAATCTGTGTCAGAATGAATAGTGTACTCTACCAGTTATCAGAAGTTAGATTATGGCATACAGATGAAATGGACATGCTGCAAAACAAACAGACGATGGTCTCATCTTGTTGGTTGATCTAAACACCAAAGATGGGCCGTTTAAATCAACCAACATGATGAGATCATACTCATTTACTAAACACTGTCTATATTGATAAAGAAATTGTATTAAAATAATCATTAATGGCATATTGTACCCTCTACTTGCAATAGCCGTCATTCTGTTATAACTTTTATTTTTGATGGGAAATTCCGAGTATGTGTTAATTTAAATGCACAAACGATTAATCTTAATACAAAAACAAGACAAAAAACGCCACAAAGTAAATATTGACCATAAAGATGACCGAGGACTCAAATGTGCACCTAATTTGTAAACATCGTCACGTGGGGATGCGCACGCATATTTACAAGATGGCTTGATGATAAAAATAATGTTGGGGAACTAGACCGTACATTGTTTCTTTTATACTCGACTTTTATAAACAGTAAACAGCACACAAAAAGCACTTGCTAAAAAAACTAGTATCAAAGGGAGAAAACACGTTCATTAAATTACGTATTAAGTAGTACATTGTTACTTTCCTTTAAAGAAATCTGCGTGATATATGCATTCCCAAATCCGGAATTTCGGCATGTTTAAATTAGTTCTTCGGACACACAATTATACAAATATGTATGTTAGTCATTAATCTTAAGTAAATAGTTAATTTTGCCTGTTATTGTACAACACATCATCACATCAAGTTTCTTCAGGCTTAAAGGGACACACGGCAATCTTGATTTTTTAAAAACTCACGGCGTCCCGTTCGTTTTTCTCTTCACTTGCATTTGTTCAATCATTAATAGTAATTGTTAGAATAGTTCAAAGCAAATTATTTTTACAAATTACTGACTTTTTATAATAGTGCATCAATAATATATTTAAAAATTTGGTGAAATAATGATGAAAATTGAAATCTGAATTTTTTATTCAATTATATGCAAGCAGTTTTAAAGTCAAAATGATGTAGGATAAGTAAATTGAGGTGTACATTTTAATGTTTGAATAAAACTCAAGATTGCGTTGTGTCCTTTTAAAAGAAAAAAGTGTTTGTTTCTGCTAACCCGATCTACCCTATTATATATTATTGGGGGGAAAAAAATATATTTTATTTTTTTTTATTTTTAAAAATAATAATAATAAAAAGTTGAACCCATGAACCAAGGTGTCTTATGAAGGGAAAAACTAAATAAATATGCCTCCAGTGAGATTTGAACCCACGACCCCCGGGGTTTCCAGTGTACATTACCAAATATTGAAAAGGGGCCATAACCATGTATTATCTAGGTTAGCGACACAGCCAAACAATCTTTATTATTAAGAGTACTGAAAAACTTGGAAAATAATGATGAAAAATGTATCAAAATCGGATGATAAACAAAGAAGATATGGTCTTTTGAAGGTTCTGTTGAAACCGATATGGAAGCCACCATTTTAGAGCTATGATATCACAGTTCTAGATGACCATATATGGAATATTGATAAATATGAAAAATTACTCATTTTTAGGGGGAAAAATTAAAGTAACTGTATGAAGAATATGTATAACTAATGGCAATAATGCTTTATATGCCCAGTTAAGGAGTTTGCATTCATTTGCAGTGATTTGCTATGCATTAAATGATATTTGTCAATATTCCATAAATGGTCATATGGAACTATGACGTCATAGTTTTCAAAATGGCGGCTCCCATACCCATTTTAGTACAACCTTTAAATGGTCATATCTTTTTTGTTTATCATCCGATTTTGATAATTATTTCACCTTTTTGCAAGTTTTTTAAAACTCTCAATAAAAGAGCATGTTTGGCTTTGTCGCTACATTCCCTTTAATACCTTCCCCAGTATTTTTTATCATATTAAAAGTGTTGTTTTTTTCATTAACAAAAACAAGGTCATTAATAATAAAAGAACTAAAAAAAAAACAGTTTTGCCTACCTACCTA
This sequence comes from Cyrtodaria siliqua, assembly GCA_037043455.1. Lineage (NCBI taxonomy): Eukaryota > Metazoa > Mollusca > Bivalvia > Adapedonta > Hiatellidae > Cyrtodaria > Cyrtodaria siliqua. The sequence continues at coordinate 17,553 of JAWPHD010003084.1, forward strand.
CCATATATTTTTTGAAGCCGTTAGCGGAAACAAATCTTTTTTTTTTTTTTTTGGCCTCATGACTCCGAGTATTGCTTCTGTGCCGACTTTCGCTACGTTAAAATACCCCTTTTCGTACGCACTGCCAGAAGGTGTTAGCATACATTTCTGATACGGTTATTTTGTTTACAAATGAGATATGGGGTAACCGTTATTTTATGGAAATATCACTTGTTAATACGTTGTATTGAGATATCTAGGAAAAATATTTTTTTTCATGACGGCTATTGATTTTTTGCCAGTAGGTTAAAGTCGAACAAAAGACAAATAATACATTTTACAATGGTAAACAGATTTTAAAATGCCATGGCAGTTTGGAACTCTTATTCCTCTCCTTATCATGGGCTTGTTTAATAACAAAGTCGCAACCTTATATGTTCGATTTCTTTTCATTATCAGATGTGTGCCCTTAAAAAACAAACATTCAATATGTTGAATTTTTTTAGTAAAAGTAACAAAAATCATAGCCAAAAGATGTGTAATGTTATATTTCATTGGAATTGGTTTCAAAAGTGTTTGAGAAGAAAAAAAAGGTTTAAACATTTTGTATTGCACATGTGGCCTCATGGTTGTGTACCAGTTATCGTCATTCACCAGATTTTGTCATTATCCATAAAACGCTCGATGCTATGATTATTTTTTGACCCCACTTTACAAATCAATACACATTATCATCAGACGATTGGAAAGAAAACATATTTTAAAAATGTTAACATACACTCAAACCAACCCGTTTACTAATATAAATACCGTTATAAACAAAACACAATCGGGGGAATCCTGCGCTAATGCGTATTAGCAGGAAAATTTCCTTTTAAAATATTTGACCCTTTACCAAAACAGTAAAAGCGTGTGCTACATTTTCAGCCAGGAGAAACTAATGAGTACACGTCAATCAATTTAAATTTGTGAACAGTTATTTCCCTTTAAATTATGAATAATTTCATGAGTAAATTACACCAATCTCCACGCAGAGTTATCGTTCCTTGCACTCACATATATCTCCAATCTCCACGCAGAGTTATCGTTCCTTGCTCTCACATATATCTCTGCTAACTACTAAATTACAAGATTTTGGTAAAACCTGTTAAACTTGAATATGTTTGACTGAAACTTATTTATTTCTTGTGTAAATATAATTTTCAGATTATCTGCAAATTAGATGTTGCAAGATTTGAAATAATGCATGAAAACAATTTAGATTTAATCGGGACTATTTTTCTAAAAAAATAATACATACTTAGGTCTCCTCAACCGAAACGCATGTGTAAACATTTCAAACCGAAGTTCGATAGCAGAAAATTACTTTAAAAAAATAACTCATAGAAATAAAAATTGAAATTATTTAATATAGGTCTATATTTTATCTTTGCAGATCACGCAAAGGATTTATTATAATATCGTCAAAACCTTTTGAATAATCACCTGACCTAACCGTTCGCACTACTCCCTTTGACGTTGACAGAGTCAAATGAGGAACGAGTGTACTCTGGCTAGAGATTGATATATCTCTGCTAACTACTAAATTACAAGATGTTGGTAAAACCTGTTGAACTGGAATATGTTTGACTGAAACTTATTTATTTCTTGTGTAAATATAATTTTCAGAATATCTGCAAATTAGATGTTGCAAGATTTGAAATAATGCATGAAAACAATTTAGTTTTAATCGGGACTATTTTTCTACAAAAATAATACGTACTAAGGTCTCCTCAACCGAAACGCATGTGTAAACATATCAAACAGAAGCTCGATAGCAGAAAATTACTAAAAAAAATTAACTCATAGAAATAAAAATTGTAATTATTTAATATAGGTCTATATTTTATCTTTGCAGATCACGCAAAGGATTTATTATAAATATCGTCAAAACCTTTTGAATAATCACCTGACCTAACCATTCGCACTACTCCCTTTGACGTTGACAGAGTCAAATGAGGAACGAGTGTACTCTGGCTAGAGATTGATATATCTCTGCTAACTACTAAATTACAAGATGTTGGTAAAACCTGTTAAACTGGAATATGTTTGACTGAAACTTATTTATTTCTTGTGTAAATATAATTTTCAGAATATCTGCAAATTAGATGTTGCAAGATTTGAAATAATGCATGAAAACAATTTAGTTTTAATCGGGACTATTTTTCTACAAAAATAATACGTACTAAGGTCTCCTCAACCGAAACGCATGTGTAAACATTTCAAACCGAAGCTCGATAGCAGAAAATTACTAAAAAAAATTAACTCATAGAAATAAAAATTGTAATTATTTAATAAAGGTCTATATTTTATCTTTGCAGATCACGCAAAGGATTTATTATAAATATCGTCAAAACCTTTTGAATAATCACCTGACCTAACCGTTCGCCCTGCTTCCTTTGACGTTGACAGAGTCAAATGAGGAACGAGTGTACTCTGGGTAGAGATTGAAATTACACCCAATGGTACAGTTGAAAAATCATTTAAACTGAAGATGACGATGAACTACTACATTCAGCGCAGACGACCTGCCCAATTCAGTCTTTATTTAGTAACGGTCACATGACACTTGTTACCGAGAAAAGAAACAATGTAAACACAAAATATTTACGGCAAAGGGGGTAAGCCTCTACCGGCAAACCTATTTATGAGATGACTAGTTTTGAGATATATTAAAGAACCAACATAAAAATGACAATATCTGGTATACAGCCAGTATATATTAAAGAATTTCGAAAGACTTTTAAGTAAACGAAAGTGGAAAGTTACTTTTATTTTTTTTGTAAATCCACTGGGCTTATAATTATGAATGGCAGGGTCGGAGAGGATAACTATTTAGGTAATTTTACTTGTGTAAAGGACGCTGGGTGTAGCGTGGTAGATTATGTTATATGTAACCCTGTTTTTTTACCATGTTTTACTAGCTTCAGAGTACATGAACCGAAAATACTTTCCGATCACTGTGCTATTACATTTTCTTTGAAAAACAATACTGTATTAAACAAATGTCAGCCTGATATACTTCCAACTGAACAGTTGGATTCTATTGATTATTGTTATAAATGGGGACATGATACATATGAACAGTTTAAAACGTTCGTGAGTGGAAACGATTTTCAGTTAGAACTAGAAGATTTGTCAGACAACTTACGCAATATTGAAACCCATGAGGAGCTTGAATCAAATCTTTCTTGTTTTTATAACATGATAGAAAAGGTGTGTGACCCAATTTGTAGGAAAAATGTTTATAATAATGTTACACATAAACCTAAATTTAAAAATGAGCAATGGTTTGATAATGAATGCAAAGAAAGTAGGAATCAGTTTTATAAGAATTTAAATAATTATAGAAAATCTGACTGTACAGAAAAGCTATGACTCAGTCTAGGTCTCATTATAAAACAGTCATTAGAAATAAGAAAACAAGCTTAAGTAAACAAAAACTCTGAAATTAAAGTCACAGAGATATAAAAATGCAAAGGAATATTGGAAACTCCTGAAAACGGCGAGCACTGGAGTGCCAAAATCAAATATAACGACCTATCAATTTGCAAATTATTTCAAATCAATAAACGATCCAGAATCTGTATTTTTCCAACCAGATGATGATATTTTATATTTTAATAATAGAATGTTAAACAATGAACTACAAATAATGTTTGACGAACTTAATATTGAAATCAGTCAAGCAGAAATTCATAAAGCATGTAAAGAGTTAAACAACAAACGCTCATAAATGAAATGTTCAAATATGGTTGCATGTATTTAGATTCATACTTAGTGAACGTTTTTAATACGATTTTTGATATGGGTTATTTCCCTTCCCACTGGACAGAAGGCTATATTGTACCACTTTTCATAAAGGAGATATAAACCAACCAGAAAAATATAGAGGGATAACATTAATGAGTACATTCGGTAAATTATTCACAAGAGTTTTAGCTGTTTTCTTGGAGCGCCGCAGGGCGATTGTTTGTCACCTTTTATATTTTCTATGTATGTAAATGATTTAGAAAACTATTTTACACTGAATGGTTTTAAAGGTATCGATACTGGAATGTTAAAGTTGCTGTTACTATTATACGCTGATGACATAGTGATATTTTCGGATACTGAAAAGGGCTACAAGATGGGTTAGTTATACTGTACAGTTATTGCTAGAAATGGAAATTGGTCGTAAATGAAAGTAAAACGAAGGTCATGCTTTTTAAAAAAGGCGGTCAGATAAAAAGGAACCTATTGTTCACATGTAATAATACTGTAATTGAAATTGTAAATAAGTTTACCTATTTGGGAATTGTCTTTTCCACAGGCGGTTCTTTTGATCAAACGTTCGAATCATTAAGTGGCCAGGCATTAACGGCAATCTTCAAAATGAAGTCATATATAAATCAATTTACTGACTTATCGGTCAGTCACACTTTAGACATTTTTGACAAACTCATTTTGCCAATATTAAATTATGGCGTAGAGATATGGGTATTCTCAAATGCGGAAAAGTTAGAGAAAGTACACCTTCAATTTTGAAAACAATTTTTTATGTGTTAAAACACAAACTCAAAACAATTTCATATATGGAGAACTTGGGAGAGTCCCTTTAAAAAAATCAGTGTAGGGCCTATATTATCCGGTTCTGGTTAAAAATTACACGTACGAGTGATCGCAAATATATAAAAAATATGTAAAATGTTATGTTAGATGATCTGATTCTAAACCCAAACAAATTAAACTGGGCATCTCAAGTTAAAGGGTTATTGGAACGAACAGGATTTAATGAAGTTTGGTATTCTTAAGGAGTAGAAAACATAACGTATTTCATTAATATATTTAAACAACGAATTAAAGATATGTTTATACAAAATTGGAATGCTGAATTATTGGATTCCACTAGAGCTAGTACATACAGAATAATATCAGATTTCAGGTTTAAGTGTTATCTAGATCTACTAAATATAAAGAAATTCAGAGCTTTTTTTACAAAACTAAGAGTCTCTAGTAACAGGTTAGAAATAGAAACTGGTCGTAGACCGAATAAAACACCAAGATCCGAAAGAAAAAGGCCAGATATGTAATATACTAGAAGACGAATTTCACTTTGTATTGGAGTGTTCACTATATCAAGATATTCGAAAAGAATATGTTAACAAATATTTTTGGAAACGGCCAAACATACCAAAATTTATTGAACTTATGACAACAGAAAACAAGAGTTTATTAAAGAAACTGTCCGTTTTCATTTGTAAAAGTTTTAAAAGAAGAGACGACATTTTTTATAAATAAATATCACTTCTCTCCATTTTTGTCCACAGATATAAATGTGTTCTAATCAGTACTTAGGAATATTAATTTAAAAATATATATTAAACACTTATATACTTAATAGTTGTCAAATACTTTTTAACTAGTAACATATACAGATGATCTTGAAACTCACCTATGAAATTAGACAAATTGTCATTAACTGGAAAATATTGTGTGTATTTCATATACATGTTTAAATGTATGTACTTTTTGCATGTGAACTGTTGGGCGTAATGCCTTATGTTTGAATAAAATATCTATCTATCTATCTATATCGTAGGATTGTTGTATGTGTATTTCAGATGCTCCATCCATCCATTTTAACCCAGACCATTCACCGTATAATGTAAAACTCAACACTCAAGTAAATCTGAATTGTGTCGTCGACGCCAATCCACCATCTGCATCCATAGAATGGCACAAAGACAACACCCTGCTACCATCAAGTAAGCTACTTCTTCACTGCAATTATTTACTGACAACATAAAGTGAAATTAGAATGTTTTCGACAAATTCGCATTATCTCCAAACTGAAGAGTTACTCAAAGATCAATTTGTAGTAACAGTGTTATTTCCGCTCAGTTCCGCCATGTGACTTTTTGATCTAGAATTTTCTGAGTTTAACCCTCCCAAAAACATGTAAATGAAAGAAAACGTATGACTAGTACATTTTGGGAAGGAATGAAAGAATGTAGCACGTCGACACATAAATAGGTTGTATTGTGTGCAAAACGGATTAAATATGAAACAAATTAAAAATAATTGTAAAAATATATTGTTAATACCATTTATAACTAAAAGAAAGATGATATGGTAAAAATACTATGGAGATAAACAAATGCCCGTCATCGGGTGTGTAAACAAGTAAATGTAAATATAAATATATTACAATGAATTTGAGTTTTGTTAAATTTTAAAAAGGTAATGAAGTAAAATCTCCTGAATCAAGAGCTTTGTTGATAATTTTACAGACGGAACAAAACAAAGGATGCTTACTTTTCAAAACGTGCATACAATTTTGCATAAAAATACCACGTGAGTTCAGTGACAGACACGTTCTGATATATTGCTTGAGGGGAGATAAATCCTACAACATAACTGGTGAAAAGCAGGAACGGTTATGCATCCCAATATATACGGAACCAAACAGCTAACGCACCAGTAGACAATACCTTTAGAGAGACACACGGCAATCTTAAAATTTTAAAAGGAAAAACAAAAAGGAAAAACAACATTAAACTCGATGTAGATATCATCTCATTGCCGTTGTGTAAATATCGTTCAAACTACCACCACCAACAATGTTGTTATGTTTACATATATCTTATGTATCTTGCCTTTCTTGTATTTTGTATCTTGTATTTGTTATAGGGGGCCCCAAGAAGATTAGTATAAACTAACTGGGTCACCCTCGATAAATAAAGACTTTCAGTTCAATTCAATTCAATTAAAATCTCACGGCGTCCCGCTAGTTTTTCTGCATAACTTGCATTTGTTCAATCATTAATATTATTTATAAGAATAGTATTAAGCAATTTGTTTTTGCATATTATTATTTTTTGATATTATTGCACCAATAATGTATTAAAACTTATAGTATAATAAGACGAAATAGTGAATACTTTAAATTAGATTTATTTAAATGTAACCAGGGTAAAAGTAAAAATGATACTGGATATATAATCGAGACACTCATTTCAAACACTTCAAGATTGCCGTGTGTCCCTTTAATATCTCAATAATAACAATCAAAACAAATTTCGTTCTGAACAGGACAAATATCTTGTCAATAACGACAAATTAAAAAAATTCATTCAAATCACCTGTCTTCAATGGTACCAGTCGTCATATAATAAGTTCATACTCTACTGGTGCGTTAGGTGTTTGGTTCAGTATTTGGTGGTTATAATTTAAAGATGAATGGCTACCTTTTTTGTAATATTATTAATTAACAAATTTAACTCTTAAACATCATATGAACATTTCTTGATAGTCCCGGAGAGGAACATATATTTAAAACCGCTACTAAGTTGTATGTAAAAATAAGTATTATTTGCATGGCGTAGATACTACTTTTACCACTGCATGACTGCATGACTGCATTATATAGATGCACAACTATTGCCAGATAATTGATAAATTTACCTGTGGATTAATTTACCTGTTCAAAGTTTTCTACATGATCAAATACAATCTTATTCTCGCTTTTCACAGATATTGCAATATGTGAATTGTAAATATGTATATTTTGTGTATTTAGTTCGATTTAAATAAACATGTTCATGAAACAAAACATGGCGGGAAAACTAAAGCAAATCTGGCACCTTTTGACATTTGATTTCATGGGATTGCTTGTCCAAATCAGGCAACCACTGTACAGTAACAAAACTGTTCTTCAATTTCAGCAGCCTCGCCAATATTAACTTTCGCATCAATACAGAAGTCGGATATGGGTAACTACACCTGTACGGTCAAGAACGACTTTCAGGGCGCCAGCACTCCCATTGTGTCATCTGCATCCGTGTTTATCAATGTCATATGTAAGTGACATGTTTCATAAACAGTAGTGTCTTTTTGTTAACGGGCTGATAAACTTAAATTGATTGATTTACAATTTATAGTATTGTTGCATATACCTAAAGGAGACCAAATATTTGGAATGGAACTTTGGAAGAAATATGATGAAAATAGTTGCATATGTGATATATATCAGTAGTGGTGCACGGTATTACCGATATATCAGTATATTATGATACAAGTTCTAAATAATACGCTCTGCCTGTACCGATACGCTCTGTATTTTCCGTAAAAGGCCGTGATCGGAAGATGAAAACCCATTTGTTGTTGCAAAAAGTCGGTGACAAATGTTTATTTTTAGCTCTACTGATCAAAGATCAGCAGAGCTTATGCCGTGGTGCGGCGTCCTTCTGTCTGTCCGTCCGTCCGTCTGTACAAGTTTTTTTATAGCGACTATTCCTCTGAAACGACTTTGCGGATTTTCACGAAAATTAACAGGAATGTTGCTCTTGATGTCTAGTTGATCCTAGCAAAATTTCAGGTCGTCGGAAAATTCAAGATGGCCGGCACGGCTAAAAATAGATTTTTAAAAAAACAAGTTTGTAGCGACTACTTCTTGAAAACTATAAGTGATATTGATATGGGACCTTTTCTAAATGATGTTGATCCTTATCAAAAATTATTTTGATTTGACATTAAACATGGCCGCCAGCGGCTATCTTTGTTTACATAGAGTTTATATAGTAAAAATGTGTAGCGACTACTCCTCTGAAACTATTTGACGGATTTCCATGAAACTTTATAATAGGAATATTGCTCTTTATGTCTATTTGATTCGAGCGAAATTTCAATTCGGCCGGAAATTAAAGATGGCCACAACGGCTAAAAATAGATTTTTAAAAAACAAGTTGTAGGGACTACTTCTTGGAAACTATAAGTGCTATGGGACTTTTTCTAAAATGATCAACATGACATGACGTTGATCCTAATCGGAAATTATATTATTTTGATTCGACATTAAACATGGCCGCCAGTGGCCATCTTTGTTGACATAGAGTTATATAGTAAACAATTGTATCGACTATTCATTTGAAACTACAAAACGGATTGTCATGACTCTTCACAGGAATGTTGCTCTTGATGTCTAGTTGATCCTAGCAAACTTTCAGGTCGTTCGAAAATTCAAGATGGCCGCCACGGCTGAAAAGATATTTTTTAAAAATAAGTTTGTAGCAACTAGCAAAACTGATGTGATATTGATATGGGACTTATTCTAAAATGATCAGCATGGTGTGATGTTGATCATTGTTAAAAATATTTTGATTCAGCATTACACTTGGCCGCCAGTGTATGGTGTACGATCGGGGTCAAAACTACAGATGTAGGTACACCTAAAGAAAAGTGTAGGTGCACCTATAAAAAGTATAGGTGCACCTATACTTTTTATGGGTGCACCTGTACAATTATAGGTGCACCCATAAAATTGTCGGTGCACCCATAAAATATATAGGTGCACCTATAAAATATATAGGTGCACCTATACTTTTACAGGTGCACCTATAAATATGGGTGCACCTGCATTGTTAATGAACAGGTTCAAAAGTCTCGTCCAATCAAATTCCTTGTTACAGACTTTGTAGTTACGGGGTTAAATTAAAAACTTCATCAATATTTTATCACAACAATCACAGACCTAATAACAAATAGATTGGACACTATGAAAATTGTGTAAATTTCAAGTGGCACAGTTCGAAAATTTCACAAAATATTCCCCAACTTTAAACACACATATCATGAAGAGTTTTGTAGATACAAGTTTTATTCAAGCCAAATACCATCACAAATTTAATTTTCTTTCCAATGATAGTATTTTGTTTTCTCTTACATTGAGAGCAAAAAAGGAGTTTGATGGAAACTTTGACTATGTCAAAACATTGATTTTTAAGAGAAAAGCGAAAAATGATGACATTCTGAACTTTAAACATTTTTTTATACAATTTCCAATTTTGGAAATGAACATAAATTATTATAATACCATTTTGCGATTCACTATGAATCTTTTGGATGTATTCTCATCAAAATCGGTGAATAATTGAGAGAGAAGATAGAAGGAAAAGTTAAGGTGCTACGTGATATTTTGGTTACTTCATTGGTTAAGATAGGAAGTTTCCTATCAGTTTATTTATATGTCTGTGCAACAATATACAATTCTACAATTGCAAAATGACAAAATAACAATCCTTGATAATTATTTTAAACTTGTTTTATATAATCTTATCATGCACATATAAACTACTTTTTAAAATGTAATTATTACTTAATTTCCATAACCGAAACAACTAAACCGGTGGTACGATTCACCCTAACGGACGGAAACGGACCGTAACGGAGATCAAACACCGGAACGGACCGGTGTCGCGTGGTAACACACACCCTACTGATAGTCCACGCGTGTGAATTTAATGTGGCGTTGGCGTGGTAGCACACATATGAATGAAAAAGTATCTATAACTTATGAAAACCGTTTTCTTGCTAAAGAAATTCACTCCATATCTAAAACAAATTGCACATAACGAACAATTATTTCGACAAATGCTATGATAAATGAGAAATAAGCTTTTTAACGACTCACTATCAATGGATTTTTTCTTTACGACGGGCCGTGTATTTGTTGACACGTTCTGCTGAAATATTATCTATAATTTATAAAAATCATTTCTTTCTACAGACAATTATTCACATGGTAAGGAAGACATACATTTAAGACTTATAATCCAATGGTACATTGATGAATACTATATTAGATGAGAAATAACCTATTTTGTAAAGACATCATATTAATTGGTATTTGTTTGCTTAAACAAGTGTGTTTGTGTACACTGATTCGTACATTATTCTCGATTTTGCCATTATCAAATCTCGCTCTCGTTTTTCGCGAGATTTCGAGTTCGGGGTGTCTCAACACTAACTCTGTATAGTAAATATACAGTGTTTATTTGCTTTAGACACAATTAGAGCGTATCATGCAGAAATATCATGCGAGTGCTGTTTCTAGTTGTGTAAGTAATATAAACTGTCAGAATATTGACCTTTTCTGGGTAAAATGGCTTTTTTATTGCCATTATAATGATACCTTGTAACCGAAAGTAGGTAGATGTGCGTTACTCAAAGATAAGAATCCTCGTGTTTCATAAATTATTTAAAGTAGTTAACTTTACTTATTACACTTAATTATATTCCACAAGCGAATATGTATCTCAAAAGTATTAAATATAAATATACTGTTGATAATTGTTACGGCAGAGATAAAATAATTAACAGAACTCTGCAAAATAGCTTTTATTTCATTCATAAATCAAACAAGTAATTGAACAGTCGCTTATGTTGGGTTTTATTTGCATGCTGTTTATTGCAATCAAAAGATAAAGGGTTTCTCCAATAGTAATAATGCGATACCCTGTGGCTAATTGGCTGTCCAAAGCAGGATGTTTGCTTAGATCAAAGAGGCCATAAATCACAAACACTGGCTGCGCGTGGTGTGTTGACATCAGAGATATACTATAATTGTGTCATATTTTAATTGGTGCATACGGCGAGGGTAAAAAAATAACTTCAGCTAACTGTTTTCAATTCAGTTTTATTTATAGTATGCATTTGTGAAACTAAACACATTACAAATAGATTACGTTCAGTCGGATTTGTCAAAAAAAAAAGGAAGTCTATTACATGCTTGTTTGTTATTTAAATCAAAATTATGTATTTCATGTCACATATTCAATCTGTCTTGCAGATAAACGAACTTTTAAATCACTTTAAGAAACACAATAATTATGATCTTTGAATAACGTCAGGAACAGCTACCTACTTTCGGTTTCAATAAACATCATAATTACAAATAAACACCACATTTAACACCGGCAAATTCAATATCTGACAGCTCATATTAATAACATAACTACAAACAGCTTTCCCACTTTATACATAATACATGTATACATAAAATTGAAAATTAAAATATTACACAATATAGATGGATACTTTTATTTCAAATTTCCAATAGGCTATAAAGCCCGTGAGGATACAAATACAAAGTATAACATGGTAGCAGTGCAGTAATTACTACATATACATGTATATATATATGAAAACGGTAAGTATATATTATATCACAATATAACTTTCACAAGCCATTATGCAATCATGCGTAATTGAGAAGGTGTTAACAACTGTACGTAGAGATTTACATATTATTTACAATTTCATTTATTCATATACACATGCACGCGCGCACCTCGCACTTACACTCGTTGTTCGAAAAATTACAGTTATATTCTATATAACAGTTCATTTCTTAATTTAAAAGCTTCATAAATAAATATACCTAATTTACGAATTCTAACTTTATTTGTTGAGTTAATTTATTCTATAAATTTAATCATGTTAGGACGTTTCCAAAAATATTTAGATATATATTGATTCCTTAACTCCGAAAATCGTTCACACTCTAATACAAAATGAAATTCATCTTCTAACACTCTACAAAGATCACACGTTCTCTCGTTAACAGGTATTCTAATAGGTTTAACCCATCTGCCAGATTCAATTTTTAATCTATGAGATGAAACTCTTAGTTTTGTAACTGATTGACAAAATTTGTACACATTTATATTTTCTAAATATGGCTGAATTTGAAAAATTGCAATACTGTTGTAGAAAACAGCTCTGCTTGAATAAAATGATCATTTAGTCTTTGTTTAATAACGTTAATAAAAATCTTTTCATTTCCAACTCCTTGTTGGATCCATACATAATAAAAACCTAGTGAAGCCAATAAATGTTTAACAAGCGATGCCCAGTTAACTTTTTGTGGATACAATTCCAAGTCACTTAACATCATATTATACACAATTTTAACATATTTTTGTTCCCTCAGTTGTAAAAGTTTTAACCAATATATTATAATAATGAGATATCTCTTAGTAATGAATGATGTTCTTCCCAACTCACCATATATGAAATCATTTTGTGTTGTCTTTTTAACCCCTAAAATCCTTTTACAAAACTGCAAATGGGCTCGTTCAATAGGATATACTGTACATATATGATGTCAACACACCAGGGTAGCCAGTGTTTGTAATTTATGGCCTCTTTGATCTAAACAAACATCCTGCTTTCGACAGCCAATTAGCCACGGGGTACCGCATTATTACGGTATACGGACAAATGCCCCCCCGGACAAATGCCCCCCTGCTCATTTTTTTATAGGTGGACAATTGCCCCCTAATGTTTTTGTATAGGTGGACAAATGCCCCCCTGAACTTTTTACAAGGTGGACATAAGCCCCCCTGATAATTTTGCAAATTAAATTCTTACAAAAGAATAATCACATAATTCACAGGTAATTCCCAGTTTGTAATTATTCAGAGCTATAAAAAAAACAAAGTGTGACAAACATAAACAGATTAATTACATACAAACTTGGAATATGTATCAGTGGGGCTTATGTCCACCTTGTAAAAAGTTCAGGGGGGCATTTGTCCACCTATACAAAAACATGAGGGGGCATTTGTCCACCTATACAAAAATGAGCAGGGGGGCATTTGTCCTAGATTCCATTATTACTATTGGAGAACTTTATCTGTTGATTGCAATAAACAACCTGCCATAAACTCAACATTAGCAACTGTTCAATTAATTGTTTTTGGCATAGCTATATATCTATGTAGGTCCTATGATTTATGAAATCGTATACTGTGGTAGGAATAACAATATATTGCAGAGTCCTGTTAATTATTTTACATAATAATTGTCGTAACAATTATCAACAGTAAATGACTCTTTGCAATACATATTCGTTTGTGGAATATACTTTTATGAAGATTTTATACTTATGTTAAGTAGTGAATTTAAAACTCGGCATGCACAGTATTGGACTCAAACTACTGGTAGAAAAGATTAATGAACCGTTCCTGTTTACAAGAAAGTTATATATATATAACTTGTTAAATGTAATTTAAATGCAGGGACTTACTTATTTAAGTGTAATAAGTAAAGCTAATTACTTTAAATCATTTACGAAACGCGAGGAGTATGCTATTTGAATAACCGTGGCGCACTTCTATATCTACTTTCAGTTTCAAGGTATCATTATAATGGCAATAAAAAAGCCATTTTACCCGGAAAAGGTCAATAGTCAGGCGCGTAGCTGCCTATACGCGAGTACACGGCTGAATCCACATGATTCTGACAAAAAAAACTCAGAACGCCCAGAATGCACCAGATTGCACCATTGTTTGCAATTTTTTTCGGGGGCATGCCCCCGACTCCCCTAGCACAATTATGAATCCACATGAATAGAGGGCTAGCTACGTCCCTGATAGTCTGACAGTTTGTATTACTACATTAATTTCCTATTTGAGTAATGTCGAATAGTGTGAGAATAAGGTAAGTGTCTTAACACTTACTGCGTTATAGGAAACAATATCTACATAGTACGAATTTAGGACAAATGCCCCCCCGGACATCTGCCCCCCTGCTCATTTTTGTATAGGTGGACGAATGCCCCCTCACGTTTTTGCAAGGGTGGACAAATGCCCCCCTGAACTTTTTACAAGGTGGACATTAGCCCCCCTGATATTTTTGCAAGGGTGGACAAATGCCCCCACGGACAAATGCCCCCTACTCATTTTTGTAGTAAAACAAGCAGTATTTTCAACATTTTATTAAACATGTCCAGATAAGGAAAACAGCAAAACAATATATATATGATTAGGTGAAAACAATTTCACGAACATAGGTATACATGGCAACTCAGTAGTTGATTACTTTATAGTGCCACATGAGCAAATACTGAATTATACATGTTTTAATGTTCATCCTATGTCTAATATTATAAATGAATTACACCTGCACGGTCATTCAAAATCATCAGAGCATTCTATTCTCAGTCTGGGAATGAATACCCTACCAGTGCATTGTAATTCATATACTGAAATAGAAAATAGCAATATTGACCTTAAGTTAGCATGTAAGAGTAAATACATGGTAACTGATATACCAGCTTCGTTCTTAAATTGTGCAAATTCAGTAGAACAAATTGCAATCACCATAACCCGAATTGAGAGTGACCTGCACAGCGAAAATGATATAAAATCAGCATATAAAGAGTTTTTGAATTTAATCAGTAGAGAAATGAAATCGAAGCTAAAGGTGAAAAAGTCATCGAATATCATTTTAAAGCCGCACAAGGCCAGAGCAAAGCCATATTGGAACACTGAACTACAAGATCTATGGGACGAATCGTGTAACGCGAAAAACTGTGGCTGCTTTGAACTCAAGAAAAATGAAACTTAGGGAAGAATATTGTGTTGCACGTAAATTGTTTGATAAAAGTAACAGAAAATGTAAGCGTAAATATCAAATTGATGAACAAAATAAACTCGACCAAGATCTTAAAAGCACTGAAAGCACTAGAGACTTCTGGAAAAAAATAGGTAAACTAGGTGTTGCAAATGATAGAAAACTAAATATTCCATGGGAAATTAAAACAGACCAAGGTGACATCGTAAATGATAAACAAAGTGTGTTGAATAAATGGAGACTAGAATATGATTCTCTGTTCAACGGTATTCCTGAAGGTTCAAACTTTGATGATACGCATTTGGAAAATATTAGAGAACTTACCGAAAATCCAGACAACCCAATATTTCCCAAACCTGACAGCACAACTCTAAATTTGCCAATTTCTAGAGACGAGGTTAAACTGTCAATTTACAACGCAAAATTACGTAAAGCTTCAGGTTTTGATCAAATTCCTGCTGAAATATTAAGAAATGAAACGTGTGTTGATATTTTGTTCAAAATTGTGAGATATGCTTTTGACAAAGGGGTGGTTCCAACAGAATGGACCAAGGGTATTATAAGTCCGATATTTAAAGGAAACGAAGCAAATAACCCATTGAACTATAGGCCTATTGCGTTATTGTCTATTTCATGCAAAATTTATGCTCACATTTTGAATAAACGCTTAACCCACTGGCTTGAGACAAATAATTTGTTAGATGATGGACAAAACGGTTTTAGAAAGAACAGAAGTTGTCTGGATCATATATACACATTGTACACTATTGTTAACAATAGAAAGATAGTCAACAAAGAGATGTTTGTCTGTTTTGTAGATTATAAAAGGGCATTCGATACTATTCAAAGAGATTGCCTCTGGTTCAAACTCATGACTTTGGGTATTCATGGTAAAATATTGAATGCCATACACTCGCTATATGTTGATGTGTCATGCTCTGTCAGAATTAATGAATATGAAACAGATTGGTTTGATGTAAAACAAGGAGTAAAACAAGGGTGTGTTCTCTCGCCAACTTTGTTTTCTATTTATGTGAATGATTTAGCCAAAGACATACATGATTTAAAGTGTGGGGTAACACTGTCTGATGAACTATGTTTAGCTATTCTATTGTATGCTGATGATATTATAATTTTAGCTGAGAACGAAATTGATATGCAAAGAATGTTAGATAAAGTAGTGAATGGTGTAATAAATGGCGCATGTGCATCAACGAGACAAAAACCAAGGTGTTGCATTTTAGATCCAAACATGTAAATAAATCGGATTTTAAATTCAAATGTGGAACTAAAGACATTGATTTCGACTGTAATTATAAATACCTTGGATTTTGGTTCAATGATCATCTTGATATGAAACTGTCCATTAAAGAGGTAGCAAAGTCAGCAAGTAGAGCTCTTGGTGCAATATATACTAAATTTATATGTGCTGGTGGAATGACTTTCAGTGTTTATACAAAAATGATTGAATCCATTATTGAGCCCGTATTATTCTATTGTTCTGGTATATGGGGTCAAAATAAATTCAGTGAAATAGAAACTGTTCTAAATAAAGCAGGACGATATTTTCTGGGAGTTACACAATACTGCTCAAATATCTCCGCCAGGGGAGATCAAGGGTGGGAGTCTTGCGGCACTAAACAGAATATTGAAACGGTTCGATTATGGTGCAGAATAAAAAATATGCCAGAACATAGAATAATACGTAGAGTGCATGAATGGTCTTTGAATAAATCAAGGTCATGGGAAAGTAAAATGCTAAAGTTTATTCAAAGCACATATTCTGCAGAATATATGATATGTATAAATCCAAATGCAAGTGTCTGTGTACGTAAGATACGTGAATACCTGAACCAAGAAGATAAAAATGTATGGTTTGGAAAACTAATGAGTGATGGAAAAAACTGTCAAAATGGTAATAAATTGAGAACGTATAGAAAGTATAAGACAGAACTTAAAACTGATTATTATGTAAAGTGTAATCTAAGTAGGGGCCATCGACGCATTCTTGCTAAATTTAGAAGTTGCAATCTGCCCTTAGCAATAGAAACAGGGAGATATGCTCGACCGAAAACACCTGTTAGTGAACGACTTTATAAATTGTGTACCAAGTCAACTACAGAGGATGAAACTCATTTTTTAGTCGACTGTGATTTTTACTCAGATCTGAGATGATCTTTTTAATACTGCAAGCCAGTTAGATAATAGATTTTTAAATTGTTCGTCTATAGAAAAATTAATTTTTCTGATGAACTGTGATTCTTTACAGTAAAAGTTAGCAAACCTACTTCTTAAAATGTATAAAAGGCGAGTTTTACCTTTATGAACGAATAATATTTTAACTGAATCACAGTTTACTCATTATATATATAAATACATTAAGTACACATAAATGCTCTTTTAAATTCACTACTTCTATATGTGTGAATATATGCGTGCATATATAGAGAGATAAGTATATACAATTTTAACATTTAAATACATATGTGTTTGTGCAGTCACGGTTAATAAGGCTATCCAGATTTAATTTTTTTTTTTTTTTACCACATATTTTAAGTATAAGTCTTTTACACATTTTAAGTAATTATTTTACATACTGTAATAAATATTAAATGTAAGTATTATACTAGTATATATATTAAATGTAAATACTTATTTATCTAGAGATAGTACATATAATCAGTTGTTGTATTATATATTAACTCTGACTGAACAAAACCGTCCAGCTGCACATTTGATGATGGAATCTTTATAATGTATATACATTTATAGTGTAGATATAATGGTTTTATTGATTTGAAATATATGTGTTTTAAGTGTCTCATAGGTCGTTATTACGGCCGGGTATAAAAGTTTGTTTGTGTAATATTTGCATATGTTTGTAACTTTTATATGTGACACTATAATAAACTATTAAAGTCTTAAAGTCTATGCAGCACAATATAACATGTAATATGTATTTACAGTTACCTTAAAAATAATTAAATCCATACAAAAGAATAATCACATAATTCACAGGTAATTCCCAGTTTGTAAGTATTCAGAGCTATAAAAAAAACAAAGTGTGATCAACAAAAACAGATTAATTACATGCACACAATTATAGGAAGTATATGTTTGCAATCAAGTTTTAAACGTGTGACCTTTAATTTGATAATTAGAGATAATTGATTGAGTCATACATCAATCAACCAAATAAAAAACTCATTATCAAATAAATGTTTACATTTTCTGTTGATGTTCTTAAATGTTATAGCACATAATATATTTTCATATAAAAACATCATGTAATAATTAGCACATTTGATCTAATATAATCATTTTCATTTATAATACAAAGTTGATTTTCACTGCGATACTGTCATACTAGCACACTTGAACAGTTTTAGTTGAGTCTGATACACTGTCCCATGGTGTACAGGAAATCTGCGAGTGACTTCTGTTCACTGACAAACTGCTGGCACAGGGTCTTTAGGCGTTTCTGATGAACCACGGTGTTCTTCCTCCTCTGCTTTGGTGCTGGTTGTCCCTGCTGATTGTTGTAGACCTCTGTCTCTACGAGCGCGGCGTCCTTCTTCAAACACTCTATCACAGTCCACAGTGACGGGTTGTTATGTCCAACTAGATGTTTGAACCCGTTGTTCCACGACTCACAAATGTTGTTGGTGCGGTGCTGGTCTGTCATCGTCGCTTCGTGGACATTCCATGTTTGAGGTGCAAATCTTGGAGCCGTTCGTCGGAATCGCATGGTGCCTTCTTCACTCATCACTGCACGATACTGTCCAGACACATAGGTACCGTCGAAGTACTCGATTAAAACAACAAATGTGTAAAAACAACAAATTAATTGACAATTAACAGTCAGTATAATTGACAATTAACAGTTTAGACAATTAACAGCTAATTAAAGAATTCCAATAAGACAACATCATGCTCAATTGGTCAATTAACAGTCAGTATAATACCTGTTTACATTTAGACAATTAACAGCTACTTAAAGAATTCCAATAAGACAACATCATGCTCAATTGGTTATTAAAATTCCTCTTAAATTTACTTAAAGAATTATGAAAATAACATTTTGCAAAAGACAGAGCTTGTTTTATTAAGAGTTGTCCCTATACAAAAATGAGTAGGGGGGCATTTGTCCGGGGGGCAGGGGGGCATTTGTCCACCCTTGCAAAAATATCAGGGGGGCTAATGTCCACCTTGTAAAAAGTTCAGGGGGGCATTTGTCCACCCTTGCAAAAACGTGAGGGGGCATTCGTCCACCTATACAAAAATGAGCAGGGGGGCAGATGTCCGGGGGGGGCATTTGTCCGTATACCACATAGTACACATATATATGCACGATTTTTAATTATTTTTTTTTTTTTAAAAGTGTACATACCGATCGATCATAAATTCTAGTTTCCAACTATTCCTAAAGATCACACGTACTTCCTTTTGTTTCTGCTGTAGGTTCGATCCCTCAAGGGCCTAGGAATCTTTATGTGAGGAAGCTATCCAGCTGGCTTGCGGAACGTCGGTGGTTCTACCCAGGTGCCCGCCCGTGTTCGAAAATTGCGCGGAGGGGCACCTGGGGTCTTCCTCCACCAATGGAAGCTGGAAAGTCGCCATATGACCTTAGCTGTTGGTGCGACTATAAACTCCAATTCAATTCAATTCCTTTTGTTTCTTCGTATTAGACTATTTGTACTTATAAACAGTCTAATGTATTCATGAACACTTACAAGACACATCTAGAATGTTGAACTAATAAAAAAATGGTAAGTGGCCAAATGCATTGTATAAACCTAGCTAAACATCACTTTTATTACTTTTAATTGATCATTTATTACCGCCAGAGCGGATATCGGGGTAATAAAAGTGCCTTCTTTTTCTCACCTCCTCGACAAATGTTTTCACAAGAACGGCGTGTTCTACCCGCAAATGTCCAATCAAGCATGATTAATTACAGGATAATTATTCTATTTAGAAATTTAACATGTAAGTAGTAAGTAAGTAATATTGTATTAAAGTGTCACATATAAAATACAGTTACAATTACAAACAGTATACAACATTGTTATTTGATAACCTGCCATCATAGGCATATGAAACACTATAAAACACAATTGTACATGTTAAAACATAATAAAAGATACAAATGTATTGCATTAAATATATTCAATAATTAAAGCTATTATTTAGTATTCGTTTACACATAATTAACATGAAAACTACAATTAAATTCCTAACTCTCATTATTTAAAAAAACAACAATATTTATTTTAATTACTTTTATAACACAGTTATGCATTTTTACAATGCTAAAGAGCGTCGTTTATACATTTTTAAAAGTACTTTTGCTAATATGTGCTGTAGCATATCACAGTCAATTAAGAATGATAATTTTTTAGTTGATAAAAACAGCAAAAAACTGTTTTCAGCTTGATATTCTGCATTAAAAAGTTCATATCTAATATCTGAATAAAACTCGCATCAATCAAAAAATGAGTTTCATCCTCGATTGTTGATGTTACAATATTTACAAACTCGTTCAGGGACAGGTTTTTTCGGGCGAGTATATCCCCTGTTTCAATTGATAAGGGAAGATTATAGACAAGGGCGTAGTAATGATTTTAGATTGTACGCACACAAATAAATTTTAAGTTAAACATCGTAGATGAGAATGTTTTAGAGTCGTGTTGTATTCCACCCCTGCACCCCTACCCCGCCCCCTCTCAGATAATGCAAAATCAAGCCCTCTGCCTTTATATGTATATACATTTTTAAAACAACACGAAATCATACCAAAACAGTAAAAATAAACGTAATTTAGGTGTGCATCTAGGTGAATAGAAATATTAAGTAATTTCCATAGCCAAGGCCGTGGGGGTGCGTTTCTTATGGCAAGTTTTTTTTTGTAAGCGTGTTTTGTATGCCCACATACTGGTACGAAAGAAATGAAAAACGAATGTAACATTTTCAGTCATTATTATCACACTTCCAAACCTACCCTCTCCATAAAAAAAGTGAGTACAAAATAATTGAAAAATAAAGCTTTATTTAGATTGTACAAGAAATACAAAGAAACTCGTCAGATTACAGCATTTTCAGTACATGTGTATATTATTATTTTTTTGTTAGAGGACCCCACCCACCTGTCATACACACAGTGTGTGAGGGAGCATCAGATTGAAGCGTTTTAGGTATATGTTTTTATTCAAGATTTCTCAGAGGAAGATATCCCCAACCCACAACACACCACCCCATTCTGCCCACCCACTTCGACTAAATTACGCGCACCCAATTTCAGGCCTGATAGTATACACTATTATATCTTCGTTTAACTTGTATTGATGATGACAATGCTTAGCTTTGAATAAAGTAAAATATAAATAGTGCCTTTATTTCTATTAACATGTATCATGTATATGACTCTCATTAATATCAGACCCTCTATTACTCTACGATACTCTACGCTATAAGCGAAGTGTATCAAGAGTATCAAAGTGTAATTAGGATTTGATGTTAAGGAGACTGATAAAATAGAAATCTACTTATTATAACACTATTATAGCTTGACGACAACTACAACTTATTCGTGTTGTAATTATTTAAATGTTGAAGTTTGAACTCTGAAGTCTGAAGTGTGAACTCTGAAGTCTGAACATTTAAGTCTATACTTTGAAGTCTGAAGTCTGAGGTCTGATATCTGAACTCTGAACTATGAACTCTGAAGTTTGAACTCTAAAGTGTGAACTGTGAAGTCTGAAACATGAACACTGAAGTATGAACTTTGAAGTGTGAAGTTTAAAGTCTGAACTCTGAAGTCTGAAATATGAACTCTGAAATCTGAACTCTCATGTCTGAACTCTGAATTCTGAAATTTGAAGTGTGAAGTGTGAAGTCTGAAGTATGAACTCTAAAGTCGGAGTTGAATTAAATTACCACGAATAAGTTTTCGTTGTCGTCAAGCTTTTGTAGAGATCTATATTTTATATACAAAGTAAGTAACATTCTCATAAAGAAAATGTTATAGGTCCAACAGGAAGAGTCGCATTCACAGAATACAGTCACTCCAACAAGTATTACAACGCGAAGGTGATTCAAAAGCACATCACAAACATATAAGGGTTGACAACAGGGGTACCGCCTTGGAAAGGTCAGTGGCAAACAGGACCACCGGGTAGTTTAAACCGGATCAAGTGTGCACCAAACATCACTCTTAACCTGTCATCATCCATAAACAACAGGACAGTGTAACTAAAAATCATCCCCGCCAAGTTAGCCCCTTACATTTGAGAAAGCTTAGCTATGAAACACAGACATGTTCATGTCATATCAAAATATAACCTAAGACGCTAATCTCATATGTACGGTGTCCTGTTGGGGCCAGATACAATGTCGCAGCGCAGTGTCGACAATGCGACGCCCGACAACGTTACATCGCGACATCGCGATACGGCAATGCGACATTGCGATATGACAACTCGACATTGCGATACGACATCGCGAAATAGCGATACGACATCGCGACAATTATATCGTAATGTCGCGATATGGTTGGCGACATTACGACAATATGACCAAGTATCTACGGAATTCCGTTAGGGCCATCGCCTTTGAATGTGTTGATCTGAAACGCGATACTCGATAGTACAATGATGAAAACGCGAAATCACGAAACTACGATAACGAAAACGCGATAACACGATGATGATAACGCGATACTACGATAACAAAAACGCGATAATATGATAGTACGATGATGATAATGCGATATACTATCGTGTTTTCACCATCGTACTGTCGCGTTTTCACCATCGTAATATCGTGATATCGCGTTTTCGTTATCGTAGTATCGTGATTTTGTAATTTCATTATCGTACTATCGCGTTATCATCATCGTACTATCGCGTTATCATCATCGTACTATCACCATCGTACAGTATTTACTAAACCACATTTGCTATATTTGACATTTTTCATTTTATATCACTGAACTCATCATGAAAGATCTTGTTCAGTTCGTAGTTTCGTGATTTCGCGTTTTCATCATCGTACTATCGAGTATCGCGTTTCAGATCAACACATTGAAAGGTGTTGGCCCTAACGGAATTCCGTAAGTATCAAACAAAGAAATTAAAGTTATCAGAAAAAAAAGTTACTTACCTTACCTAACAAAACTGATGACGCAAAACATGACCTTGACCTTGGCATTGGTGGACATCGAGTTGTCGTATCGCAATGTCGCACTGTCGTCTCGCGATGTCGCGATGTCGCGTTGTCGGGCGTCGCATTGTCGCCCACACGACAATGCGACATCGTGTCTGGCCCCAACCGGACACCGTACATATGTACTCGATGACTTGTACTCGATATATGTTCTCGATGAATTGTCTGACGTCAGCGTATGAAGGGGTAAACCGCAAAGGGCACGACAAAACGGAGTGAAAGACATTCAACAAACGTTTCCCGCCTTAAAAGATTTAGGAAGACGTTATAGAGTCCACCGCCCGTCCGGTCAATCAAAGAGGAAAGTATAATTGCAAACTGTAGAAGGGTCTACTACGGTGTCCGGTTGGGGCCAGATACAATGTCGTATTGTCGTAATGTCGCCCACGACAACGCGACATTCTTTCAATTGCATGGAAACGTTTAAGGGTCACCAGTTGTTGAGTTAATTATCTCCTTATAGACTTCGAAATTGGCGGGTTGTTGCATTGTTTCGCGTCTACTCGACCCCATTTTCTCAACTTACGGCGTATTTCTCCAACCATTTGGACTTGAAAGAATGTAACTTAGTACGATTTATCTTCACATGCCAGAAAGACTGAAGTCGACATTTTCGTCATATAAATAAGTTTAGTTGCTGTATGTAGTCTTAACTAGTTATATTTCAATTTATCATGCAGATATGCACTTTTCTTCAATATGTCGATAAGAACTTTGACGACTTAATCAAATTTATATGGAAACTACGAAAGCGTATTCGTGCCTCGTCTTGTTGGGTTATAGTGAATTTCTCATTTTAAACTATCTCGAGCTGTTACGATATATGTATGGAAACGTATAAGGGTCACCAGTTGTTGCGTTAATTACCTCCCTATAGACTTCGCAATTGGCGGGTTGTTGCATTGTTTCGCGTCTTCTCGGTCGCATTTTCTCGACTTACTGCGTGTTTCTTGAATCATTTTGACTTGAAAGAATGCGTCTTAGTACGATTTACATTCACATGTCAGAAAGACTGAAGTCGACATTTTCGTCATATAAATAAGTTTAGTTGCTGTATGTAGTCTTAACTAGTTATATTTCAATTTATCATGCAGATATGCACTTTTCTTCAATATGTCGATAAGAACTTTGACGACTTAATCAAATTTATATGGAAACTACGAAAGCGTATTCGTGCCTCGTCTTGTTGGGTTATAGTGAATTTCTCATTTTAAACTATCTCGAGCTGTTACGATATATGTATGGAAACGTATAAGGGTCACCAGTTGTTGCGTTAATTACCTCCCTATAGACTTCGCAATTGGCGGGTTGTTGCATTGTTTCGCGTCTTCTCGGTCGCATTTTCTCGACTTACTGCGTGTTTCTTGAATCATTTTGACTTGAAAGAATGCGTCTTAGTACGATTTACATTCACATGTCAGAAAGACTTAAGTCGACATTTTCGTCAATCAAATAAGTTTAGTTGTTGTATGGCGTCTTGACTAGTTATATTTCAATTTATCATGCAGATATGCACTTTTCTGCCTAATAAAGGGGTGACCTATTAGATTTTGCTTTATTGGCCTCTGACCAATAGAGCAAATCAATGCGGAATCCCTCGGCGTTTATTGTACGTAACGTTATCTGACGTCTTGCACGAACGTTGCCTGACGTCATAAAAACAAACAAAAAAACAACAACATGGCGGCGTAAGATTCTGAGAAACAGGTAATAATAGTAATTCATACAAAAAATGTGGATAATCTACATGATAAATAGAATATTATGTCAGTGCCTTTTACTATCAAGTGTATTAGGCTCGGCACGAAAACGAAGAATAGCTCGGCAGAGCCTCGCCATTCTTCGTTTTCTAAGCCTCGCCTAATAAACTTGATAGTAAAAGGCACTAACATAATATTCTCTATTTGTCGATAAGAAATTTGACGACTTAATCAAATTTATTACGTCATGTCGTCATCAATATTGTACACTTACTAACATTAAACACGACACATAGTGTTCTCCGTGGTTTATTCCTAAGTTTGGTTGAATTCCGTTTAGCGGTTTAGAAGGAGATGCGGTAACGCATAGACAGACGGACGGACAGAATGACAAACGGAGGCGATTTTAATATACCTTTTATTTCAAAAACGTGGGTATAAATATGGTATATTAAAGAGTAAACAGAGGTATCATAAAAACCAAATAAAAAAAGATAAATAAAGAAAAGAATGTGACAAAACGCCAGCGCAACTCTACAGTAGATATAAATAACACACGATGTAAATTCGAAATCAAAAAGTGGCCCGCAACAGCAACTGCACCTTTTAGGACATAATCTGCAAAAAAATATCAGTAATAGTTTGAGAACCTAACTCGTATAATTAAACCAAACAATTAAAAGCAAGTAAAATCTCGCTAAATAGGGCTGTGACCATATCCAATACGTTATTCATATGTATACAAAAAGAAACGGTAATCTAAAACAATAATAGTAAATACGGCACATGCACATGCCCTTTCATCACCAACCTGTGGCTGATACGCCACAAGGGAAGTCATGACTGGCCACCATTATCGACCGTTATTAACCTTTTCCTCACCGCGGTAGCCTAGACACCCAGTGATCCTCGGCGAACAAGTGTTGAATGAGCTGCCGCCTTACCTCAGTCCAGACATCAACCACAATATATGCAATGTCCGAGGCATACAAACCACCAACTCAGAGCAACCACACAACTCTACCCAACAAAATACCCCAACATTAAAACATAAACTCACGTGTTGAACCGAACAGACCCCAGTTCGATGCCCATAAGTATCAATATGCTGCAAATGGATACGCTAATCACCCCCAAGATAGCGTAATACAGGCATATGCCAACATACTCACTTCTGTAGCAACAAAAGATGCAAGCACAGCCATAGTTGGATTCACGGCACATCTACAAGCTTGTGAAATTTTGAACAAGATTACCAAAATGGCACTGAATAGCTCTCCTGATTATCTTCGCAAAGATGGAAACTGTTTAAAAAAAGCTTATAATTCATAACAGAATGAGATCACGCAGTCGATGGTGCAACATCACACATTACTGCACCCGCGTTAAGGTGTATATGGTGGGGTTCTCAATGGTGTACTCTGTCAGAAGGGGTGGGGATGAACCCCGGGGTCAATGCTGGTGGGATGGTTGTATCCGTCTGTTCATGCCCAGTGAGTGTATATGAGAAGATGGTCAATTCAAAATTGCTCTGCGCAAAGTAAGAATTTTTAAAACGCGCGGCATTATCGGAATTCTCAAAATGCGCGGTTCAATTCCGGAATCGTCCGTGCGCACAGTAGGAATTAGCACACATTAAGGATATTTTGGTTCTAGTGGTTAATTGTAATACTGACGGCAAAGGCCTTCGTTAATAATGCTGGAAGAACTTGTGGCTCAAACATTTTGCTTGTATGTAAAATAAAAACAATAACGTATGTTTAAATTGCAAGTATACACATGATGCAACATGTGTTTATCTCCTCATTGTCTATAAAATGTATATAAATATCCACTATTTATTAAGTATCATTATTCAAATATTCAAATGCCATTGATAGCAATACCATAAACTGGTAATTTATTCTCAAACGGTCTGTGTAAATGATTGATTTAGTACATTTGGCAGACGACAGATGTTCTAAACAATAAGACATTTTGACATTTAATATATGTGTATATCTTACATGTATCAGTATAATGCTTTAATAAATATGATTGAAACAGGCAAATGCAATTAGTAGTAGTTGTAGCTTTAACACCTGACGCATGCATTGAGTAATTGGCGTGTTTGTTATTTGACAGATGTTCAATATTTGAATGCATTTGTAGATGCCAGTATATACGAAGGTATATGGCAACAAACAAGGGTCCCATGTTTGTATAAAGAGATCATTGGAATATCTCTAAAATATATATGGAATGCCCAGTTTGAGCCGTTATTAGAAATATTATTGTCTGTGCCGCGTTTTGTTTTTTATTTTTAGCCGGATTGCGTAGCAAATCCAGGCTTTTTTTGGCGATTTTCGTCTATCTTCTGTCCGTCCGTATGTCCGTCTACGCGTTTTGGCGTTTTGGTAAACATTTTTGGTTAACGTTTTTGTTTTTCCTCATTTCTCGAAAACGAATTGCTGGAAAGCTTTTAAACAGTCAAAATGGTGAATTCGAAATCCGACATTAGCACCACTGTGCAACACTTGTTTATATTTTCTTAGCCATAATTTATCTCCTTATTTCAGTAATATAAATCCGCGCTTTATTGTTGGAGGGCTTTAACTTGTTTTCTCAATAATTAAGTTCATGTTTATTATTTACCAAACCTAACTATGATTTTGTTTTATACATTTTATCTTTTATAAAAGACGGATGAAACAATTAAGCATCAATAAATAGAAATAAATAGGTTTCAAACACTATATTCCTTTTCAAATCCCAACAAAAATTCGTACTTTGCGCAAAACATTCTCAAATTGCGCCGACACATGGTGCAAGTCTTATATCGATTAACCCCTTGCGCAATTCCGGAATAGTCCTGCACAATTCCGGAATCGTCGGGCATTTTAAAAATTCTTACTTTGCGCAGAGCAGTTCCGGAATCGTTCATATTCTCACATTGATTATAACATATATATGGTTATATGGTGGGGAGTTCAACGTTTTCCAAGTTATGACCTTTGTGCTACATGTCCCTAGTGGGGACGGACCCTGGGCCGATACTGGTTGGATGGATGTATCCCTCTCTTTATGCTCAGTAAGTGTTCAGAGAAGAAAGTTAACTCTTTTAAGGTTTTTCCCTATACAAGTTTGTGTAAAACATGTGACCTCTGCGGTAGTGCCAAATTTGACCCCATGGTCACGATTTGAACGAACTTGATAGAGGATTATATACTTATGGTACATGCACAATATTAGACCTATAGCTTTATCTCTTATACTACATGCAATATATGAGAGCTCTATACCTTGTGTCCTCAGAGGAGAAGATGTTTTCATTTTGAATCTATATAAGTCTATGTAAAACAAGTGATCGCTGGGGCGTGGTCAAATTTAACGTCAGGGTCGCCATTTAAAACTTGGTAGAGGGCTAATGGTAAATGCGTAATAGTAAACCTTTAGCTCATGTAGTTTCAGAGAAGAAGGTTTGTTTAAGATTTTCCTATACAACATTATGTAAAACTGTGACTCCTGGTCCGAATTTGACCCCAAAGACATACAGTGAGACAATCACATGAAGTTAACTTAACCAAAGTTAAGTTACCTAACCAAGGTTAAGTTTGGGGAAATAATGCAAAATATGACCTTGACCTTGGTATTTTTTGTCGTTCAGTTATGTCCACCAATGCCAACAATATATATGACCAAGTATCAAACAAAGAAAATGAGGCAATCACATATGACCAAGTATCAAACCAACAATACATATGACCAAGTATCAAACAAAGAAAATGAGGCAATCACATGTATATAGTTACCTGAGGTTAAGTTACATAACCAAGGTGAAGATTGGGGAAAATAATGCAAAATATGATCTTGACCTTGGTATTTTTTTGTCGTTCAGTGATGTCCACCAATGCCAACAATACATATGACCAAGTATCAAACAAAGAAATTAAAGTTATCAGAAAAAAAAGTTAACTGAGGTTAACTTACCTCACAAAACTGATGACGCAAAACATGACCTTGACCTTGGCATGTTTTGTCGTTCAGCGATGTCCACCAATGCCAACAATACATATGACCAAGTATCAAAGACTTAAAGTGAGACAATCACATAAAGTTAACTGAGGTTAAGTTACCTAACCAAGGTTAAGTTACCTAACCAAAGTTTAGTTACCTAACCAAGGTTAAGTTTGGGGACAATAAGCAACATATGACCTTAACCTTGGTAATTTGTGTCGTTCAGTGATGTCCACCAATGCCAACAATACATATGACCAAGTATCAAATAAAGAAAATGAGGCAATCACATGTATACAATTAACTGAGGTTAAGTTACCTAATCAAGGTTAAGTTACCTAACCAAGGCTAAGGTTTGGGAAAATAACGCAAAATATGACTAGACCTTGGTAATTTTGGCGTGATGATGTACCCAACAAAGCATTTGACAAAGTTTCATAAAAATCAAGTGACTGCTTTGTCTCGCTACACACTATCGTGGGCGAGAGAAAAACGGTTATGGTCATTCAATTTATTACATCTTCCGTAAAAGAAAGATATATGTCGCCGTATACATGTCAACAACTACCTTTGTATATTGTCATGCCGTTTTAATCTATATCCATAAATCCTTTTGTTATTACACCTTAATTATCATTGACAAAAAATATTGTTTTCATTATCTAAACAAGAATATATACAGTGACCAAGTCGTTATCTTAAGATGTCTTAATACTATATATTACGTTAAAACGACATATATTATAGAATGATGACATCATCTGGGATATATTAAAGCTTCCATAGATTATACTAAATTGTTTAAAAGTAAATGCGAACCTTAAACTGTTTCACAGTACTGAGTGGTAATAGTTTATAATTAATCAATAAACACAGACCTAATAACTATTAATATATCTGTGATATAAAGCTAGAACCATTAAAAGAAATTCGGTAAACGTGTCCATTTTAAAATTATAGCCAGTATATATAACAACTGTATCTTTTCAAGTTTTTTAACAAACTGGGTCCCCCTAGTCGTCGAAAGCGCGTGCATCGCTGTTATATAAAAGACACCAGTGTAGACCAATGATTTATGTTTATATTACTGTTTAATAGTGTACATAGTCTATGTCCAATTTGTAGACACAAATACAGGGTCTACTCAAGCCACGCGCACTATCGATCAATGACACTTATCGCGATCTTTGAAGGCAGATACTTGCCTCAATTTCATATTTGTGCAAACAATTATGACGCAACACATTTCTTTGACACGTCAAGCATTTGGACGTGTCAAACTGGTATATCTGTAAGCATTACGTACCTACTTACAGTGTTTTAAAAAATACAATTAACCCTAATAGTCATTATAAATAATGATATATAATTCCTGGTGTGATTATCCTCGATTGAATTTTATATAAAATAGACCAACATGAGCTTATTCCACCTGTGTCCCCATCACTCAGCCTCTGCCAAGTTAATCTTCTTGTGTCCCTTCAAACCATCTATTGCCTTGTCTTGCGTCTGCTTGGATCCTGCCATCCGTGCGTGATTGATAAGCATTAGTAACATTATTTAAACTACTAAGATTATTATAAACAAACTACTATTGAAAACCTCGCCAAAAGGCCTAGTTGCCAACGGTGAGGAAAAATAAAACCTTAAACTACTGGTGTGATTATAGTTTAATCTACTATAGGTGACTCTGCTCTGTGTATGTGCTCTGGTTTATTTTGTTATTGTTTGTTTTTTACTTACCAATCATTGCAATCAATGTACTAAATTACTTGCTCCTTTGAGGGTCCTTAATTGGTTAATAAAATCTTGTATCTTGTATTTTGGTATATCGCCCAGTTAGATGTTTATAGAATTATATTAAAGAAACACACGGAAATCTTGAAATATTTATCAAGCATTGGAATTAGCGTCTCAGTTTATTTATCCAGTATAATTTAACGCTGCTTGCATATACCAGGGCTTTATATGACGATTATTATTCCAGCATATACATGTAATTAAAATAATAAATATTATAGTTTTGAGTTTTCATTTTTTTTATCTTATCCTACCATACGTTAACATAATAATATTATTGGTGCAATATTATCAACAGTTACTAATATGCAAAAACAATTTTCTTTATACTATTCGTATAATTAATATTAATGATTGAACAAATGAAAGTTATGTAGAAAAATTATCGTAACGCCGTGAGTTTTGTTTTAAATCAAGATAGCAGTGTGTCCCTTTAATATTTATCGCCTAGCCTATAATACATTATTTAAAGAGACACATGGACTCTTGAAATGGGATGAATCATCAAAAGAATCACGCCGGTTTGATTAACCCAATAGCATTTTGACTTGAAATCTACTTGCTTCTACATTCTCACATGTATATACGCATGTTGTCAGATACGTTGTATCCATTTGACAAATTAAACCAAATGTAATTGTGTGTTATTTAAGGATTATAGGCCCTCCACCACTTTACCAATTTAGAATGCGCTACGTCTAAACCACATGCTTTCATTTCAACGGATATATATACAAAGAGGGGGGGGGGGGTACATTAAAGCTTCCATAAAAGAAAGATACGTGTTATATATATGTACATGCGTGTGCTATAACACTATCTCGTCTTGTCTCTTTCCAGTAGGAACGCCAGCCCTATGGCGTATGAATATTTATCAAACAAGGTCACGTGATAAAATCGATAACAAAATGACATTATTGGGAAAATTTTCACTGGTCAGATTTATACACCTCTTATCTATAAACTGTGATTATGACAAAACACAATCACAGATCGTTGTTAAAGTAATAATATTCACAAACTACATTGGTCGAACATAATTGGTGTACACTTCGTGTAATTCCCATTAATAGTTAAAGGTATTTTTCAAAGGGATGCATTTAGGTTGTTTTTAGGTTTAAATTGCCAACAATGCGCTTTTAAATCAAAATCGATTTATTTCGTCATTTTAGAAGCGAGAATAAAAAGAAATGCATGTACGCGTAGATAAATCTTTCCTCTGTCCATATGCAAAATTTTAATGAAATCGGAGACAAGTACTTTTTTCCCCAAAATTAACTAACATGACCCACGGACTCAAAGACGGCATAACGCATATACATTTACAGACGCGACCGGGAACACAAGAAATGAAATAATGGAATTATTTCAATACATATATTTCAAATGTATGTATCCATGCATTCCAGATTAAATTTCTGATCTATACATGCTTTTGGTTTATGCCGGAGTGCTCCGATTAGGTTTTAACAAACCAAATTGCAACGGTACGTCGGGAAAGGAAATGAGGATGGTGAAAATATATGTTGCAGTGTTAATTTTCTGGTTCCGAAAAAAATGCAAAAAAATAAAGTTTTAACAGCGAGAACGAATTTTTTTTCATGAAAGTGTTCATTGACATGTCGACTATTAAAAACCAAAATTTAAAGTCAATCAGAAAAAAGTACTTTTTTTTCCCCAAAATTAACAAAGTACACCGTGTTCGCTAAAATATGAACAATCGCCTTTCGAAGTTAATTCACACGTGGGATATAAAACCATGAAATTGTGAAATCCTTTTTAAGAGATATATTGATTTCAACATTGTTCTGTATTTAATAAATTATTAGAGTAGAATGTTCACAGTTTTTTTCAAGGACATCATTACGGTAGTATCCCTGCAACCCCGTCCCTCATCCCACCCCCACCACCCTCCATACCGTATTGATTAAGTTGTATATAGCTGCGAATGCGCAGTTGTAATCAAATTCGATTTATTTCATCATTTTAGAAGCGAGAATAAAAACGAAATCATATAGATACATCTCTCCTCTGTATATATGTAGAATTTCAATAAACGGAGACAAGCACTAATTAAGTAACAGGACCGTCCGACCCAAAGACGGCAACATTCATATCCATTAAGGAAAGACGACCGGCTACAAAAACAATTAAATAATTTCGTTATGTAAACACATATATTTAAAATGTATGTGTCCATATAGTTTACACTAATTTTTTATCTATACATGCTTTGGGTTTATGTCAGAGTGGCCAATGTATTTTAACAATGTTGCAACTGTATATCGGAAAATGAAATCATGATGGCGGCAACATACGTTGCAGAGTTAATTTTCGAAATCAGAAAAAGCGATAAACTAATATTAGTTTAACAGGCAGAAAGAATTATATTCTTTGAACTGTTCGTTTAAAACTGAGGGGGCGACTCGAGTTTTAAAGAAAGCAAGATTGGCATGTGTCCCTTTAACCAAGTAAATAAATGACTGACGAGTAACAGACATGCTATTGTCAGTAACAAACATGATTATGTGTAGACTCGAAGATTTCATAACATAAACATGTGGACATGACATTGTGTCAATGGAGCAATTGCCAGATGTGTGGTGTTGTGAAACACTGTACGCGTGAAACCAAAAAGTGCGGGTCGTTTATATTTATAGGGCATATATAGTTATATATATATATTTATATATATTATTCTTTTATATGTATATGGTCCCAGAACGCAGTCATACTCACTACTATATTGAAAGTAAATACTGAATATACATGTGCGGTGCGTTACGATCTGTAGTATTTGAAAACAGACATATTAAACATTTCCCTGAACATATATAATCATGATAAATACTATATTCATGGAATTATTTTTTCCTGAAAAAAAAATACATGTTTGTTTTCAGCAATTGAAATCTAGTATATTCTGCGAATATTGCTACTTTGAAAATTTTAAATACGTCTGTTTTAATCAAATAGCATGTTTTGTTTGTTTTAATATATATATTTTTTAATTTATGATTTAAAAAAAAAATGGATGATCGAAATATGTCTTAAACACTGTTGAATCCTGTAAATTAAAAAGAAGTGGTTTGGTTCAGAGGCGACACTATCGGTGAACAAAACCACTTGTTTTACCGGATTCAACATTGTGCAAGAAAATATTCATATATTATACCATTAATATTATAACATGTGTGTTGTAACAAATGCTTATCCTTGGATAGTGGACTTGACCTTTTACCTAAAAATCAAACGATCATCCTCTTTCCACTGTCCACCAATGAAGTTTCATGAAATTTGCTTTAGGTAAGAGGAAAAACTGTGTGGGCAATACTTTTCTTTTTCCGTTCATGGTAACGGACCTTTCAAGTACTGACTTCAAAATAAACAGGGATTATCATTTCACCAAAGGCAGTGGAAGTATGAAGTTTTATGAAATTAGCTTCAGAAAGTAATAAAGAGTTTGATTGCGGACAGGATTTTTCATGATCAAGTCACTGTGGCGTTGACCTCAGATTTATTGACCTCAATATTAATAGGGATCATACTCTTACCAAAGGCAGTCAAACCATGACGATTAAATATATCAGGGTGATATTGACCTTTGACCTATTAACCTCAAAATCATTCATGAGATTTGCTTTAGGGAAAGTGGACTTAAGTTTACAATATTTTACATTATCATGTCACGGTGACAATGACCTTTGACCTAATGACCTCAAAATCAAAAGGCATCATTCTCTCACCAAATGCACTCAAACCATGAATTTTGCTTCTGGGGAAGTAAACAGTGCAGACAAGGTTTTTCATAATCATTATTGGGTCACGGAGCCCTTGACCTTCAATATTTGATATGCACATACTGATGCTTCGTACAAAGTTTCGTCAAAATCCAACAAGTAGCGCAGACAAGATTTGTGACGGACGAACGGAAAGGCCAAATATAATCTGTCTCACCTACCACTTTGTGGTGGAAGACATACTTATAAAGACAATATGTTAGTTCATATGTATACTTTATTAAGCAAATAATTGAGCGAACATAAACTTCAGCATTGACTCTGGACAGTGGTGTACATGGAGTCTTCTTCCACATGACGTGCAGACTGAAAGAAAAGAAAGACATAGAATAAAAAGTTAATATAAGTCGAGCAGAGTATTCAATTTGAATCAGGTGTTGCGAGGGGGGGGGGGGGGGGGGGGGGCTAGGGCATGTTTAGGGGAATGGGACAGTTATCAATTTAATTATTGTTTAACGCCTCATCAACACGTTGTTTAGGTTATTTCGAGCCGCCCCAAAGAGAGGAGGAAATATACATAGGCATCCAGGAACCCTGCCCTACGCTTATTACCGATTAGATACCTATGGTTCTTTAATGTGCTTGTAGGACAGACTCCGATAAAAGGACCATCCGGTTTACGTTCCCATCAGACGAACGGGGCTAGCAGGACACATCGAAGTAACCCAGTGGCGCCAGTAAGAATTGAATCCGTGTTCACTGGATTCAAAGCCGATATGCTATAAACGTCCCTTGACCAAAACTGAGTAAATGGCACATCAACATGGGGAGAAAACATTAATATACAACTATTTATTATCTCTCTCAAAACCTGGTGATGCCCCTAGTTTTAGAAAAAAAAAAAAGGGTAAAATAGGGCAGTTGAGAAGACACTTTTGTAGATGTGTGGTCTGTTCTGATGTGAAAATGTGTAAAACAGACACTAGATTAGAAATTTGCTCTGTGTCCCTTTAATAAATTGGGGACCCATCACATAGACCATAATCATATTGTAATTAGTTGATGTTAAAGGGACACACGGCAATCTTGAAGTATTTATCAAGCTTTAACATAAGCATCTCCATTTGTTAACCTTGTAACATTTTAAATTTAAACCTGCTTGCATTAAAAGTTATTTTTGTCTTCGTTATTCTATCAAATATATTATAGGTGCACTATTATCAACAGTAAGTAATGTGTAAAACAATTTCTTCTGAACTATTCTAATAAATAATATTTATGATGCACAAATGCAAACTATGCAGAAAAATTAACCGAACTCCAGAGGTTTTAAACAAATAAAAACTGCCTAGTGTACCTTTAACACAACTTGTTTTCGCATGTATCCAGTACATGTAGTTTACACGAGCTCATATGACAATCACGCTGCATTATCACTGAAAACATTGTTTATTCTAACTTTGAACAGCACCGTGTAAGCATAACACAAGCTCAATTTAAAGAACTACACAAGTGCAAACAATTTTTTAAAAGACTCTCACCTCCATATGATCCAATGGCATTTAATACGGCTTGATATTCTGAAGTCGTCAGTATCAATTCACTTAGAGCTGCTCAAGGTCACGATTCACATTTGAGGTCTTTCTGAAAAAACATCAATCCAATGTCAATGATCAAACAGACATAGTTTATCCCTTGTTATACATAATGTAACATATTTAAAAAAGAAAAGATAAAAGAAGAACTAAATTAAATAAAGCATGGATACTACTTGTGCTCAATAACACGGTTAATGTAATAAAAACATCTCTCATCATTCATTATACATGTAAAATATAATGTAGCCTAACTGGAGATCCATTAAAATCATTGTTCCACTTTCACAGCATATTTCCAGCCCATGGAATAGTCATTTCTTTTGAGACACATTGGAGGCAAGCGTAGTAGCTCCACCTCCTTAAAGGCTTTTAAGTGAAGTGTACTTTCTCGAAACTGCGTTGTTTATTTCGCAACAGAAAGTATGTAATAAATGTAAATAAATGTCAATTCAAAATCACTTCCTTGCCTCAAAACTTTACTGTACATAAATATGAATCTGACCGATTTCAGTCAAATGTCTATGGCAGTTTACATTGTTTCAATGGGAGTTGTATCGGGTTATGTATTCACGAAAATGGGAATAACATAACGATATAGAGACAACGCTAACAATTTACATTCATGCATCTGAGGGGTGGGGGTGCGGTGGAGGGGGTTTCTAGTTTCCTTTCCCCTCCTTGTTTTCGGTATGCAAGTTCCATCTACCCCCACACCCCAATCTACCGTACTTGGGTGGGAGCGGGGTGCTGGGGACATTGATAGCATTTCTACTAGTAAATGTTTTATTCCACGAAACGTTCTACAGTTTACTGTACATCCAGTTACTGGAAAGATCGGAGTGAAAAATATGAACTTTCTATTAAACAGTTTACGCCACTTTTTTAGGCACTATAATTGGCTAATGTATAAATATGTACGATCTAAAAGTGGTGTGTACTGTTTATTAACAAACACAGTTTAATGACAAAACAAATACCTTGATCATGGACCTCTAGCAGCAGACACTAATCCCAATTCCAATTTGACCAACATGTCAATTTCACGTGTCAAGTTATGTCACGGTGACCTCTCAGTCACCAACACTGCATCGTGTTGACACATAATGGGACGTTATTTCGTCCGGTAAGGTATTAGTTTTTACATTATCTACGGTATGAAACACTGTACGCGTGTTGTTAGACTCCATAGGTTCCCGTAGTGCTCGCCGACGCAGCGCGCCCAATTTCGGGTGTAAAAAAATGGCGTCTGTTTTAATTGAAAATTCGTAAAATAGTCCGTAAAATACAAAGAAATAGTCCATGTTCGCGGAGTTAAAATGCGAACAGAACTGATATGTTATAGGTCCGTGGCGTTCCTACTGTTCTGTTTTCTTATCCTTGTTATTGTAATGAAAGCGATCTTAGAATTCGATGACACGGGCCATATTCCAACGACCCGCTCCTCCATAAGCATGAACAATTTAAGATAATGCAATTTTTCCGGCTAATAATCTACTCTAATTTAGCACGTTAAACAGTGAACGTATAACTGAACTATGGCGCGGGTTTTGGGATGAACAAATGATGACGTCAAAAAGAAGGCGGGTCTTATGTTTCGGTCAGGAGCTGCGTTCGTACTAATGGATAGTTTTACGTCTTAAACACATATGTAAACCCTTCAAAAATATACAAACGATATATTATGCATTTCAAATCAAATATATTTCGATAGAATCATCAAAGGTTGGGGCCACTGAAGGCAGATTAAGAAGATTAAAATGAAGACCCCAAGGTACCCCTTTCGCAATATAAGCCAAGATGCGACCTTGGTGTCTTAAAGATAAGCGGCATCCACGTAATGCGAACGTCTGCCCTGGGGCCCGGGGTGGGTGGGGCGAGCGGGGTGATTTGGGGTAATATTTTTTCGATTTGTCGTGTTTAATGTCAATAAGTGTACAATATTGATGACCACATGACGTAATAAATTTGATTGTCGTCAAATTTATTATCGACATATTGAAATATAACTAGTCAAGACGACATACAGCAACTAAACTTATTTAAATGACGAAAATGTCGACTTCAGTCTTTCTGACATGTGAAGGTAAATCGTACTAAGTTGTATTCTTTCAAGTCGATATGATTCAAGAAACACGCCGTAAGTCGAGAAAATGGGGTGGAGAAGACGCGAAACAATGCAACAACCCGACAAATCGAGGTTTAAATAGAGATAATTAACGCAACAACTGGTGACCCTTAAAAGTTTCCATACTGAAAGACTGAAGTCGAAATGTTCGTCAGTTAAATAAGTTTAGTTGCTGTATGTCGTCTTGACTAGTTATATTTCAATATGTCGATAAGAAATTTGACGACTTATTCAAATTTATTACGTCATGTCGTCATCAATATTGTTCACTTATTGTCAATTATTGACATTAAATACGACAAATCATGTTCTCCGTGGTTCACTCCTAAGTTTGGTTGAATTCCGTTCAGCGGTTTAGGAGGAGATGCGGTAACGGACAGACGGACGGACGGACAGACGGACAAATGGAGGCGATTTTAATATACCCTGTTTTTGTCTTCAAAAACGTGGGTATAAATATGGTATATTAAAGAGTAAGCAGAGGTATCATACAAGCGAATTTAAAAAAGAAGAGAAAAAAGAAAAATAAACCAATGGTCCAATAATTCTGATAACCGTTTTGTGAACAAATATGGCCATAAATGTCTGCTAATAGTATTTTTTAATTCGTTATGCAGATAAGTCAGTTCGTAATGTAGATAAGTCAATTCGTTATGTAGATAAGTCAATTTGTTATGTAGGTAAGTTAATTCGTTATGTAGATAAATTAATTCGTTATGTAGTACAGTCAATTCGTTATGTACAATTGTTAATTCGTTATGTCCATAAGTTAATTCGTTTTGTAGATAAGTTACTTCGTTATGTAGATAAGTCAATTCGTTATGTAGAGGTGTACCGGAAGTAAATCAAATCCCATTGAGTCCAATGCAATATTGTCCAAGCTTTCTAGTTAGCCATTTTTCAAAATGAAATTCAAACTAAGATTCACTCACATGTTCTTAGTCATGAGACCTGCCTCTCTAGAAAATTGCTGAGAATAGTAGGGGTCATGTGGCATATAAGAAAATAAAAGTCTGATCTTATTGACACCGTGAACAAACTGCATTCATTCGGCACCTCTTAAATGTGTTCTACTTTCACTTTCAAAGCTTTCAAGTTGATAAATAAAATGATTATACAACCATGCAAATGGTTTTTAGCTATCACAAACAATTCAATAAAGTCATTTAAGCCAGAAAAACAGGCATTAAATACTCAAAAATGCATTTTATCACCAAAAAAAGTTAGGGACTTATATATTTGGGAACTCCTTTCGTATACACCAGGCATGAATACCACAGTGATTTACTTCCTGTATACCTAGATAAGTCAATTCGTTATGTAGGTAAGTCAATTCGTTATGTAGATAAGTCTCTTCGTTATGTAGATAAGTCAATTCGTTATGTAGATAAGTCAATTCGTTATGTATATAAGTTAATTCGTTATGTAGTCCAGTCAATTCGTTATGTACAATTGTTAATCGTTATGTAGATAAGTCAATTCGTTATGTAGTCCAGTCAATTCGTTATGTAAAATTGGTAATTCGTTATGTAGATAAGTTGCAGGTAGAGCGTCTTCAGGCCCTCTTTGGCCTATCCGGGAGATCTTGTTATTGGCTTTTTTCGGCGCCAGTCGTTTAAGCTGGCTTTTGGCCTCGCAGGAGGTGTGTCTATGTAAGCCTATCAAAACTCGAGTTGAAAACGATACAGAAATTATGAAAGTCTACAGTGTTTGTTAAAACTGAATGCTGATTGGCTAAATCTGTCTGACAAGGCCAAAGGAAACAAGTAGCATTGTTTATAGAGTTTAGTTGTTGATAAATGGTATATCGTTAGGTGGTTTGTTACGCTGTACTTCAATCGTGACCGAAAAAGATGAAGAAAGGAATAGAAATGTTGAAACTGCAAATACATTAATCTGTTTTCTTGCAAAGTGCATTAATTTTACATGGTAACTGGTAAACCCTATTAAAAATTACATATTGCCATGATTTCCTAGTCACGTGATTTTTCAAGGTGCCTGGATGTGATTTTCAGCCAAGAAGAACAATAAGACGACGGAAGGAGTGATTGTCAACTTTTTAGACTAGCAATGATGACCAAAATATTCTTCTCTGAAACCACAGCTACAGCTTTGATATTTTGCATGTAGCAATATATAGTGGTCCTTTATCAAGTTTGTACAAATGACCGGCAAAGCATAACACTAATCATTTGACAAACCAAATTAGTTATTGTTTGCATTAAAATATGTGACCACAAAAACGAAGCGGAGGTGAAGGGGAGGTGCCTTTGATAGGCAAAGCATAACACTAATCAATTGACAAACCAAATTAGATATTGTTTGCATTAAAATATGTGACAAGCAACACGAAGGGGTGGGGGTGATGAAACCTTATCAAAAATTGAAAATGTTGATTTGGGCACCACCTTCCTCCTGAGTTTCTAAAACATTCCAACGCCACTGTAATGTGCGTCAGAAATGACCATTCATAAACAATAATACCTCTCAAAAATAAGATGTATGCATAAGGAAGGGAAGGGATTAAAGTTTTATCTCTGGAACTCTGTAGCACTTATTCGTATACTCCAGTTCAATCTACAGTTCAATCTACTGAGGATGACGTTATTGCCACAAATATCACTTGTGCATTACTTTCACGGTTGGGGTAGACAAAAAGCAAAACAAACTGCCCCTAATTACATAAAATCCGTATAAAGCTCGTTTTATTTGAATTCTAGTGCCTTTAACTTCTTGACTTACTGCCGTTAAAGATGACGTTAAACAATATTATGCTAAAACTTATGAAATCTCTGGGATTAATTTATTTTGGTCTAAAATTCAGACGTCCTTCATAAATTTGCAGTAAACGTCAAGTTTCATCTACACAACTCAACTTTTATAATCGGTCACTTTTCAAAGATTTATATATTTTTTAATAATTCATAGTTTCATTGGAAATTTTAACTGGCGTAGTTTAACAAATATCGCTAGCGATTTATAAAACTTATTCTGCCTTGATTGGACTAAAACCTAGGTGATTTCCAGTTTTTAGTATTCGTGTTATTTTCAAAAAAGCTGGGTGACCGATTATAAAAATTGTATATAAGATCTCTTATAAAAGAGTAGTGTATAAGTACTTATGACTTTTCTACACTATATACAACCTTA
Source organism: Cyrtodaria siliqua (assembly GCA_037043455.1). Lineage (NCBI taxonomy): Eukaryota > Metazoa > Mollusca > Bivalvia > Adapedonta > Hiatellidae > Cyrtodaria > Cyrtodaria siliqua. The sequence continues at coordinate 59,080 of JAWPHD010003084.1, forward strand.
CCGCATCACCTTATCAAAGACAAGCTTTTTGCTCTTATTCACAAAACTTTCGCTAGAGAACAAAACTAGATTTTTGGCCTGTAACAATATCAAAGCGTTTTTTACTAACGGCATTTTAGACAATTACACTAAGATTTTTGTGAAGCACTCATTTCCTATTATTTTCGTCGGGTATGGAACAACGTTAATAGACAAATTGTTGGTATCCCTATGTGTACGAACTGTGCACCTCTTGTCGCAGATTTGTTATTGTATTGCTTTGAAAGAGATTTCATGTTGAGTCTTTCATCCGATACTTCCGACGCATCACGTCACCACAGAAGTCAGTTGATGAGAGTCCTTGTCGCAGAAGGGTTCTTAACATACTTTTATATTTTAAAAATAGATCAGGGTTTGATATTGTTAATTATTCTCACTTAGATGGGGATGTTCTCCGTGCTACTTCTTATGGGGTCTATATTTCTCAACTTATTAGCTTTTCTAGAGCTTGTAGTCGAGTTGAGGACTTCAATATTCGTAATCTGTGTATATCTAAAAAAAAAACTACTCCAGCAGGGCTACCGTTACCATAAACTTTGAAAAACCTTTACAACATTGTATTAACGTAATCCAGATCTTCTTTAAAATATAAAAGTAATGTAAGAACTCTTCTGTGACAAGAGGGCTGGCGTGGCGCAGTCGGTAGCGCGGCGGATTTGTAACCGGAGGCCCCGGGTTCAATCCTCAATGGTGCCACTGAGTTTCGTCGGTGTGTTCTTGGGCAAGACACTTTCCCTTAGCCTCGTCCGTTGGATGGGGACGTAAACCGGGCTGTCCCGTGTATCGGTCTATCCGAGCACGTTAAAGAACCATAAAAATCTATTCGATAATAAGAATAGGACACGGTTCCCGGATTCCTATGTTTCCTTCCCCTCTCTCTGGGGCGGCTCTAAATAACCTATACTGTGTTGATGAGCCGTTAAACAACATTCAATTCAATTGACTCATCCAATCACATTAAACTGACATCGGACCGACCAGTCATAGCATAACACTTATAGCATCAGAGTCAAGCAATGGAGCTACTTGTTAAGTATTTGGTGTGACCCGGCCGGGGATCGAGCCCACGACCTCCAGCATATGATCCAAAGCCACCCCCGCTGCACCGTGGTTGACAGGAATTTCAGACGTGTAAGTCTGTACTAATGGTTAATTGATGAACTAGATACCGTATACTAATAAATGACAGATCCAATCATTGAATGGAGCACGGGTCGTTAAATCAAGCCAAATCGAGTCCTAATTCCTAAGGAGAATGGGCTCATCGACTCCGTTGAATTTGTATTGGACCAATGCATTTATTCCGTCATATTGTCTCTCTAAGAAATTAGGGGCTATTCAGTCAATGCCATGTTTAAATTTTTGGGCATAAGTTCAATCCTTGAGCATGGATCAATACAGTTCTAGGTATTCCACGTAAAAGAAATGAGTGGCCGTTCAAATAATGTAGAATAAATGTGACAGAGCTTAATTTCAATTCAATTTGCTGATTTATCATACGGTGGAATAAACTCTTTTTATGTTTCCTACATCATTGAAAGACATCGTACGTGACCTATCAGATACCTTTTTTTGAAACCCAATACGGAGATATAATATACCCTACATATAGAAATCAATGAACGTGATGTATGATGATTGTAAAATAAACCCGATCAGGTTATATATCCCAAACGTACTTTTCTCACAGAGTTCAAACTAAATTGTTTGACAATATTCCTAATGGTTGAGAATAATGCATATTTATTGAATTAAAATATATGGTATAATAACGAAGAACAAACCTAAATTTAAAATGTTTACCCGCCACGCCCCACGCCCCCCCCCCCACCCACCCCACACACACACTTTCATGTATTTATTTAAAGGCAGCTTCAAAATTAACTCTTGCGGACTAAATGTCAAAGTGGAAGTAAACTGCAGTTTTATTATCAATGCCATTCGTATGTTCTTTTTAACATCGATAGGGTTTGTTTGAAAATGCATGCCGAGTTTCGTGTTTGGCATACAGAAAGTGTTCCCATGTAAAAGTGACATGTTTCCATTGCCTATGTGTGTAATCATTCGATTAACATTTCAGTAAACTGTTTCTGAGATGAGATAGTACTGGTTCAAGAAGTCTGCATTATTTTTGTTCTCCTCACCAGTGCTCTATTATTTTTTTTACACTCTGTTTGCTATATTATATCTTACCCATTATAGCAAAAGTATAGCAAAAGAAAATATGCGTTGCCAAGCAGTTGGGTACTTTATTAATAAACCCGATTTTGTTTTAAAATCGAGTTGTATTTATATCTTTTAACAAGCTAAGCAGCTTATACACATACCACTCTTAATGGCGCAGATGACAACCTTAATTTGGCATGATCTTGATGTAAGACAAGTTGTTTTTGTTTGAATGGTATTTTACGTCATTTTAGCACATATTAGACCATAAATACCAATCGGTTGAGGCAGATCACACCATTTTTCAAGGGTAGAACCTGTACTCTCTATCTTTCGCCATCCACAAGAATCGACACTTTTTCACTTGACAAGTCGGGCTTCCAATGGGATTCGAACCTGCAGTAAATCCACTCTCTAACAACGCCGATACGGGTTGCATCGTACGGAAGCGAATTAAATGCTTCAGTAACTAACAAGCACATGTTAACTAAATTTTCATTGAAACTGTAGATATTGAAAAACGTTGTTACCTATAGCGTAGACAGTTGTTATCTTTAAATAGCGTTAACATGAAAAGTTGTTACCTTTAGCGTTAGCGTTGTTACCTTTAGCGGAAGAGGTGTGTGTTACTTTAGCGGAGTTTGTTACATTTAGTGTTGGAATTTTTACCTTTAGCGGCGGTTGTTACCTTTAGCGGAATTGTTACGGAGATGTTAATATATTGTCTTTCATTTTAGATAAATGATTTTGTAAAATATTTAGAAAGTATAAGAGTTAAATCCGTACATATTCAATGATGTATTGACATATTATACATACGAAACTAGACAAGCGGTCAGTGGTATCCCAAACTCGAAGGGGTGAATGATTCAACAATCAATTATCGTTTCTATAAATATACACGTTACGAAAATTCTGATTGAATCACGTCACATACGCCAACTACTGCACAGAAAAGATCAAGCGCTCCTTCAATATTTGAAGGTATTGGCTACTGATTTCTCGCATTTCCTGTTTCCTATTCCATAATTTGAAGAAATTCATTAAAACAACCCTCTAACAAGGAACTCGTCTGTATACTCATTGGCTAGTGCCCCAATGGTTTGTAAATCTCACGGTAGTGGAAACGAGTAATCATATGCTTCAAACGCTTGAACATGTTGATAGTACATGACTTCAGGAATACCAGACGGCACTCATACCTCATTTCGCTGTGATCTGATTCTATGCTCATTCAAATTTTCAACAACATATAAGTGGTTCTGTATCAGTAAAAACACAGCTGTCTCGCATATCTCTGAAATAATTTCTCCAGTATTGGGTAAAATGTATTTTAGGACAGCCCCATAGTCTCTCAGTTCTTTAATTTCCAGTAGATTTTCCAGTAAGAAAACCTTTTCGACCAGACAATATCGTCTGTGTGGTACATCCTGAGGGACATCTGAAGATCTTTTACAACAACATTTTCAGAACCCCCATCCAATCGTACCATTCTCGGTACCCTCGCTAATCTCTTGACATAGTCTAAAAAAATCGAGCTATGAATCTTGGATTGTTATTTGAAGGACCTTCTTTCAACCACAGAATTTTCCTCGAATAACCACCGATGGCAGCATGAATAGCTATACCGAATGGTTTTAACTTATCGTATCCATCAATATATATGAGGTAGTTATTAGGACCTCTATTGTAATACACTCTCATTCTCAAACAACGTAGAATCTTTATGTGAGGAAGCTATCCAGCTGGTTTACGGAACGTCGGTGGTTCTACCCAGGTGCCCGCCCGTGCACGAACATTTCCCGGAGGGGCACCTGGGGTCTTCCTCCACCAGTAGAAGCTGGAAAGTCACCATATGACCTCAGCTGTTGGTGCGACTATAACATCCAATTCAATTCAATTCAAACGACGTTGTCTTCTCAGAGATACTCCTTCCGGGTCGATGGCTAAGAAACATAACCTATCTGTTTCTTGAGTAACACGCAAGCCATGTGTGACATTTAATAATCGCCATAAAGATTTATAGCCCAAGTTTTGAAATTCATTTTGATGCACTACAACTATTTTGGAGACGATTCTCTCAAGTGGACTTTTACAGTTTTTCCTTCTTAGAATCAGCCTCCGCTTAATTCTCTTTAACGTTGTAACACTCATGACTATTTCATGAACGAACAACAGGAGACCGCAAATTTCATTGGACGTATACAATCTGCTGAAGATGTACTGAACCAAATCATCAACTGGTGCGTTGTCCCCGGGATATGGAATTGCCTGATTCTCAGCTCGACATAATATGATGACTAATAGCTGAAATAAACAAAGTATAAACAATAAACAACAGCAGCAACAACATACGCACGCATACATAATATAATATAATATAATATAATAATATAATATAATATAATATAATATAATATAATATAATATAAGAGGCACAAGAGGGCCTGTGGACGCTCTACTGGCTAATATAATATAATACAAGAGGCACAAGAGGGCCTGTGGACGCTCTACTGGCTAAAGATAAAGTTTATGTATAAGGGGCCATAACTCCGTCAAAACATGGCGATGATATGTGCAACAAGCCTTGGTACTGATCATCCATGCCACGTTTCGATGAAATCTGGCCAGAGATTCAAGAAAAAGAGTTTGTACAAAGTTAGTGTATTAAAATCTTTAAAGAGCCATAACTCTGCCAAAATTTATCAACTAGAACACGGCGATGATATTCCCAACTAGGTTTGGTACTCATCATCCCATGGTTTTAGAGTTCGTCCGAGCTTTCATTGATATCAACAATCTGGTAAAGTTTGAAAAAGATTTGACGGAAAATGAAGGTCTATCGTGTTAACGAGGCAAAAGTTAACGGACGACGGACAACTTACGTATCCCATAAACTCTGCTGGCCTTCGGTCAGTAGAGCTAATAATATAATATAATATTACATGTCAGACTATCAGACTATTTGTCGGAAAAGGTAATTTTAAAAGTAGATAAAATATTAACCGCATATAATCTGTCATATCCAATATTATATAATATTATGTTATAATATTTAATAGTATTATAGTTAGTGTCATATATTTTTAAGGGGCTGTTGTGGCCTAGTGGGCGCCTTGAACTTGTAACCGGAGGCCGCGGGTACAAGCCTGGCCGTTGCCACTGAGTCTCGTGGATGTGTTCTTGGGCAAAACACTTCCCTTAGTTTTGTCCGTCGGATGTGGACATAAAGCGGGCGGTCCCGGGTATCGGTCTATCCACCGAGCACGTTAAGACCCATAGGAATCTTTACGATAATAATAGTAGGTCCGGTTTCCATATTCATATGTATCATTCCATTCTCTCTGGGGAGGCTCTGAATAACCCATGATGTGTTGATAAACGGTTATACAACATCAATTCAACTTATTTTCAAAATAAAATATATGACTTACTTGCCAAATCAAAGGAACGATGCTTGTCATATTTAAGCTGTTCTGCAAATACATGTACTCGTACCAGGCCCCGAATTTAACTCTGTTATAATGTGGCATATCCTAACAAATGTGTACTTTATTTCGTCAGATGACATTTTTGCAAAATAATTGATCATGACGATTTGTTCAACTCAAGAAGTTAAAATGAACTTGAGAACGTTACTTGAAACAAGAGAATAAGTCGTTGCATTCTGGACGACATACTGCAACTAAACTTATTTAAATGACGAAAATGTCGACTTTAGTCTTTCTGACATGTGAAGGTAAATCGAACTAAGTCGCATTCTTTCAAGTCGGAATGATTCAAGAAACACGCAGTAAGGTGAGAAAATGGGGCCGAGAAGATGTGAAACAATGCAACAACCCGCCAATGTGACCCTTAAACGTTTCCATACAATTGTCGTAATGTCGCCAACGACATCGAGACATTACGACGATTGAAAGAATGTCGCGTTGTCGTTGGCGACATTACGACAATTGAAAGAATGTCGCGTTGTCGTGGGCGACATTACGACAATGCGACATTGTATCTGGCCCCAACGGGACACCTTAGGGGGCATTCCACAGTTTAATGTACAGTTTTTAATAATCAAACCCATGACAAGCCCTTAGCCTGAATTCTTGAGCAAAATTAAATCACATCATCATTGTGTCATACATTTCTTAGAAGACAATAAAATTACCCATGTTTTCATACCAAATAATAATAAAAGTATCAAAAAGCATTTTCTGTACAACGTTAGTCCCATTTCTTTAAGATTACCCCACCCCTCAAACCATGCTAAAAAAGCAATTTTAGAAATATTTCAAATGTCAATAAATAAAAAAAAGATTTTTCCTAAGCATATCAGGGTCATGTCTGCACTCATAATGCTCTTTCATATCAGGAAATGCTAAGTTTTACATACCTTCTCCGGCGTTTTAAAAAGTTATTCAATGCTGATCTCCCCGTGAGTCAAAATCAGCCATTTTACCTACTTTTTGGAAGTTTTTGCTAGTTGAGCATTTTTCTATTTATAGCCTCCAAAAACCCAAAGAATGCATATTCCAATACACCAAAATAAACTTAGAAGTACTCAAAACTGAAAGCAACATCAAACATGGGCTTCATAATTATTATAAATACCATCTATGGACCTAAAAGACGCTTAGTTGATTTCTTTCTTATTTACATGGACATTCGTGCGAAACTGAGGAGTGCCCACTTAGTCTACAACTAAGCATGTTGTGCTCCGCAGAATAATTCTGTCGTAACCTCTGTTTATAAATTTTCTAATAATTTTGATAAATAACGCATGAAAATTATGACGACCGATAATCTTCCTAAGTTTGTAAATCACATCTCCATAAAAGACGGGTTGTGATAAACCTTGTCACAGAAGTGTTTTAAGATTGCTATTATATTTTTCGAGCAGGTCAGTGTTACAATAATAAAACTTAGGACAAGTATTACGTAACTAATGGTAACGGTAACCCTTTGGAGGAGTTTTTCAGTAATGTTAATATAACGAAGGTTGAAGTCCCCAACACGGCTACAAGCTCCGGCAAAACAAATTAACTGAGAAATATACACGCCATAACAAACAGTATTGGGGATATCCCCACTTAAATGTGGATAATTCACAATATCGAAATAGTCATTGGTGCTATCTCCATAGCATTGGAACTATCTCTCCGGCACTGGAGCTATCTCTTCTACGAAATCGCGTATTTCTCCTCCAGAAACGTTCTCTGTGTTAATTATTTTGTCAACAGGCAATATACGGACATCAGCTGGTTGATATTGGATGTGTTCATGTCGATATGTAGCGTAAACAGGACAAAGAATGTTAAACAACCTTGGTGGCGACGATAAAGTTGAGAACAAAATGCAAAGTTCGAACGGGCTAAACGTCCCTGGCGTCAAATTATGCATCTTTCGATAATAATTTTGGGAGGTCTGCGAAGTTTAAACATGACTACACGGAACTGCTTTCCCCTTTTTTTTCATTTCAAGGCAAATAAAAAACAACGAATAAATAGCAAAGTATACCCACCTTGTTTACTTGTATTTTTGGCGTTGGAACTACCTCGGAAGTGTCGATGGAGTACTTTTGCATATACCTCCAAACGGAGATAGCTCCACTGATTACCAGCCGTGGTTCTGGTTCTACCCAGGAAGAGAATGTGGTATTAACGCGTAGTGAGTTGTGAAATAATGACTAAATAAGAAAATTAAATTGAACTGAATCTTGTTTAACGGCTCATCAACACAGTATAGGTTCTTTAGAGCCGCCCCAGGGAAAGTTAAAGGTGGCGTTTTAACTTATTGAGAGGAGGAAAATTGAATTGAATATTGTTGAATGGCTCATCAACACATTATAGGTTATTTAGAGCCGCCCCAGAGAACGTGGAAGCTTATTGAGTGGTGAAATAATCAAAAATATTGACTAAACAAGTAAATTAAATTGAACTGAATATTGTTGCCGGCTCATCAACACATTATAGGTTATTTAGAGCTACACAGAGGATAGGGAATTTGGTATTATAACTTATTGAGTGGTGAAATACTGACTAAATAAGGAAACTAAATTGAACTAAATATTGTAAAACGGCTCATCAACACATTACAGTTATTTAGAGCAGCCCCAGAGAGAGTGGAATGTTAGTTCTTGATTACTATGGTATATAGTACAATTATTCATGTGTGTGAAGTTGGCTCGGGGTTCGGGGTTCGGCATTCAAAGTCAGTTCGAAACCAGTTCGGAGTTCAACATTCAAAGAAATTTCGGGGTTCAAATTTCAAAACCAGTTCGGGGTTCGACATTCGAACCCAGTTCGGGGTTCAACATTAAAATACAGTTCCGGTTCAACATTCAAAACCAGTTCGGGTTCAACATGCAAAGCCAGTTCGGGGTTCAACATTCAACACCAGTTCGGGTTCGACATTCAAAGCCAGTTCGGGGTTCAACATTCAAAGACAGTTCGGGTTCAACATTCAAAACTAGTTCGGGTTCAACATGCAAAGCCAGTTCGGGGTTCAACATTCAACACCAGTTCGGGTTCGACATTCAAAGCCAGTTCGGGGTTCAACATTCAAAGCCAGTTCGGGGTTCAACATTCGAATACAGTTCGGGGTTCAACATGCAAAGCCAGTTCGGGGTTCAACATTCAACACCAGTTCGGGGTTCAACATTCGAATTCAGTTGGGGGTTCAACATTCGAATCCAGTTCGGGGTTCAACATTCAAAGCCAGTTCGGGGTTCAACATGCAAAGCCAGTTCGGGGTTCAACATTCAACACTAGTTCGGGGTTCGACATTCGAACCCATTTGTAGCGGCTACTCCTCTGAAACTATACTGGGTTGATGTTTTGAAACATTACAGAAATGAAACCCATAATTTCTAGTTGATCCTAGCAAAAATTCACGTTGACGACAAATCTAAGATGGCCGCCAAAGCTAAAAAAAATATAATTTTAAAAAGCAAGTTTTTAGCAACTACTTCTTGAAAACTATAAGTGATATTGATATGTGACTTTCTAAAATGATCAGCATGACATAATGTTGGTCCTTGTTGAAAAGAATTTTGATTCGACATAAAACATGGCTGCCAGCGGATGCTAAGATGTTTTCTTTACAAAATAGCATTGCATCAGGCCATATAAAATGCGTATGACTTGGTAGAGTATTGAACACACAACCTCCCGCATGCGGCAAAAATCAACTAATGTAGGTTTAGTATACATATAATTAACATAAACTAAAGACTCAAAGCGGCTGTTTAAAGTGTTAAAATGCTTTATAAGTATGAATTATCTATAAATGTTGAAAAGTAACAACAATATAATGTGCCGAATTTATGTTATTATTATTATTATTATTATTATTATAGCTATTAATCCGGTAACATCTATACCACTTATTTATTACGCATGTATCTCGATGCCTTTGCTGATGTATGCTGATGTATACATGTTTAAATTCCATTTGATGATTTGTCGTCATTGATATGTATATTTAGGATGTGGCGAGAGAGGTGGAGATTGTTTATCACGTTTGAAAATGCACATAGAGCATTTTTGATTGTGTTTGAAATGTATGTGTATGTGCTTATATGTCCATGATAGGATATGATTAAGTATAATGCATCAACCATAAGATTGATATATTTATATATGTTAAGTCACCTTCACCGTGAAATTTTAAATGGAAATTCTGAGGTGTTCGTGTGTTTTGTTACTAGTTTTGTTTTCTGTTTGTTTTTTTTTTTTAAAGGAAGTAAACAGTATAACTATTGTTATTTTTGCATATGATATTTGTTAATACACGTATGTACAAATCTTGCTACATCTGTTAAAAAGTGTATCTGTATATATTGTATGATCACGTGGGCCTATGGCTAACTGATTTTGAAATAAAGTGCTTCTTCTTCAGTTTTATAATAAGAATGAATGTGTACATGGATGTGAATGTGTGTGTGCGTACGTGTATATGTGTATGTGTGCACGCTGGTTTAAAGGAAATATCAGTTGTTGTTGTTTTTATATGTTTTGCATTGTAAATGTATGACTTTATAGAGGGCCCCAAGTGAGATTAGTGTTGGCTAATTAGGTCATACTCTAGAAATAAAGACACTCACTCACTCACTCACTCACTCACTCACTCACTCACTCACTCACTCACTCACTCATTGATCGATAATCTTTGATCTTAGTTCATTATATACAGAACCTGCCAATAGAAAATTGTATTCGACTTCTAGGACTTCACATATACTACATTTATTCTGTGGTTTATGCCAACGACCCGCTTCTATGAATGACATTCTCAATCTGAATAAACCTAATCTTATCTGCTAATGTGCTCTTAACTAGGTCACTTGATTTGCTCGATATTCTTTTTGTATTCTCTGTAATGAACTAGTTTTCTGTAAAAATCATTAATACTAATTCATATGATGCTATAAGGTTTTTAAAAAGGCCAAATACAAAAACTGAAATAGTTTCTGTGTGTGAAAAACAATATATATTTACATGTTTTGAAGAAACACCATTATGCGAATGATGTATTGTTTTCAAAAGGAAAAGTGTTCCTCTTTGATTTAAATATTTACATAATGACATATTTATAGTATACTGTACTTAACATTAAATTAATTACGTTTATCTATTGATTTTACTATATTATTAATAAATATGCATAATGAGTAATTATTTAGAAGTATGTTATTACTGTAGTTACCAGTATATGAATTACGCGAATGTAGGACATTAGCCCCTAGGAAATAGCCCCTAAGCTCAAATTTGCATAAGCGGACAATAGCCCCTTCATGATATTGCACATGCGGACAATAGCCCCTTCACCATCCATAGGACATTATCCCCTTCATGATTTTTCACAGGCGGACAAAATCCCCTTCTTGATATTGCACATATCAACATAGGACATTAGCCACTTAATAATGTTTTTTGGAAAGCATGAAATAATCAGTCTGTTTATGGTGTTAATTTTTTTTAGAATGTAATGATGGATTTTTTTTGAGCCGTCTTCTGACGACTCATTTGATCTCCTCGTCAATTGGTGGAGCAAGGGTCGGGGAGGACCATCCCTTGCCACACCTTACAATATCTTTACATTTACATGCAATATTCATATGAAATAATATTTTAGCATAATGAAATTACAATTAATACAGAAAATATACATGTATTGTACGGTTATGGCAGGGAGCATAAAAATTATGATTTCAGGAAGAAAAAAACAATTCTGTTTAAGAAAAAAATAACACTTCTTTACCTAACAGTTGATTGCTGTCCAAAGGCCAATCTGCTTATAAAAATTGTATATGTTCAATATTGATATATTGATTAACGAATTGTCAGTGTCTTGGGTTTGCTCTAAAATTGTACTCGGAGGAGTGCTTGGATTGGAGTTAGTATAGTTCTGATTAATCTACAATGGTTTTGTTGTACTTGCTCCATGAATTTTCAAATCTTTCTAGTTGATTATTTCTAATTGCGATTTGTCTATGTGTTTCATACCGATACCTTAGTCTGTATATCATTGGGGTAAGGGAGAGCGGTGTTTTTAGTCGTTTTGAGGTAAATATATAGTATTTCATTTCTAAAATAATTTGTAACTCTACAGTCGATTGATCTTCACCTGTGTTAAAAATAAATGCATGTTCTGACAGATTCAGATTAATGTTTTTTGTTAAAAAGAAAGAGTTTATATGTGTTAATAAATTCTGAGATGAAGGACAGGTCCAAAACATATGAACTATAATCTCGTCTTGGTGGCAGAAGTGGCAGAAAGGGTTTTCATTTTTTTTTATTTCATGTAGATAATACTGTGTTGAAAGAAGCCGATGGTTAATTTGAAACCATTGTAGTATTGTGCTAGAGGTAATTTTGAAAGGGGATGAAAATATGTCTTTCCATGTTTCGGCTTCAATATCATAAATATGTTCCCATTTGATTTTTGATGTTGGACTTTCATTATTTCTATTAAAAATGGAATACATATCAATGCAACCTTTCTTGTTTTTGATGATTGCTTTAATATTCACAGGTAAAATTGGGTTTTCTAATTTGGTCATTGTTATTTTGTTTTGCAATTGTTTTTTAAAGGTTTTAATGGCAGCTAATGCTCCTTCGTAGATTAGAGAATTTGTTTTAATGCCAGTTTTTTCTTCGAACTCAGTAAAAGAATAAAATCCACCATTTTCATTGATAAAGTCATTTATAAAAAAGGATGCCTTTCCTAAACCATACTTCTTTAAAAAACGGCTTACCGCCAATCAAAATATTGTTATTATAGAGTAATGGGTTTGACAAAAAGCCCTCAGGTGAGTTAGGCAAACTTAAATCAATAAGTTTAACATATGAAATTAGCACATCTTTCCAGATTTTTTTTTAATTTTTTTAATTTTTTTTTTATGTTTCACAGTAATTTTTGCCAAAAGATGTTAATTTTTTAATATCTATTATTTTTTCAACCAGTTGCTTCCAAGTGCCCTCATTAGTTATGAGACGTCTTATCCAGGTAGTTTTAAGGCTGAATACAAATGCTTTAAGATTAATCATTTTTAGACAACCTTCAAAATGTTGCTGAACTATTACGGATTTTTTTTTTTGCCTTCCCATAAAAAGTCATAAAATATGTTATTAATTATAGCTGTGTGTATTTTGCATTTATGGTGAAGATTATTTCATATCGTGTTCATGTTGTATCAAACTCTTCTCATAGTATATGTGCGTAACTGTTGCCGCTAAATGTATTGGTGATGAACATGTATGTTTAAGCATGAATAAAAAAATAAACTGAAACTTTTTAAAACGAATAACATTCACATGAAGAATAAAATTGTTCGCGATCTTTCAAATATAAAAAAAAACACGACAATTTTAAATGGGTATACTTACTTTGGCCAATTACAAACATGGCAGAGGTATTACTTAATCATGATGGTGCTAATTGTTTACGCCAAACTAATATGGGAACACAAAGACACCGTATACAAATGATTCATTCTTCGTTTTAATCAAAGTAATCGGCGAATGATCTGACTACCTGTGAGAAAATTATTTCAAAAGCGTGTAAGAAATTATAGATGTCTTTATTCGGCCTAAATATATAGGATAATACTTTATTATATACAAACAATGATAACAGTGTAGTGAATGAAACCAATTACAGTCATAATAATAATTAATTCAGACTTAATTCAATTCAAATCAATTTTTTTTTACAACAAACATTACAATGCTTTTTGCCAATACAATATAGGCGGATACAATTAAATGCAATGAGAGAAATTATGTTGTAAATACAAATATCTTTATTCAGCAATAAAACGTTAACGCACATGCTATGAGTCAAAAGGTTCGCCAAAAGGCCTAGTGCCTTAGGGCGAGCAAAAACAAAAACATTACCTACCCTATGAGTCAAAATGTATAAGTAATGTATACACATTTGAAAGATGCTATCGATTCATTTGTGCTGTAATTTATATTAATTAATATCATGCATAAATATGTTGATGTTGAAAATAGTGAAGTAAATAAAGTATTGAACAAATGAACATGATAATAGACAGATGTGTTGCCAAATATAATATCAGTTATAATAAGAATAAGAATACGAATACGAATACGAGTACGAGTACGAGTTCGAGTACGAATACGAATACAAGTACGAGTACGAATACGAGTACGAGTACGAATACGAGTACGAGTACGAGTACGAACAATTATCATTACCCTCAAACGACCTATCTAAATGGTTTGTTTATTGATTGATTTATTCGCCTGCAATAACTAAATAAAGACGAGAAGCTGTATGCCCTGCGTACTACTACGGATACTAAAAGTGCAATTAAGTATTTTAAAAAAATAAACATAAGTCGGTCGTCTCCAAAAGTGAATATAAAAGTCAGTATATTGTTGTCATTATAAAACAACCTAAGATTCATCTTATAACTATCACATTTAATTTCATAAATTGGCATTCGCATCGGTTTCACCCATCTACAAGTTTCTTTTTTTTAATCGATGAGAAGAAACTACTGGTTTTGTACATACTATTCATCATCCTATATACATAATATACACCGATATGGTCATTGTATCCATTTATTAAATGTAAACGTAAGTAAGCAAAGGATGAGTACGTGCGTCTCTCTTGTGTATATAGTCCATGAGTAAATGAGGCATTTCTATGTGAGTGAGAGCGCGGGTGGTATAGGGCACCCGATATATTCATTATGAATTAAGTGTGATATTGTAGTGAAGTCATTTTTTTTATATTTATGTTTACATTTTATCAACAATTTCTAGGCTTGCACATCCAATAGTATTTGCAATTATAATACATCGACAGTGAAAGCAGATAATTTACCTTTCTCACATAACGTGGAATCTTCACGCGACACCACACATACCGCAGTAAAATATAATCATATCCATTTTGTAAGCGGCAATCTGATTTTTCATTTCAAATGGAAAAAGTATAGGTGCACCGATACTTTTGTGCGTACGTCTAATTATTGGGGGGGGGGGGGGGGGGGGGTCAAAATGAAAGTGTAGGTGCACCTGTAAAATTGTAGGTGCACCTATAAAATGTGTGGGTGCACCTATACATTTTATGGGTGCACCTACAATTTTTATAGGTGCACCTACACTTTTTTACAGGTGCACCTACATCAGTAGTTTTGACCCCGATCCTACACCATACCAGTGGCCATCTTTGTTTACATAGTGTTTGTATAGTAAAAATTTGTAGCGACTTCTCCTCTGAAACTACTTGATGGATTTTCATGAAACTTCACAGGAATGTTGCTCTTGATGTCTAATTGATCCTCGTAAAATTTTAGGTTGTGTCGGAAATTCAAGATGACCGCCACGGCTAAAAATAGATTTAAAAAAAAACGTTTGTAGCGACTACTTCTAGAAAACTGTAAGTGATATTGATATGGGAATTTTTCTAAAATGATCAGCATGACATGATGTTGATCCTTGTCGAAAATTATTTTTGATTAGACATTTAACATGACTGCCAGTGGCCATCTTTGTTTACATGGAGTTATATAGTAAAACTTGTAGCGACTACTTTTGTGAAACTACTTGACAGATTTTTATGAAACCTCACAGGAATACTGATCTGGCTATCAAAACCTATCAGTTGAGCTTCAGGGTCATTGACCTCTTGTTAAACTTACATTGGAAATTTCATTCTCCATTTATGGATTTTTCCCGCAGTTAAGGTCAAAAGGCTCCTTCCACAAAACTGGTAAAAGGGTCCTGTATTTTGGATAGCTGACCGACTGCCTAAAGGCTCTAATCCGCCAAATAACGGCAAAATTACACAACAAAATCGTTTATCTAGGTGTTCAGGTCATAAAATAATGTATATGTGCCGATTAAAAGTATCATTTTATTTATTGGTTCTTAATATACCCGTGATTGACTATGCGTAAAATGAATTATGAGTTGCTAACTCTTAATTCAACGCTCCAGTTTTGGGCTTTGGCCTGGCTGGTTAAAGCCATTTATATTGTGTCTGTAGAATTTTGATTCTCAAAATATGTAAGTTATATATATAGCTTGTTGTCAGTATGTTTAAAAACGGTGTACAAATGTTGTAACATTGGGCTGTTGTTGGTGGGATAGCTACTTTAAAACAGTCACCAATGTAACAACAAAAGTTAAGAACTTGAAATCCCCGACAACGTTTGAACTTTCCCTGTTTCAGCATTCTCAAAAATGAAGGGTAAACCCTGATATAACAGTGGCAAAATGTTGACAACCAATAATGGAACTTTAAGTAACTTCTCACTGCACTGACTGAATGTTGAATTGTACAACTACTCTTAAAGAACGCACATCATGAGTCAAACATTCTATATTACACTTAATGGGCATGAAAGGAGAATACAACCATCCAGCTATTGCTCCGGGGTCCATCCCCACCCATTGCGACATAGCTTCTTGGTCATAACTTGGAAATAATTGAGATCCCCCCACCCCATAACCATATATACACTTACTGGGCCTGAACGATTTATGGCAGGCGCGGGAATTCGATCTAATTCTGTTATGAAATTATAAGCCTGTTTGACAATGTTTTCATCTTTGCAAAGACTATCAGGTGAGCGATTCAGGGCCATTTTGGCCCTCTTGTTTAAGACATAGTTTTCAAAGGTGTAGTAGCAGGGGACAAAGGGATAGCCGAACACTACCTTTAATACTTTTAACGATAGAGAAGTGACTTTTCTATCCTGTAAGTCTGATGCGAAATAACCATTATGCCAAATAAAATAAAACTTGAAACTTTTTTTGGGGATTTTTTTTAATTTAACAGGCATATAAAAAAACTTTATCAGAATGGGGTTGCATATCAGCCTCTGAGATTGGACAGATTTTTCACTAAGGTTTGACTAAAAGCTGTGACATCATTCTGTGTCTTTTTACTCAAGCCTCAAATACCGGTATGGGATTTTCATTTCGGGCACCAGGGACCTCTCCAGCAGCTTCTTCTGCTTCCGGCGGCTTTAGTTTCGGTGGTGGAGCCGTAACAGCAGCCAGTACGACCCCATTCAGTCTTGGACAGACAACTGGTAACTGTATGGGTTGAATTTTTTTAGCAATGATAGTTGATGACTATTGTCTGATTTTGAAAAGCATAAATATGAAGATAGTTTGTATCGAACGCATCGTAGTACAACATTGTCTGTATGACTGATTTTGTAGAGGGTAAAGCTTGTGACATCTAGTACTCTTAGAATCTTTATGAAACTACAGTGAATTGATGGCCTGAAAAGTTTGGTTATTAGATTGGCGAATGCCGTTTGGCGGGCAGTTGGACATGCGTTCAGGCGTCAACAAACAAATGATATCCGGGCAATAACTTGAGTTAGAAATGAGATATTGGAACATAACTTGCTGTGTAAGTAGCTTATATGGACAGGAATCTCGGAATTGCATTTGATGTCACTGGATTCAAAGTCAGTGTCACTGTTACTATACATAGACAAATGATTTATGGGCAATAACTTTAGTAAGGAATACGATATTGAAACAAAACTTCGTGAGTAGGTAGCTTATATTGAAAGAAAGCTTCGGATTGCATTTGAGGTCACTGGGGTCAAGGTCTCAGTTATTATAACTAGAACAATTTCCAGGCAATAACTTTATTTAGGAACGAGATATTGGAACAAAACTTGTTGTGTATTTTAACTCGTTAACCCAACCTCCGAAACCAACAGCCAACTTGGCACTCTTGGGAAGGGTGAAATAAAGGAATTGTTAAATATATAAAAAACTTTATCAGAATGGGGTTGCATATCAGCCTCTGAGATTGTACAGACTTTCCACTAAGATTTGACTACAAGCTGTGACATCATTCTGTGTCTTTATATAGGTACTGAAGCCTCAAATACTGGTACGGGATTTTCATTTGGGGCACCAGGGACCACTCCAGCAGCTTTTTCTGCTTCTGGCGGGGTTACTTTCGGTGGGTTGAAGTTTTTTAGCGTTGATAATTGATGTATATTGTCTGATTTTGAAAAATATAAATATGATGGTAGACCCCACCTTCCCCCACCCCCACACACAAATGCATGTTCATTGTATCATCATTTTTTTGTTCATGCTCATTAAAGGTCTTTATCATGACCCCTGCATTGTTTCAGATGCAATCTCGCTCATATAACTAGAGCAATGGCAGAAAAACTATAACGTGGCTCCAGCGTAAATGGAGTGTCTACAATACAATTTGCAGCAGCTCTGCAGTTCTCCATATTTTATCTCGATGCACATGAAGGATGAGCCTGGCATGTTCATTCATGTTAGGCGCCATATAACCTTTCACGTGTTGGTGTGTCTTAAAACCCCAATTCAATTGACAATGATCATACTTTGTTTTATCTGTTTCTCTTGCTCGCTGTTATCATGTGGGGAAGTCTTCCATTTGGGTATGTCGGTCTAAGGTATATTGCTTAGACTTAGCTCAATGTTTTATGCGGAGATATTGCAACGGACTCACAGGTGGACAAATGTAGGTGTTAGCATATCCCAAATGCTTTTTTTGCGACAGTAAAGGATATTTTATTGGCATCAGATTTTTAAAGCATAACAACAAAAGATAGAAAAATAATCCATTATGAATTTATCCATGAGAGATAGGGAAGTCTAACCTTTAGTATCAGCAAGTTTTAACTCTTTGAATGCAATTTCATTATCCCACTACTATGATGAATTCTTAAAATCATTATTTGCTTTAGCTGAAACTGGTACAGGATTTGGGGTTGGTTCCACACCTTCAACGGGCACAACAGGTCTGGGCGGTCTGGGAGGCACTCCAGATATCAGCAGTATGGGGATAAGGTCTACAGGTAAGGTTTGTTGGAAATTAGAAGGCGGAACCGTCGCCTAGTGGTGTAACCACAGAACATTTTGCTTGTGTCTCAAGAGAACGTGAAACGGGTGATCCCATATACATATATCTATTTTCTGGACAAGTAAATGCATCTGATGAATCTATTAGACTCAGGGTCTTCCGCACTGCATTTAAGAGCATATTCCTCTATCCCTTAATTCTAAAGTCGAATTTCCCCCTACTCTTTAATTGACCCCCAATCTTTGATCTCTCTGGCATATCCCTTAAAACACCAATAAACCTGCAAAAAATATATCTGTCTATAAATAACTCCTTGTAGGCTATACTTCCTTCAAATTGCATCTAAACAAATCAGGATCCCTATATTGGTCATCCGAAGGATAACTCCCTCCCACACCCACCCCATGATATTCAAATTTAATTTTCCCTATCCCTTAAATTATTTCTGTGAAAAACCCTGAGACTGTTAATGTTTAGGAAGATCCAGGATTTATCTATATCCTCTCCTTCTCCCTAAAGGTCTGTTTCTGGTCTTATTCCCAAAAAGTCTTAATTCACACTGAGAACATTGAAGGGAATACTTCAGGCTTTTTAAAGGGGTCTAGGTGTCTGACTTAAAATTGACAAATAATTATATTTTCTGAAGAGCCTAAACATAATGAATGGGCCTAAAAATGATCCCTCATTTGCAAAGAAATTGATTCTGCACAGTAATAAATGCTATCCTAGGTTACGTTAATTTCAGCATTTTACGCCCGATTCCGTCCTAGCTATATATGCATTCAAAGTTTATCCTTCACATTACGGTAAGAACATCATATTTAGATTGATATAAGTGTTTTATCATGAACTGGAACATTTTTAGCTTGACTGATCAAAGATCAGCAGAAGCAGAGCTTATGCCATGGTGCGTCGTCCGTCGTCCGTCTGTCTGTAAACTTTTTTTATGGCGACTACTTCTCTGAAACTACTTGACGGATTTTCATGAAACTTCAAAGGAATGTTGCACTTTATGTCTAGTTGATCATAACAAAACATTAGGTCGGCCGGAAATTCAAGATGGCCGCAACGGCTAAAAATATATTTTAAAAATGTGATCTTGTGGTGACCACTTCTTAAAAAAACATAAGTGATATTGATTTGGAACCTTTACTATAATGACTGCCACGACATGTAGTTGGTCGAAACCAAAGTTCATTTTGTTTGGATGTCAAAAATGGCCGCCAGTGGCCATCTTTGTTTGCATAAAGTGATATAGGAAAAGCTTGTGGCGACTACTCCTCTGAGACTACTTGATGGAATTCTTGAAACTTGACAGGAATGTTGCTCTTGGTGTTTAGCTGATCCTAACAAAAATTCAGGATGGTAAGAAATTAAAGATGGCCACCATTGCTAAAAATAAAATAAAAGTCACAGTGACAAATGCCCCCGAAGAGACCTGTAAGTGTGCATCTGACCTTGGAGCAATATGAAACCAACAGATATATTTAAAAATAATTTAAAAATAAATAAATAAATAAAACAAACAATAAAAATCAAAAAAAATATCTAAAAGATTAAAAAATAAAAATTGAAATTTTTTTTTTTTTTTTTTCGCGACACGACGTCTTGTTGTGGTTCGCAATTGTGCGAAGTTATTTGAAAATCCATCCATTATTGTCAGAGTTATGAAGCGGACACGAGTGTACAGACGAACAGATTTTGACCTTTGATCTCTAAGTGTGACCTTGACCTTGGAGCCACGGACCTGGATTTTTGTGCGCAACACGTCGTCTTGTTGTGGTGAGCAATTGTGTGAAGTTATTTGAAAATCCGTCCATTATTGTCAGAGTTATGTAGCGGACACGAGTGTACAGACGAACGGACAAACAGTGCGACTACTATATAAATACTGATAAAGGTGATCCTTTGTGAGCAACAAACACAATTAAGAGAATAAAGCAGCGGACTCGGTTTTATTGAGTCTGTTCATGAGAATTAATGAAAGAAGCAACACCTCTCACGCCTCTAGCACCGGCTTAAGCGGTATTCTACTTTATAAGCCACCTATATTGGGCTCGCTGGACCCAAAGGACCAGTAAAAATAACACTACTGATTCGTAGCACGGGGAGACTTTTTACAGCCGCCTCACTGCACTAAACGAACGCTAGTGTGAATGTTAATAAATACTGATAAAGGTGATCCTTTGTGAGCAACAAACACAATTAAGAGAATAAAGCAGCAGACTCGGTTTTATTGAGTCTGTTCATGAAAATTAATGAAAGAAGCAACACCTCTCACGCCCCCTATCACCGGCTTAAGCGGTATTCTACTTTATAAGCCACCTATATTGGGCTCGCTAGACCCAAAGGACCAGTAAAAATAACACTACTGATTCGTAGCACGGGGAGACTTTTTACAGCCGCCACACTGCACTAAACGAACGCTAGTGTGAATGTTAATAAATACTGATAAAGGTGATCCTTTGTGAGCAACAAACACAATTAAGAGAATAAAGCAGCAGAAAGCAGTTAGGGTTAGGGTTAGGGGCCTAAAAATGTGACTTTGTGGCAACTACTTCTCAAAAACCGTAAGTGATATTGAATTGGAACCTTTACCAAAATAACTGGCACGACATCTTGCATGCTGATCAAGGTTTACACTGCCTGGGTGCTCATCAATCATTTGACTGAAACAACCCTTTGTACTATAAATGGACTGGTCCAAATTCAAAGAAATGACCATTATACATTCACAGAGGGGTAAGGATTAAATCTCCTGAGACAAGAGAAAATCTACTTGTACTGGTGAGATAGTAAACTAATTCTCAGAAGAAATTGCATAGCATGTCCTTTTGACCTGGTCGCACACCTGCTATATTTATGAATACCATTCATTCCATTTATGTTACAAAAGGGTCATTTGGAGGAATTACTGTTGAGCAGCAAAAAGGATTTACTAAGGTTGATGTTGTAAGGGATTTAATTGATATAGCTTTATATTATCTATTTGTCTGTGATTTGTATAGGAAATACTGGGAATGGGAAAGCAATATCTACTCGTTTGCTCTACTAGTGGGAGATATTTCCCAGTATGGAACATTGCTTGGCCTTTTCCGTCAGTGGCGGGAACGCCAAATGACGTTCCGATTGCTTTAAGAACGTCGTCGTCAGATTCCGCCACTAGGGAATAACGATTACGGAAGTTAACGAAGAGTTCCGGTTCCACTTGTGTTTTTTGTAGGCCTTCTCGTGCAGACTGGTGTAAAAAGGCGTGAATAATTAGAAATATTAATCAAATATCATTTTAAATTATGTAATATATAGTTTAATAACCAGTGTTTTTGAGATACAGGAAATATCTCCCGAGGTAGAGAAATGACTCCGATATAAGAACGAGTGCGGAGAACGAGTTCTTATATCGGGGCCATTTCTCTACCGAGGGAGATATTTTCAGTGTCTCAAAAACACAAGTCTATATAAACTCTATATAATTAAAAGTTATGGTAGCATTATGACATTTGTATAAGCTGCAAAAGGATATATTCTTTAGACTAGGATAAAATTGAATGAGATTATAATGTTGCATAGGTAATGTTGCATAATAAATCATAATATTTCGGAATATAAAAATGATGCTCTTGATGTCTAGAGGAATACAAGAAGTAAATCACTGTGGTATTCATGGCCGGTGTAGTCGAAAGGAGTTCCCAAATTTATAATCACTAACTTTTTTTGTGATAAAAGGCATTTTTGAATATTTAAGGCCTGTCATTCTGGCTGAAATGACTTTGACTTGTTTGTGATAGCTAAGAACCATTTGCATGGTTGTATGATGATTATATTTATCAACTTGAAAGTTTTAAAAGTGAAAGTAGAGCACATTTAAGAAGTGCCGAATGAATGCAGTTTGTTCACGGTGTCAACAAAGATCAGAATTTTATTTCCTTATATGCCACATGACCCCTACTATTCTCAACAGTTCTCTAGAGAGGAAGGTCTCATGATTAAGAACATGTAAGTGAATCTTAGTTTGAACTTCATTTTGAAAAATGGCTAACTAGAAAGCTTGGAAAATATTGCACAGGACTCAATGGGAATTGTTTTACTTCCGGTACACCTAGCTGGTCCTGAGTAAAAATCAGGTTGGCCAAAAATTCAAGATGGCCGCCATAGCTAAAACTACTTTTCTAAAACCATGTGGTATCGGTTTGGTACCTTTACCAAAATGACTTTCTTAAAACTTTACAGGAATGTTGGTCTTGATGTCTTGATGTCCAGTTAGTCCCAAGTAGGAATCAGGTTGGCCGGAAGTTCAAGATGGCTGCCACAGCTTAAATACAAGTTTGTGGCGACTACTTCTCAAAAACCATAAGTTGTATTGATTTAGAACCTTTACTAAAATGACTGGCATGATATGCAGTTGGTTCTAAACAAAATTCATTTTGATTCTATCAGCGAGCCAGCGACCATCTTTTTTTTTACATAGAGTGATACAGGAAAAACTTGGCGACTACTTCTCTGAAAGGTCTTATTTCCGCAAAACTGGTCTTATTTCCATAAAACTTCACAGGTTCCCATGGCGGATCTAACTATCAAAATCTATCAGTAGAGCTTCAAGGTCCTTGACCTCTTGTTTAATTATTTATTTTAAGATCAGTCTGGTTCCGTTTCTACTGTGATGTTGTGTATTTATAGCAGGTTACCAATTGCTATCAAGTACAGCAGGCCCCGGAGCGCATAACTAAAACACCTTCACATATTTTCATGGATAGAAAAAACATTCATTTACTTTTATAATTGGATTTCGTAATTCCTTTAACTAATGACCAATACTGATCTTCCCAAAATGGTGTGTAAATAATTAAGACTGATTGTCTTATGCAATTGTATTGATATATAATATTGCGGGCCCCGGATCGCATGACTCTAAACATGTCGCGATGTTTCTACTTTCTAGGTTAGAAAAACTGGTAGTCGGATGAAAATCTTGTGAAAATAAAGGTCTACTACTTTTAATACTGATGTTTAGGGTTGCTTATAAGCAAGTTGCAATCAGTACTGTTATTCATTCGATCTTTGGAGATCGCTGAGTCCGATACTTATAGTTAGTTATCGGTGGTACATTTTCAATCTCTTTTGTTTTCTTACTTAATTTTTGATTCGGTGGTTCCACTACTCCGGCCGATAAAAGGCTCTGGGTATTGTTTAACCACTCATAGGATATGTTGTCTGCTTTTTATACGCAGGCTTCATAACCGTTTCTCCCAACTAAATTCCATTACGTTTATTTCGCTCTTCGGGGCATTTCATTTTATTAGATACTGGGACCATACGCCGTACGACATGGGGAATACATTAAAGAAGGCTAACTCCATGTCCACCGCCAATTGCATGCCATCTTCGGGATGGTTAAAATTTTGTGCTGTTGATTTGATGAATATTGAGTTCTGCTTAACCCGGAGCTAGAGGGCGTGAGCGGTAGCTAGCATATTTCACTACCACTCATGAACAGTCTCAATCAAACCGAGACTGCAATATTTCGTATGTGCCTTGCTCGGCCGTTTCCAAAGGTCCATTATCATACTCTTTTTTCAATTAGTTAAGTTTACGCATTCTAGTTTCTATGTTTAGCGTCCTAATACATGTAATCTTCTAAAGCAAATCAAAACAATACCTGTGTTTCCGGTGGCTCGACCGACACTATTTTTAAGGGGCTGACCCCTAATCTTTTTATGCAACAATATTAATAAAATGTATTTATTATGCCCCACTTCGTATATTGTTTTGCAAATGTTGGGTCTGTCGGTCAGTCCATCCCAAAATCATCTTGTCTTCGCGATAACTCAAGCATGGCTGGCACTACATACTCGAAACTTGGCAGGAGTGTTTGTGTCATGGTGTAGTTGTGCACCTCCCCTTTTGGGTAGATTCGCCTAAGAAATGTGGTTGCCATGGCAACTAAACATGTAAATAATTGCTTGTCTTCGCAATAACTCAAGAACAGCTAGAACTACAAACTCGAAACTTGGCAGGAGTGTTTTGCACCTCCCCTATAAGTGATATTGATATGGGACTTTTCTAAAATGATGAGTATGACATGATGTTGATCCTTGTAGAAAATTGATTCGATGTTAATCATGGCTGCCAGCGGCCATTTTTGTTGACATAGAGTTATATAATGAAAACTTGTAGCGACTATTTCTCTGAAACTACCGGACGGATTTTTATGAAACTTTACAGAAATGTTGCTCTTGATGTCTTATTGATCCTGGCAAATCGATTTTTAAAATACAAGTTTGTAGCGACTACTTCTTGAAAACTGTAAGTGATATTGACACGGGACTTTTTCTAAAATGATCAGCGTGACGTGATGTTGGTCCCTGTCAAAAATGATTTTGATTCGACATTAAACATGGCCGCCAGCGGCCATCTTTGTTTACATAGAGTTATATAATGAAAACTTGCAGTGACTACTCCCCTGAAATTACTTGACGCATTTTCATGAAACTTCAGGGGAATTTTGCTTTTGATGTCTGATTGATCCTAGCAAAATTTCCGGAAATTCAAGATAGCGACACGGCAAAAAATAATAATTGAAAAAAAATCCAGTTTGTAGCGAGTACTTCTTGAAAACTATGTGATATTGATATGGGACTTTTTCTAAAATGATCAGCAGGACATGGTGTTGATCCCTGTCGAAAACTATTTTGATTCGACGTTAATCATGTCCGCCAGCGGCCATATTTGTTGGCATAGAGTTATATAAAGAAAACTTGTAGCGACTACTCTGATATAGAGTTATATAGTAAACACTTGCAGCAACTACTCCACTGAAACTACTTAATGCATTTTCATGAAACTTTACAGGAATTTTGCTATTGATGTCAAATTAATCCCAGTAAAATTTTAGGTTGGCCGAAAATTCAAGATGGCCGCCACGGCTAAAAATATATTTTTTAAAAACAAATTTGTAGCAAGTACTTCTTGAAAACTATAAGTGATATTGATATGGGACTTTTTTTTAAATGATCAGCATGACATGATATTGATCCTTGTCGAAAACTAGTTTGATGCAACAGTAAATATGACCGCCAGCGCTATCTTTGTTTACATAGAGTTTGTATAGTAACAATTTGTAGAGACTACTGCTCTGCAACAACTTAACGAATTGTCATGAAACTTCACAGGGATGTTGCTCTTGATGTCTAGTCTAAGGGACTTTTTCTGTAATGATCAGCATGACATGATGTTGATCGTTGTTGAAATGTATTTTGATTCGAGATTAAACATGGCCGCCAGCGGCCATCTTTGTTTACATAGAGTTATACAGTAAAAACTTGTAGCGACTATTCCTCTAAAACTACTCGACGGATTTTCATGAAACTTCACAGGAATGTTGCTCTTGATGTCTAGTTGATCCTAGCAAAATATATGTTCGGCCGGAAATTCAAGATGGCCGTCATAGCTAAAGGTAGATTTTTAAAAGCAAATTTGTAGAGAATATTTTTTGATAACTATATATGATATTGATATTGGACTTTTTCCAAAATGATCAGCATGACATGATGTTGGTCCTTTTTGAAATTTATTTTGATTCAACATTTAAAATGGCTGCAGCGGCAATCTTTGTAGCGACTACTGCACAGATTTTTTATGAAACTTCACAGGAATGCTGATCTAGCTATCAAAACCTATCAGTAGAGCTTCAAGGTCATTAACCTCTTGTTAAGTGTTTGAATTCTTATTTGTACCCTTAAGCATCTGGTCCTTGATTTTATAGATTAATATGTCCAAAAAAAAGAAAGTCTGAATAATGTACTAAAATTGTCTCATGAAAGTGTGCTCAGTGCAGTTGCTACGCGCTACTAAAACTCCGATCAGCAAAGAGAAGCTACCAAAATATGGTACGGATTTAATTAAAATAAGTACTTTATAAATGGAAACACATGGATGCGCTGTTTATCTGGAGCACTGACTCTTAAACATAGAAACTGTACTTACAAATATGTATCTCCATCGAGCATGCTTAGGAACCTTTGATTGCTTGATATAACCAAGCTTATGTGTTGCAGGGTTCTCCATTTGTTTTTGAGTTGTTGGGAATGTTTTAAAAGTAGGCAACTGATTTATAATTATTACCTTTAAGCATTCGAGAAATATATCAACAGCTAAAGATGTCTAGAATCACAGACCTAATAACAATTTATTAATATGTCTGTGCTAGAATGTATAAAGTTAATTAATACTGCTAGCAATGCCTCGCGAAATCCAATGACACTAAGCTATTTGTAACTTCAAGCGTCTGTCGTCCTACAGGTCCGTGTCTACTAAATAAAAACAGACTGTGATTGGTCAAAAAAGTCTAGGGAATCCGAGACTAATGTTTACCAATGTGAAGACATGGATTGGATAAAAATAATGACTGAAATAAAACAACTTGAGAATTCAAACAAAAATATGTTTTCTTTAAAGTGGATCATTTAATACATTTTTTATAGTTATTTTTTAAAATTATGACTGAAAAATTAAATTAGGTACACGTTGACATTCGGCGAGAAAAAAACTGCAAAACTGTGGGGTGAGTCACTTCGGAGCCAGAACGACTAACTTCTCATTGAATTCGCTATGAGAAAAAATTCTTCATTAAATTTCACTTGGATGTAAGTTTCACAGTTATCTCGTTAGCACGAGACGAGATTTCACGCGATTTCACAAAGGTTTGAAAGATTTGTGCCATCTCAAGTTGAACTTCGATCTAAAAAATTATTATGTCACATCTTTGACTTGTTAACTAAACAATCAGCCAACCATGCACGCCATTGTGTTTTGGGATTGCGAAAGCACGTTCACGGTGGTCGCATTGAAGTCTATCATTGCGCCTAGAAAAGGTTTGGACGAGTACAAACTTGGTGACAGTGTGATTGCGCCATACAAAGGAAAAGCTCTGAAATGCAAACTGTATGAGTTTGAAGGTAAGACCTTATACAATTTGCGTGAAAACTGGATTCATGTAGATACTGTTTATTGTTTACTCAATTATCAATACGACAATAGTCGAGTAGTTCTGCATACCCTTAGTATTCTGTTTTTGTCTTGTGTCAAACAAGGTACTACACACATTTTGTTTTCGTACTTTTACGCTCGTCAACACATCTACCGGTCATTTAGAGATGTTCCAGTGTGTGTGTGTGTGTAATTATAAGGGTTATGGTCACTTCTCCCTGATAGCGGGCCGCTGACAGCAGGTAATAATGTATATATATAATGTAATATGTTCAACCGGTTACTATAGCTGAGTGTGGCCATATGTTATCTTCATAGAATAACGCGATGTCGGGTTGATTTCTCAGGAATGTTAACAGTTTGTACCCGTTATTTTCCTGAAACACATATATGCCAGTAAACGTTTGAAGCGAGTGCTAAGCTTCCTTTCAGTAAAGATGATAAATGAAAAGTATATTTAGGCATAATGGCAATCGATAAACAGCCATCCGCTAACAGATACTGCTCCTTTCTTGCAGGATTTCCCCCATCTTGAACCAGAATGTTCCTTATAAGCATATTTCAGATCGCTGAGACCTACTTTGGTCGAAATATAGTCTATTCTCCGCTATGAGAAGTACATATGTATTCTTTTTAGCAGGATTTTCACTAAACTCCACCAAAATGTTCCTTTTATGCATCTAGAATCGTATGCAAAATTTCAGATCACCAGGTCTACTTTGGACGAAATATAGGTCACGTCCGGTCTACGCTATGACAAGCGTATCGTTTCTTTTTTTGCAGGATTTTCGCAAATCTCCATCAAAATGTTTGTTGTAAGCATCTAATGTAAGATTGCTAAGACCTACTTTGAACGAAATATAGGCACGTCCGGTCTCTACATTCAAGTTATTTTATTAAGTCTAATATTACCAAAAGCCGTACAGTTCTCAAACTTCATACACACTTACATCTATTTGGCAGCAATATGTTCCTACCCAATTCAGGTCAATATAAATGACTTTGGCCTACTTTTTATACTTTAAATTCATTCAAGTTTTACATCCAAGTATTTTTATAAACTCAGCTTCTCAGATACCAAAACCCATACAGTTTCCAAATTTCATACACACTTATATCTGTATGACAGCAATATGTTCCTACTCAAATCAGGTCAATATAAATGACCTTGACCTACTTCATCGATGTTAATTTACATTAAAGTTTAGCATCATGTCTTTTATTATGCCCATGACTCTGATGCCACAAGCAGTACAGCTTTTAAACTTCATACACACATCTATATGACAGTAATATGTTCCTACCCAAATCAGGTCAATATAAATGACCTTGACCTACTTTTTACACTAACATTTTAAATTGACGTTTTTAGATCAACTGAGCAGAAGGTTCAAGGTGGTGATCACCCTTCGTCTTTTGTCGTTAACTTTTGCTTTAAACAACTTCTCCTCTGAAACCGCTTGGCCAATTTTGACCAAACTTCAAATGGATGTCATCATGATCCTTACATGAATGGTTTTAGATTTGTTAAAATTAGCTCAGCGCCACATCCAAGATGGCTGCCATTGCCATTTATGGTCGAAACCTTAAACAATCTTCTTCTCAAGAACCACTGGACAGATTTCGACAGTTTTTCTTTTAAAATGATCGCCAATGCCTAGACTTTCAATTTTGTTCAAATGAAGACATCGGGGTTAAAAATGGCCGTGCCCTGGGGGTCCAAAGTTTGTATATTGGGACCCTGGGTTCGAATTTGGCCCTGTCCCAGGCGTCACAGTTTTACATAGAAAAAATAATTAAAATCTTCTTCTGTGAAACTACAAGAGCCAGAGGTTTAATATTTTGCATTGACTATAAGGTTGTGGTCCTTTACCAAATTTCTTTGGCCCCGCCTCAGGGGTCACTTGTTTTACATAGACTTGTATAGGGAAAATCTTTTAAAAAAAAATCTTCTCTGAAACGGAAAGAGCCAGAGGTTTAATATTTTGCATTTGCTAATTATGGTCTTCTACCGAGTTTGTTCAAATTTGGCCCCATCCCGGGCATCACAGTTTTACATATAGTAAAACAATTTTAAAAAATCTTCTCTAAAACTACAAGTGCCAGAGGTTTTACTATAAGCTTATGGTCCTT
Organism: Cyrtodaria siliqua; assembly: GCA_037043455.1. Lineage (NCBI taxonomy): Eukaryota > Metazoa > Mollusca > Bivalvia > Adapedonta > Hiatellidae > Cyrtodaria > Cyrtodaria siliqua. The sequence continues at coordinate 88,756 of JAWPHD010003084.1, forward strand.
TACCAGGTTTATTCAAATGGTGACCTTGTGTCACATTTGGCCCTGCTCCAGGGGTCACATGTTTTACACAGACTTGTATATGGAAAAACTTACAAAATCTTCTACCCTGAAACCACAAGGCACAAAGCTCTCATTCATTACAAGTAGCCATGTGGTCCTGAGATTTTGGCCCTGTCCTTGGGATTACACTCTAGCACCTTCATTTTGTATTTGATCTTCACCAAACTTGTGTCAGTGTCTTTATATTAATGTTGTTAACACAACAGAAGCCACATTTCTTGAACAATCTTAACCAAACATGCACAGATTGTATATAACCATAAGATTTCGAAGAAGTTCAATAATGGGCCAGATGGCCTTCTTGTTTATTAAGTCAATTACTCACATACAAAAAGCCTTACAGTATTCAAACTTCATACATACATCTATATGGCATCATTATGTTCCTACCCAAATCAGGTCCATATAACTTGCCTTTTAATATAACACTTACCTGTAACATTTTGTTACTCCATTTTGTAAGCAACCGATAACCCTCTAGCGGGGCATTCGGGTCCCTTGGACACATTTTCTAGTTTCTATTTTTTGTGCAGGATTTTTAAGAAACTCCAACAAATTGTTCCTTGTATGCATCTAACACCACATGCAACAGTTCAGGTCGCTGACACCAACTTAGCATGAAATATAGGTCACGTCCGGTCTCATCTGCAACATGCATCCACCTAAGTATGTAAGGAATGGATCTCTCATGGGATTGTCATTGTTGTTGGTCAAATCAAAATTTAAATACATAGTACTGACCACGTTTATCAACTTGCAAAAAATGTCGGTCAATAGATTAGTTCTAAATTTGACGGGCAAATGCGTTTTCACATACACTTTTTGCACCAAATGCTAGGAGATATTTTCATGCAAACTAAATGCTAGGAGATATTTTCATGCACACTGTGTGATCAAAACCGCTAAATATTTCATATTTGGAATATGTATATGTATGTTAACCAGAAGTGTCCACAACAAGAAGAAGAATAACTTGACCTTGTCGACAGACCAGCGTGTCATATGCTACTAATGTTATGGTTGATACTAAACTCTGCAACAATTCACTGTTCACACTGATCCTTCGTTCGTCACTGGACAAAAAGCCAAAAGCACCGTTTACCATAGACTTGACAGGTAAGGAGTTGACTGAAAGTGATGTATATTTTTTAATAATTCTCTAGCGAGAGCTAGAAGACAATGGGTTTTATAGCAAACATTACGCCCAAATCATTATTTCCCCCGTTCAGTCCGTGACAAACGTGGCTAAATCTACAGTATTGAATCTACACGAGAGGCCCCTTATACAATTTTGCCGTTTAAGGAAAATATACCTATACGTTTACATGCATTAGCACAAAACTAAACTTATGACACGGCCTCTCTGGCGGCCACTTAAAATGTGCACGCTTTTACGTGTTACATGAATAGATCATGAATATTGTGAAATTGTTTCAACTCGAACAATAGATTTTGGATGTAACCGATAACTTACAAGAGCTATGAACGACCAATACGCTCTACCCGTGACATTTTGTGACAACCTCTCCCCACTTAAAGAAAGTGCTACACTTTTAAAATTCAACAAAATGATAATTAATATTTACACGTTAAGAAACTATTAATTCTTCGGAGCAAATGAGCGACAAAACGTACAAGCTGATCGCTCAATCGCTTGAGTATGTTAACTATTACTACTGAAGGATGCAACTTTCAGCTAGTACAACGACCGTCTTCCGGAAACATCCACTGCAGTTATAACCTAACTATAATATGTAATTACAATTTCAACACTATTCTACAATTGTACACTACCCTGTCGTAACATATACTACTATTGTACAATACACTGCAATACACTATTGTATTAAACTGGTCATTATGTGCGGCGGCTTAAATATTCTTCCCCAATATTGTCCTTTCCACGGTCTATTACACCGACTCTACTGTTGCTAATAACACTACTTCCTGCCACTACCAAAACTCCAACTTTATACATTGCATCCATCGCATTACCAGTATATATATATACTGTTTGCGAAATGGAGTAGGGTCTCTCGTTTCCCTAATCGGCTTTGCTAAAGTGTGCTTAAAGCTACACTGCACTACATCTGTTGGTCTCGACTTATCGGACCGAACAGTACTACACTCAGAGTCTAAACGACTTACCTCTCGTTTCTCTGCTACACTAAGCATGCCCGATATGTCTACATCGGCTGCTGTCTCCTTACCTACACTAGTAGGAAAATACATGGGACTAGTGTCCTCACTACTGTCTTCCTCACTATCCTCAATAACTGCAACATTAACTACGGTTAACACCCCTTGTTGCCCATTATCGGTTCTACTGATATACTCTTTCAGCATATTCGCATGAAAGGTCTTTAACTTTCCGTTTATCTCGATACGGTAATCCATAGTGTTCACTATCCCTCTAACGTAAAACGGATCTTTCCATTGTAATAACAACTTGTTATTGTCGGTCGGGAGTAACAGTAACACCTGGTCATCTATCTTAAACTTCCTAGCTCTAGCTTTCTGGTCAAGGTACCGTTTATACTTGGTACTTGCCTTAACTAACCGGACCCTTAACACTTCTTCACTACACCATCCTTGGCCTTCACTTTACAAGGACCTAATGACTCGTCTTGAGTTTGTGCTTCTATAAACTCCGCTTTAGATATGTCACCTACGGCTGCAGGAACCTTTAATTTTCTATAAGCCTGAGCTTGCTTCTGAACCTGCGCTCTAGTCTCTACGGCATTACTTATGCTACTTCTAAAATCGGACATTACCGGAAGTGCTGAACCTTCTATGTTCCCTATCGTTAAATCATACATCGGGTCGTCCATACATAGTGCCTCTGTAGTCCCTTTAAAGAAAGGTGTATCTATATCTATTCTCGCTATTGGCACGTGCTCTACCGACTTATTTAACAACATACACGGTGACTGTTTACCTACCAACTGGTCATCCGTAACTAAACTACGCCTAACTACCACACATGTACAACCTGTATGCCTCATTACAATTACGTCCGTGCCATTCACTCTACCATCTGCCGTTGGAAGATTTGCATACGGAAAGAGACATGTTCCGATCTTCTCCATTACACCATCCGCTTTAACACAACAGCTACTACTCTCGGTTTTAATAACCGGACTATTACGACCTCTGCCTCTACTTCTCCCTCGGTTTTGACCACCTCTACCTCTACCGAAATTCCATGGGTTGTTAAAACCTTGGTTCGGACTACCTACATTGTTGTCCACTCTACTATTGTCACTAAAATTGTCTACGACAGCGGACACTTTCACCGCTTTCCTACACTCATGTGAAGCATGATTCCCATTACAGTGACGACCACGAATAAAAGGTCTACCTATGTTACCACTATTGCTACCTCCTCGAGCACCCATCAAACTACCTCCACCTCTATAGTTTCCACTCTGGCCTTTCTGTTTATGATCGACCCCTTGCCTATCTCTAAAAGTTCTGTCTTTCGACACTACATTATGAGCTCCACCTCTAGCCTCGGCAAACTGATCTGCTTGTGTTGCCATTTCTCCTACACTAGCTAATTTTCTTTCTTTCAGAAATAAGAACAGATCTCTACTACAAACATTGAATAGCTGGTCCCGCAACAAGAAATCTATGAGGCCCTGATAAGTCTGCGCTACCTTCCCTAACTCTAACCACCTATCTAAGTAATTTCTAGACCTACTAATAAACTGAATAAATGACTCGCCTTTCTCAGGCAGACAAGCTCTAAACCGCTTTCTAAAACCTTCTTCAGTTAGCTCAAATCTCTTTAAAAGAGCATCCTTTAACTTGTCATAGTCAAGAGCATCTACACTAGGTAATCTAGAAAATACATCTAAGGCCTTGCCTCTCAATAACGCACTTAAATGAACTGCCCACTTATCTTTGGTCCATTCCTGTAACTCAGCATAACGCTCGAACCGTAACAAGTAACTGTCCATGTTATCTTTGTCAGCATCAAAGTATGGTAACTTCGAACCTTTTAACTTCCCAGAATAACTATCTTTCCCTTCAGTTTTACTTTCCTTACTATGTGTCTTAGCTGCTTTCAACTCTAAAGCTAACTTATGCTCAAACTCTTTTTGCTCCCTTTCCATTATCATCTTAGCCTTAGCTAGTCTACCATCTGTTTCGAACTTCTCATGTTCTAACTCTTGCTTCTCCCTTACTATTCTACTTTCTAATTCTACCTTCTCCTTATCAGCATCTAGCTTCTCTTTAGCTAATCTACTTTCGAATTCTAGCTTCTCTTTATCAGCATCTAGCTTCTCTTTAGCTAATCTACTTTCGAATTCTAGCTTCTCTTTAGCTATTCTACTTTCTTCATCTCTTTCCTGCTTTGCTAATTCTCTTTCCTTCAGTCTAAATTCCCTTTCTCTAGCCTGTTCGTCTTTAACAAAGGTTCTAAGCTCCTCTCCAGCATACCCTAACTCCTTACCCATTTCCGTAAGATCCTTTATGGACGTCATGGTTATAGACATTGTGAACTACACACTACAATAATTACAATACACACGTCACTAATAATTCTACTCAACTAACTACTAATGGTAAGTCACTGTGTCCTCAGTAAATACCTGGGCATCATCATAGGACAAGTTACATACACATTTGTACTAGCGCTAACTACTAACGGTTATGTGTAGATAGTATCTAGCTTCCACAAAAAATATACACAACATAAAATATCTTAATTTGATATTGGACATAAACCTTAAACAATCATCGAAATGTGTATAACATGTACATGTGTATTTACTTCTCCCATCAATATAAGTATACTCGAGTGTCACAACATGAGTAGAACGTCTTGTTTGCCAACCTAATTGGATAGTATGTGTATATCAAGGGAGGTAAAACAGACACCCAACTTATTGAGCAAAAGTGCCTCAGACCCACTCGTGTAGACCACTGCGACCTCGCGCCAAGAAAAGAACGGACAAAACAACAGTTTGGACTCACCCTACCCTTGTCGTGTCTTGACTTGTCTTCCAAGCTGTGGCCGTGATCGTCGACAGTCGCCTTGATGGATCAGAGGGTGGTACACAATTCTAAAATAATAAGTAGAGATTTAGTATATCATAATAAAGATCACTTATTGATTCTTTCCCTCCGTAGTCGCCCAAAATCCCACTTCACCAGTTGTCACAGGATGACCTTAGTGGTTGGGCTAACTCAGGAAAGAATCAATGACGGTGAATGCATTTACATAAATTTAATGCAACTTTTAAAATATGTTTAATATATATACAATTATCTAAAATAACAAGCGAATACACAAATGAACTATGAAAAGAATGTTCTCATGAACGTTTAAGACGTTCTTAGTATTGTTATAAATACTGAATGTCTAAGACACTAAAGTGTTGGTAAATCTATAACAATGTTGATCTAGCGCGATAACTGTAATGCGCGAGAGCTCATGAAGATGATGATGCGCGAATTCAATGGATGATTGTCATCAAATGCCTTCTGTAAGGGTTGATGACGCGATGCAATGATAGTTAACCTCCACTGAGATTGTGAGTGATATTCCTCCAGTGAGGATTGGTAACGGGCCCACCTTGTGTCCCGGGGGTTGTCGTTAGTAAAACCTGGCTGCGCAGGTACGGGGACCGTCTCCACCGCTCGTAAACGTTAATCGTGGAAGCTTAGCTCCACTCCTGGATATCCAAACCTAGATGGCTTACTCCAACCCTGGATGGCTTATATCCTGGATGGCTTACTCCTGGATGGCTTAGGCTGTAATTATACATACGTTTTAGATGTCGGTTGACAAACATAACAATCTTGCATAAATATCATTACTCAAACAAATCATTATTCAATCAATATATGTAAGCTGTACTAATGATGAGTAGCAATGTATACATATTCTACAACGCCATGTATACGCTATGTACGTCGCTGTTAATCAATGCCCCAAATACATGTAATATAAACATGATCAAATTACTCATATATTACACTCACTGAGTTATGCATGCACGCATTTATTCTTGTCACTCATCTCATTGTTAACTAATGTTAACAATCGTGTATTACAATCATTGAGTTATACGCCAACGTTAACTAATGCACCTATTATCCACTGTTATCAAATTAATATTGTTTTACAATTAATGATCAATTACAATAATGACATCTAATAAAGTACCTTCAAAATCATATGCTAGTCTAAAGTTATGTTTGATAAACATCAATGCTAACCGGATGTCGTAACCGCCAAACAAGATGGCGCCGCCCACTGAATACAAATGTACGATACAAGTTTAATAAAACTACTAACCACATGTTGCCTGTGAACTTTGCCGTCCAATCTCTGTTCCAACAAAGTACTATTGATCATCCCGGCGAGAGCTAGAAGACAATGGGTTTTATAGCAAACATTACGCCCAAATCATTATTTCCCCCGTTCAGTCCGTGACAAACGTGGCTAAATCTACAGTATTGAATCTACACGAGAGGCCCCTTATACAATTTTGCCGTTTAAGGAAAATATACCTATACGTTTACATGCATTAGCACAAAACTAAACTTATGACACGGCCTCTCTGGCGGCCACTTAAAATGTGCACGCTTTTACGTGTTACATGAATAGATCATGAATATTTTGAAATTGTTTCAACTCGAACAATAGATTTTGGGTGTAACCGATAACTTACAAGAGCTATGAACGACCAATACGCTCTACTCGTGACATTTTGTGACACTATTACATCACGGTTCTAAATGACCATATATGGAATATTTATAAATATGAACAATTATTGATTTATATGGAAAAAATGGCACACATACGCAGGGTGCCACACATATGCAGGGTGCCACACATACACAGGGGGCGCACATACGTAGAGTCCCACATTTATGCAGGGTGTCATGCATACGCAGAGTGCCACACATACGCAGGTTGCCACGCATACGCAGGGTGCTACGCATAGGCAGAGTGCAACACATACGCAGGGTGCCACACACACGCATAATGCCACACATACCCTGGGTGCCATGCATAGGCAGAGTGCCACACATACCCAGGGTGCCACGCATACATAGAATGCCACACAAACGCAGGGAGCCACACATACGCAGAGAGGGGGCCGCACATACGCAGGGTGCAACACATACGCATAGAGGGGGCCGCACATACGCAGGGTGCAACACATACGCAGAGTGCCACACATACGCAGAGAGGGGCCGCACATACGCAGAGTGCCACACATACACAGGGTGCAACACATACGTAGAGTGCCACACATACGCATAGAGGGGGCTGCACATACGCAGAGTGCCACACATACGCAGGGTGCAACACATACGCAGGGTGCCACAAATATGCAGAGTGCGACACATAAGCAGAGTGCCACACATATGCAGGGTTTCAAACATACCCAGAGACAGGGTGCAACAAATACGCAAAGACAGAGTGCCACACATACGCAGTGTGCCACACATACCCAGAGACAGGGTGCCACACATACGCAAAGTGCCACACATACCCACATATGCAAGGTGCCACACATACGCTGGAAGCCACACATACACAGAGTGCCACACATACATAGAGTGTCACACATACGCAGGGTGCCACACATATGCAAGGTGCTACACATACGCAGGGGGCGCCCATACGTAGAGTGCCACATATACGCAGGGTGATATGCATACGCAGGGTGCCACGCATAGGCAGAGTGCCACACATACACAGGGTGCCACACATACGCAGAGAAGGGGCCGCACATACGCAGAGTGCCGCATATACGCAGGGTGCAACACATACGCAGGGTGCCACAAATACGTAGAGTGTCACACATAAGTAAAGTGCCACACATACGCAGGGTGCCACACATACGCAGGGTGCCACACATACACAGAGTGCCACAAATACGCAGGGTGCCACACATACGCAGGGTGCCACAAATACACAGAGTGCCACACATACGCAGGGTGTCACGCATACGCAGAGAGGGGGCCGCACATACGCAGAGTGCCGCACATACGCAGAGTGCCACACATACGCAGGGTGCAACCCATAAGCAGAGTGCACACAGAGGTAGGGTGCCACACATACGTAGTGTGCCAAACATACGCAGGGTGCCACACATACGCAGGGTGCCACAAATACACAGAGACAGGGTGCCACACATACGCAGTGTGCCACAAATACGAAGAGACAGTGTGCCACACATATGCAGGGAGCCACACGTATGCAGGGTGCCACACATACGCAGAGAAGGGGCCGCACACACGCAGAGTGCCGCACATACGCAGGGCGCAACACATACGCAGTGTGCCACAAATACGTAGAGTGCCAGACATAAGCAAAGTGCCACACATACGCAGGGTGCCACACATACGCAGGGTGCCACAAATACACAGAGTGCCACACATACGCAGGGAGCCACACATATGCAGGGTGCCACACATACGCAGAGAGGGGGCACATACGCAGAGTGCCGCACATACACAGAGTGCCACAAATACGCAGGGTGCCACACATACGCAGGGTGCCACAAATACACAGAGTGCCACACATACGCAGGGTGTCACGCATACGCAGAGAGGGGGCCGCACATACGCAGAGTGCCGCACATACGCAGAGTGCCACACATACGCAGGGTGCAACCCATAAGCAGAGTGCACACAGAGGTAGGGTGCCACACATACGTAGTGTGCCAAACATACGCAGGGTGCCACACATACGCAGGGTGCCACAAATACACAGAGACAGGGTGCCACACATACGCAGTGTGCCACAAATACGAAGAGACAGTGTGCCACACATATGCAGGGAGCCACACGTATGCAGGGTGCCACACATACGCAGAGAAGGGGCCGCACACACGCAGAGTGCCGCACATACGCAGGGCGCAACACATACGCAGTGTGCCACAAATACGTAGAGTGCCAGACATAAGCAAAGTGCCACACATACGCAGGGTGCCACACATACGCAGGGTGCCACAAATACACAGAGTGCCACACATACGCAGGGAGCCACACATATGCAGGGTGCCACACATACGCAGAGAGGGGGCACATACGCAGAGTGCCGCACATACGCAGAGTGCCACACAAACGCAGGGTGCAACACATAAGCAAAGTGCCACACAGAGACAGGGTGCCACACATACGCAGTGTGCCACACATACGCAGGGTGCCACACATACGCAGGGTGCCACAAATACACAGAGACAGGGTGCCACACATACGCAGTGTGCCACAAATACACAGAGACAGTGTGCCACACATATGGAGGGAGCCACACATACGCAGGATGCCACGCATACGCAGAGAGGGGACTGCACATATGCAGAGTGCCGCACATACGCAGGGTGCAACACATACGCAGTGTGCCACACAGATAGGGTGCCACAATTACGCAGTGTGCCACACATACGCAGGGAGCCACACATACACAGAGTGCCACACATACGCAGAGTGCCACACATACGCAGGGTGCCGCACATACCCAGAGGCAGGGTGCCACACATACGCAGAGTGCCACACATACCCACATATGCATTGTGCCACACATACGCAGAGACAGGGTGCCACACATACGCAGAGACAGGGTGCCACACATACGCAGAAAGCTACACATACGCACATATGCAGGGTGCCATGCATATGCTGGGTGCCACACATACGCAGAGTGCCACACATACGCAGAATGCCACACATACGCAGGGTGTCATGCATACGCAGGATGCATCACGTACGCAGGGTGCCACACATACACTGGTCAATATTACCAATCGGATACCATCCTATGAGTACCAGACTTATTATGAACATATTTCCACAAATAATACTTCATTTATGGGGGCTCTGTCAGAGTCTATGGGCAGAGTCTATGGGCAGAGTCTATGGGCAGTGTGTATGGCTACGAGCAACAGCAGTTCAACCCTTCAACCAGCGTTAGAAGCTATTCAGATTGCAATGATTGCTGCTCCAAAGTACAACAACCGTCATCTGAGTTGATAGAGCTGAAACATCAGGTAGGTTGCTGTATTTTTAGCGGAGTTCGTCCACCCTTTAGTCCTTTCAGTCCGGTAACCCTTCTGTACAAAACAAAAATGTATCAACCATAACTTTAGAATAATTGAAGGGATTTCCATGAGGTCTGTACCTCAAATTTCAAGGTCACACTTGGAGGTCAAAGTTCAAGCGAGTCAACATATTTGGGGATATTTGTCACTTACTGGTGACATTGAGTATATACACTAGGATTTGATAATTACCTGGTAACTATCACTGAAGGACACATGGGATATTGTGCCTCAATCATCCTTAATTAACTGTGGCTTGGTAAAGTCGAAATATTTAGAACTTTTTGACTTGGATAAAGATTTAGAACTGTTTGACCGTCGGCTTTGTTTATTTTGTTTTTAACGTGTGTAACATGCCGTATCCAATCAATATTGTTTAAAAGAAATATTGGTCAATCGTAGTATCAGTTACAAAAGCACTAGATTATATGTTTAAGCTGCATGTCTGTTTTCATGGAGAGAGATGGGTTCTCTTTCATTTTCAAGCATAGTTTGACCCTGAGTGGTCTCTGGTCAACAGTGCTTTAAGCATTTGATATCATTTATTCAGTGGCATATTGGTCTCTTTTTGGGGGAAGATCCTGTCAAGCAGATTCCCAACAACAACACCCCAGACAGCTTCTATGTTTCATGCTACAGCACTTCCAAAAGACTCAACTTCCCAAATACTACCCCAAACACCACTGACTGCTTGTTTCCAGAGTCCAACTACTACTACCCGAGATTCCTACGGGTTCACCAGCAGACAACTCGCCGCAATTAAGACAAGATACAGATCTAGTGGTATGACTGATATCTGTTTTTATGTTTAATTATTGGAAACTACCACATCGGTTGTAAAAAAGAGTGGTACTATTTAATTTGATTGCCAAACTCGCAAAACTTATAAGGCATGGTTCTCATCTTAATTGTAACAATGATAGGACATGTCAGTTTGTTGCAATGTCAGTTTGTTGCAATTTGATTTACTGTAAGAACTTTTAACAAGCTTGAAACAACTGTTGCTTGTTTGATTCAAAAAGAGAATTTTATTTCTTTTTGTTTGTTATTCATATATATTTTACATGTTTTCTTTGAATCTGGTTATATGCATTATGGCAGTTGAGACGGTCCAAGTCAATGGCTTCTCTTTCAGAATCAAATCCGGAGTGCGATCAAGCATGACAACAAGCTACATTCTGCTGTACAGAGGGCGATGAAGACCGTTTTCTCACTAACAGAATTAACGAACTGCACAATGAAAGGCCTGCATACCAACAAATCTGTTTACAACCCTTGTCCTGGCCTGCCGACATACAAGAAAGATGTTGTGATAGGTAACTAACCACATGACATGATTCTACATGATTTCAGATTTGTACTGTACAACTTTAGATAAACAAGCTTTAAACATCTGCATCTGAAAACTATTTTGATTATGTATGTAACTACTACTACTTCTGTTTTTTATCACAAAAAGAATAAAATAATCAATATATAATGAATAAGACATAAGTATAATGACTTATGTCTGTCATAATAGAATGTGTACTGCTTTAAATCCTATTTGTTCTCAGGAAACTACGTTGGCATTGAAGGCTTTTGTCACTTGGAATGATACTTCCTCATTAAAATATAAGTTCTTCTGCCAAAGGACATTTTCCTAACACTTGGCTTGGAGAAACAAGATACTTCTAAATATATATAATAAAAACAACTACATCATAAATCCAGTATATTTCGTCCTGACAAATTTCATAAACAACTGATTTATTGAAGAACATTTATTGTTTAATATAATAATATTTAATGTTAAAATCTTTTTGTTTTCAGCTGCTGTTAGTTCAGCATTTAACACAACACATGAAGAGGTAGAGAAGAAGAAGAGGAATGTCCTTAGGAAATTTTGTATCAGCTACAAAGGACTAGAAATACCTGAAATGCCTTAGGGAAAATGAAGTAATACAACAACAATGATATGAGAATATCAGACATCCAAAAAACACTGTGTAATTACAATAGTGCAGTGGATTCAAAGAAATATAAAAGATCGGGCAGGGAAAATAGCATTCACGGAGGACAATCAACCACAAAACACAGAAACAAACATGCAAACAGACAAACAAGAAGGCAAAAGTAATAATAAAAGCAAACGACATCACAAACACAAAACGGTTGCCAATAGGGCTACCACCTTGGAACGGTCAGTGACAAAGTAGGCGACTGGGTGTTTAAACCGGTTCTAGGGTGCACCAAACCTCACACTTACCCTACTGTCACCCCATTAAAACAGGACAGTGTAAAAAAAGAAATCCCCGCCATGATCTATTTTCTAACCAACAAGGCAGCATCAATAGGCAATATAAGTAAAACGCAAACATGCTCGTGTAAATATAATACAAATTCGTTCAAGTTCGTTATTACTCAACTTTTAAACCAAGTATTAAATCACAAGCAATATAAACCACTAGCAATATTGTGATAATTTCTACAAGTACATCTCGGTGAGGTGATAGGTCCTGTCAGTGTCATACAGAAGATTGGGCCAGTGTTCATCTAAACACATGCATGATTTAAACAGACTAACTAAAGAACTATATTAAATACGGAAACTATTTTTGACTAGGTTAGTTTTAATAAACAACTTTCTTTCATTGACACATTGGGATTTATTTCAGTATTAAAGCTTTTGTCACTTTATAGGCATCCTTTTTAAAGGGGGATACATCAGGATTTGTTTTAGGGGTTTAGGAGTCCGACTTAAAAATGACAATGATATTTCCTATTCTTAAGGGCCAAAACATAATTACTGATACTAATAATGAATTATTTACTTAAATGAGTGTTATTCGAGGTTAGGATTAGTGCTAAAGCACTCGTGATTTTATTACTACGCATCCGAACTTCTAAATGTATTTTATTCACCGATAAAATACAGATACGTATTTATTATTTCAATTCCAACACAACAATAATCCCATTGTTTACGCTATTGTGGTGGCACTATATATGATCTCGGACATCAAGGTAATCAGGCTGCTATGTTAACAGTCTGTTCCATTGGTCGCCCCCGTATGCAAAGTTCTGTGTTGGTTAGAGTTTAACCAACACAGTGTTGGTTAGAGTTTAGATCATGGCGGGGATTTCTTTATTTACACTGTCCTGTTTTTATGGGATGACAGTAGGGTAAGTGTGAGGTTTGGTGCACCCTAGAACCGGTTTAAACCCCCAGTGGCCTACTTTGCCACTGACCGTTCCAAGGCGGTAGCCCTATTGTCAACCCTTTTGTGTTTGTGATGTCGTTTGCATTTGTATTACTTTTGCCTTTTCGTTTGTCTGTTTGCGTGTTTGTTTTTGTGTTTTGTGGTTGACTGTCGTCCTTGAATGCTGCTTTCCCTGTCCGATATTTTCACCCTTCTTTCTGCGCGGTTCAAATACACTCATGTAACATGACCTTCCAACAGATGAAATATACGCGGCGAATTAATGGTACAGCTGTATTTTATAGTAGAATAGCATACAATACAGCTGTCTCTCTTCTTTGACAATAAGAAAGACTGCGCAGGTCGTGTTAGATTTATTTATATTGTTGTTTCACCTTGCATCCGTCCGTTGCATACTATTTATATTTCACATTCTAGCTAAAACGCAGTTTATTAGAACACATTTTCATCATTTTAATATAGTACTATTTGTTTGTGCACTAGTAAACTTGAAATGTATGGCTATATCAAGGGTGCTGGCTTTGTGGAACTTTTGTTTAAACCATGTGCTTTGTATATATTATCACTTTATTAAAACATTTGGCAATCTGATTCTCTTTTTGTCCCTTGACTTCTTTCAACTTGCATTGTTCCAAACAAAATGTATTTGAGATCAGATTTTTTGTTTGTTTTGCCAACAATATTTTTAAAAAAAGCTTTAGGGGAAAAAAGCTGCGTTAATTCTGTGTTTTTGGGAAGCTGCGTAAAAGCTGCATTATTTCGTGTTTTGAGGAGCTGCGTTATTTCTGTGTTTTTGTGGAGCCGTGTTCAACGTAGCTCTAACGTAGCTTCACAATAACACAGAAATAACGCAGCTTTTACGCAGACCTACATTTAAACTAGCTTAAAGCCAGCAGTATTGGCCAAGCTGGGATACAGCCGCGTTTAACGCAGCTTTATCAAAAGCTGCGCTGAACGCAGCTCTTAACGTAGCTCCACAAAAACACAGAAATAACTCAGCTTTCACGCAGACCTACGTTTAAGCTAGCTTAAAGCCAGCAGTATAGGCCAAGCTGGGATAAAGCATCGTTTTTTACTACCAATACCGCTAGCTTTAACGTAGGTCTGGCGTAGAATTGGCATACCTTTTCTGCGTTAAAGCTAGCTCAAAAACTGCATTAAAGCTAGCTTTAAACTAGCTTAAAGCTATACCATTTTCGATAGGGGGTCACCCTTTCACATAAGAAATGTGGTTGCCACGGTAACAAAACGTGTAAAACAATCACTGGAAAATGCTTGTCTTCGCGATAACTCAAGAACAGCTAGCACTCGAAACTTGGCATTAATGTTTGTGTCCTGGTCTTTGAAGTGGGGCATATATGTTTTACAAACATCTCTAGTTTATTTTATTTTTTTCAATTTGTTCTGATCAATGATTTATCACATAGATTACATCATGGAAGTGAAACATTCTATATTTTGCAATCCACTGGGCACTGGTGGTACAACTATGCAAATTATTACCAAATTACGTGGAAAATATTTCGGTAAGCCATATGATTTGCCTGAAATGTCATATGATACATTCAGAGTTCAATGTGTTTCTTTCACATAAACAATACGATGCTAATTAACTATTAAACTAATTAGTAAAATGCATGTTAAACAAAGATCTTCTGGTTTAACGTGTCCTATTATTTTGTAAAGGAATGCGTAATTTAACTTGGGTAGTCTTAAACTGACAACATCACAGAGAAACTTTCAGTTGTATCATCAACTTTGTATGGGGTTTGTGAGATAAAAAGAGTCTCACAATATCTTGCTAAAAACAAACAAAGCAGAAAAACAAACAATGTCTACGGAACTACCCTATTTTTAGCTCTATTGACCGAAGGGATGACGAGTTGTCTGTCGTCTCTCGTCCGTCCGTTAACCTTTGCCTTTTGAACACTCTAGGGCCTTTATTAATAATCGGATCTATACGAAACTTTGTCAGTGTTTTTATATCAATGAAAGCTCAGACAAGTTTGAAAACCAGCCAGATCGGAATAATTTCACCGTACTTATGGCCCTTGTTTTGCTGAAAAATGCCATATTAAGCCTTGTGAACACTCTAGCTCCTTCATTTATTATTTGATCTTTACCAAACTTGCACAGATTGTTAATATCAATAAAAGCTCGTAAAAGTTTGAAAACCAGCCAAATCGGATTAAGTTATGGCCTTGTGTTTTCTGAAAAATGCTATTTTTTGCCTTGTGAGCACTCTAGCACCTTTATTTATTATTTGCTCTTAACCAAACTTGCATACATTGTTAATACCAATGAAAGTTTGGACAAGTTCGAAAACCAGCTAAATTGGGTCAGTAATACCAGAGTTATAGCCCTTGTTTTTTCCATTTTCTGCCTCGTGAAAACTCAAGCACCTTCATTTATTATTTGATCTTTACCAAACTTACACATATTGTTAATATCAATGAAAGCTAGGACAAGTTTGAAATCCAGCAAAATCAGATCAGTAACACCGGAGTTATGGCCCTTGTATTTTTCTGAAAAAATGCCATCTTCTGCATTGTGAACACTGTAGCACCTTCATTTATTATTTGATCTTTATCAAAATTACATTGATTGTTTTTTATGCAAACTCGAACAAGTTCGTAAACTAGCCAAATTGGATGAGTAACAGCAGAGTTAGGACCCTTGACTTGCTGAAAAATGCCATATTCTACCTTGTGAACACTCTTATTTAGCACCTTCATTTATTATTTGATCTTTAACAAACTTGCACAGATTGTTAATATCAATGAAAGCTCAGACAATTTGAAAACTAGCCAAATCCTATTAGTAACAGCGGAGTTATGGCCCTTCATATAGTTATAAATGCTGTATTTTGCCTCATTAATGCGATAGGACTTTCATTTTTCACATAACAGGGATGGTCAGTACCAAATTTAGTCATGTATATCGTCACCGTGTTCCAGTTGAATGATTTTTGGCAGAATTATGGCCTTTTAAAGCTTTCAATGCACACACTGTCTGGACTTTTTTTCCTGAACCCAAGGCTTGATTTCAACAAAACTTTGCAGAGATAATAAGTACCAAGCCTAGTTATGCATGTTATCGCCATATTTCGGTTGAAAGATTTTTGGCTGAGTTATGGCCCTTTAAAGGTTTTAATACACAAATTGTGTATGGACTACTTTCTCCTGAACCACTGACCGGATTTATGTGAAACTTTGCAGGAATGATCAGTAACAGGCCTAGTCATCGCTGCGTTCCGGTTGAAGGATTTTTGCCCTTTATAAGGTTTTAATACACAAACTTTATCCAGACTAGCCTCTTCTGAACTCCTGGCTGAATTTGAACGAATTTTGGCAGGGATGAGGAGTACCAAGAAATATAAAAAGATCGGACAGGGAAAGTAGCATTCAAGGAGGACAGTCAACCACAAAACACAGAAATAAACACGCAAACAGACAACGAAGAAGGCAAAAGTAATAATAAGTGCAAACGACATCACAAACACAAAAGTCGTACCAAGCCTAGTTGCGCCTATCATCGCTGTGTTATGGTTGACTGAGTTATGGCCTAATATACACAAACTTTATCCAGACAATTTTTCCTGAACCCTTGGCTGGATTTCAGTATAACTTGTCTGGAATGATTAGTACCAAGCCTAGTTGCACATGTTGTTGTCTGTTCCCAATCAAAGATTCCATATACCCAGTAGAGCGATACAGGCCCTCTTGGGCCTCTTGTTTAAGAGCATGCAATAGGAAACACACCATTGTTTTCTTTTTCCTAACCTTGTTAGACGTCTTTGCCATGATACTACACAAACATTGTTGAATAATATATCTTGCCTGATACCAAAACAAACGAGGATAACCACTCTCTATATGAACAATTATGAGGTCATGATTTTGCATGTAAACCTCCGAAGTTTAGTCAAATCAAATGTAGTTCCTATAATCATGATAATAAAACGTAATCCCTTTTTTTGATGGAAATCGGCATTATAAGTAGGGCAAAACTTTCTATTCAGTTTTGTAGTTGTAAGTATAAGAAGAATATTAATAGTTTTACTGGATCACTGATGAATATTTTCAAAATTACGACTCTATGCTTACACTTCGTGAGCAACTATCAATTAAAACAGCTGTACCCTTGACCATTTTAGTAAACAAACAAGAACGTTCTTACATGTCTTGGGACCCCACATTTTCTGGTGATTTTCAAGTGGAAAATTAGGTTTCTATATGAAAATTACACTCATTATAATTCAGTTGCATTATATAAATATCGCATTCATGAGAGGGTGATAGAAAGAATGTTCACCAAGGAGGACATAATTATCGCTCGAGGCGAAGCCGAGGGTGATAATCAATATCCGAAGGGTGAACATTCTTACTATCATCCTCTCATGAATGTGATATTTATTTTATTATACCGAAATCCTCTCGGGCAAAAACAAGATACATTTTCAGTACCGATTTCACTTTGCCGGATTCCTTTTTTGAAAAAGTTGCTATGAATGTTATATCGTTGGATCGGAAATAACGTAACCAAGAAAATGAGTGGTAGTTTGTTGAAATCGGTCAAGTACTTTTGAAGTTATGATGAGTTAAAAATAGCAATTTCACCATACTGAGCCGATGACGTCACTGAAACAGCGCGCATCAAAACTGCGCATGTGATAATTGTTTTTACTATCACCCTACGATTTACTATCACCCTGTACTATCACCCTCGCGTGAGATATTAAGAAATTACACATTGTTGTCTATGGGGATTTAGCATTAGCGTCTTATGTGAGGTATAATAATAATGTTTAACGGCTCATCAACCCATTGAGTAGCTGGAGCCGCCTCAGAGATAGGGCGAGTGAAAGATACAATGTCCATACGAATCTGGCAATCCTGCCCTACTCGTATAGTCGTCCCCATTCTAAGCATCAGGGCCCCCTTTTATGGAACAGCGTACAACAGTTTTGATCATAAGTACTTTACTATGAATTACACCATTGCATAACCCTTAACCCGCTATATATATCTCATGGACTGTTCTTTCTTTGAATTAAGACCATTACATTTATGTGTCAAAGGTGTGTTTTGGGGGAAATGACTGATCAGCAGCCGGAAATTGTAAACCTTGATCTGGGTTTAAAATGGACGCAAATGCTATTATAGTCGTGCTTAGCGGGTTAAGGGTTGAAGGGACGCATGGCAATAATGATTATTAGCTTATGGAATGCCGAGTTGTCCGTCATCCGTCCGTCGTTTACATTTGTTTCGATAGGGTTCAGGAAAAATAGACGGTAGGGCCTTCTTGTTTCATCCGGTCTTCACCAAACTTTACCACATTGTAAATATCAATAAAAGCTCCGAAATATTTAAAAACCAGCCAGATCAAACCAGTTACAGCGGAGTTATTGCCATTGATTTAGTTAAAAATGCTATATTTTGCATCGTTAAGACGATAGGGCCTTCCTTTTTCATTTGATCTTTACCAAACTTTACCAGATTCGGATCAGTAGCAGCGGAGTTATGGCCCTTGAATTAGTTATATTTTGCTCGTTAAGACGATAGGTACTTCCTTTTCCATCCAATCTTTACAACAATTAACTTCGAAAACCAAGTTCGAATACCAGCTATATCGACCCAGGAACACCAGAGTTATGTGCTCTTGAATTATTGATATGGGTCTTTTTCTACATTGATCAGCATAACATGATGTTGATCCTTGCCGAAAATCGTTTTGATTCGACGTTAAACATGGCTGCAGCGGCCATCTTTGTTTACATAAGAGTTATATAGTAAAAATTTGTAGCAACTACTCCTCTGCAACTTCTTAACGGATGTTCATGAAACTTCACAGGAATATGGCTCTTGATATCTAATTGATCCTAGCAAAATTTCAGTCAGGCCGGAAATTCGTGATGACCGCCACGGCTATAAATATATTTTTAAAATGCAAGTTTGTAGTGACTACTTCTTGAAAACTGTAAGTGATATTGATATGGGACTTTTTCTAAAATAATCATCATGATATGACGTTGATCCCTGTCGAAAATTATTTAGAATCAACATTAAACATGGGCACCAGCGGCCATCTTTGTTTACATAGAGTTATATAATGAAAATTGTAGTGACTACTCCTCTGAAACTACTTGATGGATTTTCATGAAACTTCACAGGAATGTTGCTCTTGATGTCAAATTGATCCTAGCATAATTTCAGGTCGGCCGAACATTCAAAATGGCGGCCATGGCTAAGAATAGATTCTTAAAAAGCAAGATAAGATCATGGCGGGGATTTCTTTATTTACACTGTCCTATTTTAATGGGATGACAGTAGGGTAAATGTGAGGTTTGGTGCACCCTAGAACCGGTTTAAACCCCCAGTGGCCTACTTTGCCACTGACCGTTCCAAGGCGGTAGCCCTATTGTCAACCCTTTTGTGTTTGTGATGTCGATTGCATTTATTATTACTTTTGCCTTCTTGTTTGTCTGTTTGCGTGTTTGTTTCTGTGTTTTGTGGTTGACTGTCCTCCTTGAATATTACTTTCCCTGTCCGATCATTTTATATTTGTTTGTAGCAAGCAACTACTTCTTGAAAACTGTAAGTGATATTGATATGGGACTTTTTCTACACAAACTTTGTCCGGACTAGTTCTCCTGAACCCCTGACCGGATTTCAGAGGGATGATCAGTACCAAGCCTAGTTGTGCATATCATCACCATGTTCCGATTGAAATATTTTTGGCTGCTGAACACCTGGCCGGACGAAACTTGGCAAGTATGATCTGTATCAAGCTTAGTTGTGCATATCATCACCGTGTTTCTGTTGAATGAGCGGTAGTTAGCATATATACCACTACCACTCATGAACAGTCTCAATCAAACCGAGACTGCAATATTTCGTATGTGTCGTGCTCGGCCGTTTCCAAAGGTCCATTATCATACTCTTTTTTAGTCGAGTTATGGCCCTTTAAAGGTTTTAATACACAAGCTTTGTCCCGACTTCTTGTCCTGATCCCCCGTTTAGCCAGTAGAGCGTCCACAGGCCCTCTTTGGTCTCTTTTTTAAAACCTGTCCCGTTAGTTTTCCTTCATAACATCAATCATTAATATTAATTTTTAGAATTATTGTTCAAAGCAAATTGTTTTTACATATTACCAACTATATATTATATTGCACCAACTATATATTATATTGCACCAACTATATATTATATTGCACCAATAATATATTTAAAAACGTGATAGAATAACGAAGATAACTGAAATCACTACGTGCACATAAAATGTAAACATTGAATGCTTAGGTAAAAAAAAATGGACGATTTAAAAAATTCATTTATGATCAGAATTAACATAAGTTGAAGTTGAATTTGTAGGAGGAAAAGAGAATATATTCATGTCACTGGATATAATTCAAGGACATTTAAGTTTCTCTAGGGAAAATTAGTTGATTCATAATGAGAATAACTTTTATATTTTAGTTCAATTCTTTCAGACAAACATAAATTATTTATCATCTAACTAATTTATAACCTTCTTATTTATAAATAATAACAAACAACTGTATAGGAGCGGTTATGTATGGGTAATACACTTATATTGATTTTGATATCAATACGACTTGTCGCGCACTAAACCCAGGTCCGAGGCTCCAAGGTCAAGGTCACACTTAGAGGTAAGAGGTCAAATTGTGTCCAGTCAATAACTCTGGCATTCCTGGACGTATTTTCAAATAACTTGCCACAATCGCTCACCACAACAAGACGACTTGTTGCGCACAAAATCCAGGTCCATAACTCCAAGGTCAAGGTCACACCTAGAGGTCAAATGTCAAATCGTGTCTGGTCAATAAATGGCATTACTGGACGAATTTTTAAATAACTTGGCACAAGTGCTCACTACAACAGGACAATGTGTCACGCACAACATCCAGGTCTGTGGCCAAAAGGTCAAGGTCACACTTAGAGGTCAAATGTCAACAATGTCCGGACAGTAACTCTGGCATTCCTGGACGAATTTTCAAATAACTTGGCACAATTGCTCACCACAACAAGACGACATGTTGCGCACAAAATCCAGGTCCCTGGCTCCATGGTCAAGGTCACACGATTTTCAAATAACTTGGCACAAGTGCTCACCATAACCAGACGACGTGTCGCGCATTAAATCCTGGTCCGTGGCTCCAAGGTCAAGGTCACACTTACAGGTCAAAGGTCACTTCGGGGGCATTTGTCGTTTGCTGTGAAATTTCTTGTTTATATATCTACAGTGTTATATAGTTCTCTGGCATATTATGACATATTGTAAGACACTGATACGCATCTTCATTATAACGGATAGATTGTTCAGCAAATTCTTTAATAGGCCAATTTAAAAAAAGGTTTACTTTCTATCAATTTCAAAGAATTTGGGAGTGGAGGTCAGTAGGTAGGAAGATGTTTGTTACAACATATTTTTATATAGCCGGTATAGAGAGAAGGGCCAGACCTTTACAATGGTTGCTAATATTTAGGGTATGTCTAGTTAGTCGAAACGCGAGTATTTTTACTTTGGTCGTATATTTAATTCCAACTTAGTGTTTTTCGTATCATTTTCTGTTAAATTGTTCTGCTTATTTTGATCCACCATTTTACGTCTATTTCAGACTACCCCAAACCCCTGATCTGATGGAGACACAGGTGATCATTATTGGCTGCGTGTGCATCAGCATCCTCATCATAACACTAATAGTTCTTGTCTGCATCATATATCGGGGACGACAGAAAAATAAAGGAGAGTATCGGGGAAGACAGAAAAACCAAAGAGAGAATTTAGGGCCTTAATTAATTTAATGTCTCATCAATACCGTACAATATTAAGTTTCCCACATTGAGATGACCCGTAAATACCACATGTGATTAAGTTTGCTACAATGAGCTGACTTGTCAATACTATATATGATTAAGTTACCTACATAGAGTTGACCCGTCAATACCATATATAATTAAGTTTCATACAATGAGTTGACCCGTCAATACAATATATGATTAAGTTTCCTACAATGAGCTGACCCGTCAATATCATATATGATTAATACATTGAGTTGACCCGTCAAAACCATATGTTTCCTACAATGATTTGACACGTCAATACCATAGCCTATATGATTAAGTTAGCTACAATGAGTTGACCCGTCAATATCATATATGATTAAGGTGACTATAATGAGTTGACCCGTCAATATCATATATGATTTAGTTTCCTACAATGAGTTGACCCGTCGATACCATATATGATTAAGTTTCCTACATTGAGTTGACCCGTCAATACCATATATGATTTAGTTTCCTACAATGAGTTGACCCGTCAATACCATATATGATTAAGTTTCCTACATTGAGTTGACCCGTCAATTCCATATATGATTTAGTTTCCTACAATGAGTTGACCCGTCAATACCATATATGATTAAGTTTCCTACATTGGGTTGACCCGTCAATACCATATATGATTAAGTTTCCTACATTGAGTTGACCCGTCAATTCCATATATGATTTAGTTTCCTACAATGAGTTGACCCGTCAATACCATATATGATTAAGTTTCCTACATTGAGTTGACCCGTCAATACCATATATGATTTAGTTTCCTACAATGAGTTGACCCGTCAATGCCATATATGATAAAGTTTCCTACAATGAGTTGACCAGTCAGTACCATATATGATTAGGTTTCCAAAAATGAGTTGACCCGTCAATACCATAAATTATTAAGTTTGCTACAATGAGCTGACCAGTCAATACCATATATGATTTAGTTTCCTACATTGAGTTAACCCGTCAATACCATATAAGATTAAGTTCCCTACGACGAGTTGACCTGTCAATACCATATATGATTAAGATTCGTACATTGAGATGACCCGTCAATACCATATATGAACATTCCTACAATGAGTTGAACCATCCATACAATATATGATTTAGTTTGCTACAATGAGTTGACCCATCAATACCTTATATGATTAAGTTTGCTACAATGAGTTGACCCGTCAATACCATATATGATTAAGTTTGCTACATTGAGTTGACCCGTCAATACCATATAAGATTAACTTTCCTACAATGAGCTAACCCGTCAATACCATATATGATTAGGTTTTCTACAATGAGCTGACCCGTCAATATCATATATGAATACGTTTGTTACAATGAGTTGACTGTTTAATACCATATATGATTAACTTTTCTACAATGAGTTGACCAGTCCGTACCATATATGATTAAGTTTGCTACAATGAGCTGACCCGTCAATATCATATATGAATAAGTTTGCTACAATTAGTTGACCCTTCGACTGAGTTGACGCGCCAATACCATATATGATTAAGTTTGCTACAATGAGCTGACCCGTCAATACTATATATGATTTAGTTTCCTACATTGAGTTGACTCGTCAATGCCATATATGATTTAGTTTCCTACAATGAGCTGACCAGTCAATACCATATATGATTAAGTTTGCTATAATGAGTTGACCCTTCAGTACCATATATGATTAAGTTTCCTACATTGGGTTGACCCGTCAATACCATATATGATAAAGTTTCCTACATTGAGTTGACCATCAATACCATATATGATTACGTCAACTCAGGATATAAACTTGGTGTTGTCGGTTGCTTCATTTTGTTTAATAAGAAAGAAATTAATTAATTAAATTAATAATGATGCCACCGTATTTACAACGTTAGAGTTGGTAATCTTGCATAGAAAGTTAATGGCAAAACCAGCACTAATATCTAAAGGTCTATCAAAGTTATCGTGTCTGCGTGGGGTGGTGTTAAGCGTTATATCATAATTTGGTTTTTCAACACAACTGACATAGACCACTACAGACACATCACCCCTTGTTCGTTCACTTGCCAAACCTATACCCACCATCCGCACACGACGTGTCATTACATCTGTTTCTCCTCCTTCTCCCCCCACCTCCATTACCAAATGAGAGTACCTTGCCCACCTAATGTGCACCCTTAGCCTCCGCAAATATTGTAATAAGATTATCAACTTTATCTCTCAATTGGTTGAATTGGTTAACAATAGGCACAACTCGCCTATGTAAATCTAGAACATGATTGTTTAAAGTCTCTAAGTCTTCTGTTTTCTCAGGTTTTGTTGCTCCAAATATACTCATTTATTTTTTTAAAAAATATAAATATTTTGAAATAAATTTGTTAAACTAAAAGCTCTAGTTATAGAATCTAGCTGTATGATGTTGTCTAATGATGACATATACATGTGTGAAGTTTCAATCCATTATGTAAAGTAGTTTCTGAGATACAAGCTGACATACAAACTTTAATTAAATTTGTAATCATAAAAGAGGCCATCATTTTGTTAAAATAAAAGCACGAGTTATAGAACCTGACCGAACGATGTTCTCTAATGATGCCAAATGCATGTGTGAAGTTTCAATCCATTATGTAAAGTAGTTTCGGCAAGATTACATACAAACTTTAATCAACAATCTTACATACAAACTTAACCAACTTTTGTAAGTATAAAAGAGGTCATACGTTTGTTAAAATAAAAGATTGAGTTATAGCACCTAGTTGTATGATGTTTTCTTATAATGATAAATACATGTGTGAAATTTCAATTCATTATCTAAAGCAGTTTCGGAGATACAAGCTTACATACAAACTTTAACCCAGACGACGACGACGATCAAGTGATGACAATAGCTCTTCTTTTTTTCCTTTGAAAAGTTCGAGCTAAAAAGGAGCACAATTCTGTAACATTCAGAACGAATGTATCGCACTTGTTTGTACGAGTTCCTCTTATGTTAGTGAATGCATGTGTAAAGTTTCTGTCAGGCTGTTTCTGAGATATGAGCTTACCGAAAAAGGTCAAGTAAGTACAAAAAGGGAAATAACTTTGTCAAAATATGTTGCAGACTTATGTGACTTGCTTGTAGCATGTTATCTATTTCCATTGAAAAGTATATAGTTAGTATGTATAATAACATCATAATGATAAGTAATTGCTTGAAACGTCCTGTTTATAACCCTTGTTTTATGGGTAGTTAGACAGCAAACCAACATTTTTTATGATCTGCCTGGCTCACTAGACATACCAGCTTCATGGCTCCAGTGCGCCACGCTGTCTATTGATTATACTTCTTGACACCGCATATTCAAATGCGGAAACGTGGCTCAATCATAGATGGAGTGTCTACAGTAGAATTTTCAGCAATTCTGAGGGTTAGTAGGTTCTAGACCCATTCTCCATATGTTTATCTAGATGTAATTGGAGGATGAGCCTGGCATGTTCATCACTGTTTGGCGTCATGTAACCTTTCTTGTGTTGGTGCGCCGTAAAACCTCAATTAAATTCAATTCAATTTTCCTATTCATACTTGTACGAGATCTCCTTGAAACAAAATTTCAAATCAAATTTGGCTAAAATCGGAAACAGTTTACTAAAGTTTTTGTTAAGCAAGCTAACTTTCTAACATGTTTCCATAATCAAGGAAAACAACTCTGGAACACACGTTGAATTTGCTCATTGTCAAACTCGTCTTAGATCTTTTTGAAGCAACAATTCATGTAAACTTTTGCAATGTTACCACTCTAGCTTTCCATCTTTCATCTGATCTTTTAAACTCGACGATATTGTTGATATAAAATGAAAGCTAGGACTATTTCGAAAACAAACTCGGTCGGATTTGTAACAGCACTGTCCAGTGATATAGATTTCCCTTGATTTAGTTAAATATGCTTTGTTGCCACTGTAGCTTCTTCATAGTTCACCCCATCCTCACGGAACTTGAACCGATAGTTGATATAAATGAAAGCTCGGAAAAGTAAAAACCAGCTAGACTGGATTAGCAACACAGAGTTATGACCCTTGATTTACTGCAAAAAGCTTGTTTATTTGGTTAACTGAAGAACTATACTCCATGTCCACCGCCATATGCATGCCATCTTCGGGATGGTTAAATTTTTATACTATTGATTTTATGAATATTGAGTTCTGCTCAACCCGGGGCTAGATGGCGTGAGCGGTAGCTAGCATATTTCACTACCGTTCATGAACAGTCTCAATCAAACCGAGACTGCAGTATTTCGTATATGTCGTGTTCGGCCGTTTCCAAAGGTCCACTCTCATACTTTTAGATTAGTCGCATCTAGTATGCAGTAGGAAAACATTACCATGGATGGTCACAAAATAATCTCGAGTAGAGCGTATTGGTCGTACATAGCTCTTGTAAGCACTTGTCAGTCAAATGCTAATCCATTGTTCAGTTGAAACAATTTCAACAGTTGCATGATATCTTCATGTACACGGAAAAATGAGCAATTGAGATTTAGCGCCTGTAGATGGAGTACGACAGGGCCGTTCAATAAGTTTATATGTGCGTTAATGCATGTAAAAGTATAGGTATTTTACAATCTTGAACGTTGGTTATAAAATCTATTGTTCTCCAGTCATGGCCGGGATTGATTGAAAGTTGCTTTGTTTGGGGCAAAAGTTCAGTATTTGTTTTATGAAATTTTATCGCACGTTTGTATTCAGTGGGCGTCTCCATCTTGTTTGGCGATGTTACTACATCCGGTTAGCTTTCATGTTTCTCAAATATTAACTTGATATAACTAGACTATGATTCAGAAGAAATATAAAAAGATCGGATAAAGAAGGATAAAAATATCGGACAGGGAAAGCAGCATTCAAGGACGACAGTCAACCACAAAACACAAAATCAAACACGCAAACAGACAAACGAAAAGGCAAAAGTAATAAAAAATGCAAACGACATCACAAACACAAAAGAGTTGACAATAGGGCTACCGCCTTGGAACGGTCAGTGGCAAAGTAGGCCACTGGGGGTTTAAACCGGTTCTAGGGTGCACCAAACCTCACACTTTCCTACTGTCATCCCATTAAAACAGGACAGTGTAAATAAAGAAATCCCCTCCATGATCTAATCTCTAACCAACAAGGCAGCATCAATAGGCAATATAAGTAAAACACAAATATGCTCGTGTAAATATAATACAAAAAAACAATAGTATAGAAAGCCACAATGAAGGTACTCAATGACTTTGCAGAAGCCAGAGCAGTAAGAGAATACACCATTAAGGGCACGACAAGAAAGATCATGGACAAACATCAAACGCCACCGTCCCAATGGGCTTTAGGTAGGCGTCATCATAGGGTCCACAGCCTGTCCGGTCATCGTATAATTAAAGAGGAAAGCATAGTGGCGAACTGTAAAAGGGTCGACCACCAAGCATGCAGAACGTTGCAAAATGATAGAGTCATAACCTCTTTTGATAAACTTTTTAACAAGTTTAACAAAGATAGTATGAAAGAAATCATGGCCAAGAATCTTACGAAGTTTATAAATCACATCACCATAGAAGTCAGTTGTGATAGTCCTTGTCGCAGAAGAGTCCTTAAATTACATTTATATTTGGAAAGAGGATCAGGGTTACGATAATAAAATTTTGCAAAGGTTTTACGAAGTTTATGGTAACGGTAACACTGATTGAGTAACTTTTTAGTTATACAAAGATTACGAATATTAAAGTCCTCAACTCGAGTACAAGCTCTAGAAAAACAAATAAGTTGAGATAGATTACCCCATAAAAAGTTGCTCGGGGAACATCCCCATCCAAGTGGGGATAATTAACAATGTCAAAATTAAAATCATCTCTCTTGTCATAGATTTTGTTAATTATTTTACCATTTTCAATCGAGAGATCTAAATCAAAAAAAGAAGCGTTATTATCAGATATATTTTCTTTATTAAGCCGAATTTCTTTAGGATAAATATTATGAACCATAGTTGGAAAGAAAGGGTTGTCAATGTTCAATATGTCATCCAGATACCGAGAGGTATCATAAAAGGCTTCAATAACATCTGCCTGGGTATCTTGTGAAAGACTCAACATGAAATCCCTTTCATAGCAAAATAAAAACAAATCTGCGACAAGTGGTGCACAGTTCGTACCCATAGGGATACCAACAATTTGTCTATACACGGAGGTACCATACCTGACGAAAATATTATCAAATAGGAAGGTGAGTGCTTCACAAACTTTATAGCAAGTCCACATAGTATAATTGTCTAAACTGCCGTTAGTGAAAAACGCTTTAATATTAAAACATGCCAAAAATGTAGTATTTTCTCTAGCGAATGTTTTTTAAATCAGAGAAATTAGCTTGTCTTTAATAAGATGATGTGATAAGGTTGTATATAGTGTAGAGGTCATAAGTACTTATTGATGAAACTTGACCTTTATTGAAAATTTTATCAAGAAAGATCAAGAAAGTTTCCTGAATTTTTTATAGACCAAAATAAATTAATCCCAGAGTTTTCATAAGTTTTATCACAATATAGTTTAACGTGATCTTTAACGGCAGTAAGACAAGAAGTTAAAAGTTTGGAGATGTTTGTTGTGGTGCAGGCACTAGAATTAGAAATAAAGCGAGCCTTATATGGATTTTTATGTAATTTAGGAATCCAGTAATGGTAGGCAGTTTATTTTGCTTATCGTTTACACCAGCCTTGAAAGTAGTGCACCGAGTGATATGTGCGGAAACAACATCATCCTCAGTAGAATTAACTGAGTATACGAATTGGTGCTGCCGAGTTCCAGAGATAAAACATTGACGTAATGTAGGCGTCAAACAATAATTACATTATTAGCTGCTTTATCTGCAGGAACTAAAACAAATTTATTATGAAATTCCTGAATTCCCGATTTTAGATTACGAAAGGAAAACCTAGGTCTCGGAGGTAGTAAAGAGGGGTTAGCATTATAAAAGTTAATACGTGTATCTATAATTTTAAGAATAGACTTTTTCCAAGTAGAAAGCGAGTTTAGGTCCGCATGTTCTCTACGACACAATTTTATAATAAAATCTTCAATGGAGTGGGCGATCTGGGCACGACAGGCATTAAAATCAATAGCTGAAGGTAATCTATATTTAGGACCTTTCGAAAACAAATGCAAATTTCGAAATCAAAATTACCAGTGATGACATGACCTGCCGGAGCATAGCAAAATGTTGATGTGTTGCATTCACATTCCTTAGGAGTATTATGTACTATATCAAGGTCAGAAACTATTTTGTTGTAGTTGAAAATAATATTTCTAATAGGCTTTTTATACAAATTACAGATCTTTCGGAATTTTTGAAATATTTTGGGATAGAATCAACTACATGAGTATCCCGAAAAATACTAGGCATGTCAATGAAATCAATACCTTTATTAATATATAGTAGTTTTAGAAAATGCCTGACGTGATCCGACTCCTTGTCAATATGGGGTGAGAGAACATGTTGTGTGTAGCTTTGAACTATGGAAGCAGTGTTATACAAGGGATCTGTACGAATGAAAATTTTGTCGGCTTCCTCGTCGATCAACTTTAGTGAAGAAATAGACAAAGAGGTAAGCCGTGAAAGCATAGAGTGCTTTCCAGACTGTTTAAAAATAGTATGTAAATCAGCGACAGAAATAATTACACGCGATTTACGTTTGATGTTACCATTACGCCTAAGACCATGAGACCTAAATTTACGCTTTCGAATAGAAAATATAGAAAAAATGTCAATATTAGGATCTTTAGAAATATTTCCTTTTTGATAAATATTGTCATTAAGGCCGAGTGGATAAGGTGTCTGTAAGTTTTTCATCCACTTAAGTTCTGCAATATGTCTAGCTTTTATTTTGAAGCTTTTAGTAGCATCATTATCAAAAAATAAATATTCAACCGGTTGAACAGTTACGTAATTAAAATTATGACCTGACTGACGAAAGTGTTGGTACAAGTAATTTTTTAACTTTTTAGGATTACTTGCATTATATTTGTGTTTACGAAATCGAACTTTTAAGGATCGACCTGTTTGTCCAACATATTGTATACCGCAAAGTGGTGCATTTCAAGTCAGAACATAAATGACGTGAGTAGTACGTCAATCAACATTTGAAGCTAGACATACATTTAACAATCTACCATTAACAGCTGATTTAATAGTGGACTTGCACGATAAATAATTGCAACAACTGCACCTCTTAGCATTGCACTTATAAATAGAGGGAAACACCCTGCGTCTTCAATGAACTAAATGATTTCTGAAAGGAGATTTTATATGGTATTTCCTCAAAACAGGTGATCCTAGAGGAGTTACGGAAACTTTTGAACCATTATTAAAAATCTTGGTAATATTATTAGAAGGAACATGAAACGAGGTTGCCGAATGAAGATTTAAAGGTGTTAGGCGTACATATGGTTTAGTTCTAAGAAATGAAGAGTTATTTTGTGGAATTTGTATTGATGACGCATAGTGTAACCGAAGAGGTGAAAAATTTATTTTTAAAGTTTTAGCTTAAAGACTCATAATTGTTTTTATGGAGAGTAATACCATTCTGTGAAAAGCGAAATAAGGGCCAATAAGTATTTATTAGAGATACGAAATAGAATCGTATCAAAGATCCATAAGAAATAATATTAGTAAACTTACGGACTGTTAAAAGAGGTCCAAAACTCACGTCAGTGTCTAATGCAAGAAAATGAGGAAAGTTAAGGAAAACCCTAATAAAACTTTATTAGATATAATTATGGTAGTCGATCATTAATTAAACGACATTAATTTGATAGCACTGTATAATATGTGCATTAGTTAACGTTGAGAGGACATGCATGTACACATGCATGTGTGTATAACTCATTAATTGTAATATAGGAATAAATTGATACCGTTGTATATTAGGTGCTTTGGTTAACAGTGGTTACCGGTGAGGTGCTATACTTGTATATATGCCGATGAGTTTTACATGGTATTGTAGAATACGTATACATTGCTACACTTCATAATTAGAGAGCGGCTCACATATATTTACTAGATAATGATTTGTTTGTGTACTAATAATTGTATAAGATTGTTGTGAATGAACCGACATCTAAAAGTATGTATTATTACAGCCTAAGCCTCCCGGAGTGGAGCTAAACCTTTAGGGTGTGTAGGCCCTCTAGGTGATTTAGCGGGAATCAACGCATGACGTAACGAGCGGTGGAGACGGTCCCCGTACCTGGACAATGGTCAGATTATTATAGTAGCAACAACCCCCGGGACAGGTGGTGGGCTCGTCATCAGTCCTCAGCGGAGGAACTAAACCCACAACCTCGACGGAGGTTATTCATTGCGTTATCATAGATATCGCGTCATCTTAGTCATCGCGTCACCAACCCTTATAGAAGGCTTTTGATGACAATCACCCATCATTGGAGTCGCACATCATATTCATGAGATCTCGTGCATCATTCTTTGTAACGTTTGTGATCATCAATATTGTTGTAACTGCAACAACACGTTTGTGTCATATATAGTCATTCAGTATTTTTGATAATACTACGAACGTCTTAAACGTTCATGAAAACAGTCTTCTTCATATTTCATCTGTGTATTCGCTTGTTTTTCTTGATAATTGTATAATATAGTGAACATAATTGCATTAAA
Organism: Cyrtodaria siliqua; assembly: GCA_037043455.1. Classification (NCBI taxonomy): domain Eukaryota; kingdom Metazoa; phylum Mollusca; class Bivalvia; order Adapedonta; family Hiatellidae; genus Cyrtodaria; species Cyrtodaria siliqua. The sequence continues at coordinate 120,601 of JAWPHD010003084.1, forward strand.
CGTATGTAAATGCAGTCACCGTCATTGATTCTTTCCTGACTTAATCCCAACCACTAGGTTCATCTTGCGACAGATGGTCGACTGCAATCGATGTGCATTTAAAATATCATAACAACCAGATATCATTCATCCATCCACTAACTAAGTATTTCTTATACGCATTACATATACGACTGCGCCATAATACAAGTAACAGCAAATTAACTGGAAATTAACTGGCAAATTATTTTCTGATTTACTCATTGCACACACATGACTTTCTTTTATCCTATAAGACTAAATTATGGCAAAAGTGTTGCTGTGAAAGGAACTGATGTTCTTGGTTTCATACCTAGAAAATATACAGACAATGTAGATCACACTTCCAGAACCATGGTGGTCTTGACACATTTCATGCTATGGGTATCTTTGCAACAGTCACCCCTGAGGTGAAATACGTTGCTCCAAGACCGAAGATTTAAACCAGTATAATATATTATATAATTCCCAAATATGTATCCAAACTTTTAGCTGATAAACTTTAATATGAATGAATGTAATCGTGACTTGGTAGGGACCCGTAGTTAAGATAAAACACTTCTTCATATATTTCCATATTTAATCAATCAATTGATTAAATCAATCGATAACCACTGAAATGTAGTTAAAGAAATTCGTGGATTCACATGTCTCCCCTAACGGGGGCTGGACTTAAAAATAAAAAGGTCAATGATGCTTAACTGAAAGTTTGTAAACATTTTAGTAACTAATAACAATCGAGTTTGCCGTTTGCTGAGATGACATTTTAGTGGATTTGTTTAAAAACGAAATGCCATTCTATTAAAAACAAGAGTTCCACTGTTATTGGTCCGATCTGGCTGGTTTTCGAACTTATGCGAGCTTTCATTGACATTAACAATCTAGTAAAGTTTGGTAAAGATCGAATGAAAAAAGAAGGCCTTTGGCCAAGAGAGCTTAAAATCATCAGCTCCAAAAAGTAGGTCAAGGTCATAGATGAAATCCAGGCATCCAAAAAAAGATGCACTACCGAATACACAACTATGTCAAAATTGAATATGTTTTCTTCCAAAGATTAAGCTATACATTAGGTTTAAAACATCTAGTGCATAATTCTAGTTCATGATAAAGTGATGTAAATGTAACAATTAAAGTTATCTGCCCTTTGCTTGGATGGTGAAGGTCACATCCTTTATAGACATTTGCTTTGTCACGTTGCAATGTACCACTCAAGATACAACTATAAGCAAAGTTTGAAAGGTCTTAGTGCATACAGTTTGTGAAAAAGTGACTTAAACGCCAAAGTTGAAGGTAAAAATCATAAGGCTATCTGCCCTTGCTTGGAGGGTCAAGGTCACTTCCAAATTTGCTTTTTTCACGTTGCGATGTACCACTCAAGATACAAGGCTATAATGAGATTTTAGGGACACATATAATTATAGGTTGTTCGCGTCTCCTTATTTAACATATACAATTAACATAGTTACGCGTCTCATAAGTTACGCGTCTCATATTGCTTACATGTGAATACAAAAGACATATATTTCCGTTAGATTTAAACACATAGAATACAAATCAAGCTCTCCACATGTCATTCCATTATGTGCAATGAAATACCTCACTTAAAGTATTCTTATTCAAAATATATACAGATATTAAAACGTACAAAGTGATACAGATTTTGGAACACTTTCTTTTCACACAATTTACACAGTTTTTGCAATTTATCAACACCATTCCTAACATATGAATATATCATAAAATATAAATTTACCCAAATTCCACCTTCCTTAATTTGCACTCTATACTCTAAAACTAGTAGTTTATATTACGTATTTAATTAACTTTATAAAGTGTCCAACTTGAATTATACAATTTGAGAAAACTACATTTTAATATTCTAGATATTTTCCTTTTAACTATTTTCTTCCAACTGCCCAGAAGGTAGGTACATGATTAAGGTGGTAAAATATAAAACCAATAAATCTGAAGTATTATGAACGGGCCATTTAATTGTTCAATCAAAATAATGTTACACTTCAATACACATATCAATATATTGGTCACTTTTACAGGTATACTTCCCATAATACAGTTAAAGGTATACTTCCTTCCATAAGCTTAAAGATACACATTCTACTATATAGTTAAATGTACACTTCACATACTATAATTAAAGGTACTTATCGTAATCAACCTAAGTATTTAAAAGAATAAAAAACAATCACATCTTTAGTGAAAACTGACTATCACATGAACACTTGCAAGACCTTCATACACTAGATGGGGGACGTCCGTAACCGAGTGGTTTAGTCTCTGTCTAGAAACACAGACCTAATAACATAATAATATGTCTGTGCTTGAAACACAGACCTAATAACATAATAATATGTCTGTGCTTGAAACACAGACCTAATAACATAATAATATGTCTGTGCTTGAAACACAGACCTAATAATATAATAATATGTCTGTGTTTGAAACACAGACCTAATTACATATTGATGACTGTGCTTGAAACACATACCGAATAACATAATAATATGTCTGTGCTTGAAACACAGACCTAATAACATAATAATATGTCTGTGCTTGAAACCATTTGCCCTCTGCGTTGTGGGTTTGAGTCCTCATGTGATAATCTTTTTATGCGAGGAAGCTATCCAGATGGTCTGGAGGAAGTCGGTTTTGATTCAACCCAGATGTCCGCCCGTGCACGAAAATTGCCCGGAGGGGCAACTGGGTTTTCCTCCACGTATGGAAGCTGGAAAGTCGCCAAGTTACCCTAGTTATTGGTGCATCTATAAAATCCAATTCAATTCATACAATGCAAACCTGCTCAACATTATGATTATTGTGACCCTGGAGATAATTATGGAATTGGTTTATTCTAAGTAAACAAGAAACGTCCACATCCTGGACAATCGTCTGTCATCTTTATGCCCATTAGAAAAAAGAGTTTCACAGGCATATGCTTTATCATGTGCTTTACAACAGAGCAGGCAATACGCTATAATGTGAACCCGACCCTTGTGGCGGAGAGCTATCGAAATCAACCAAAACAAACGCACAGAAACTGATGTAATCAACACGGTTCTAAGTTTTGGGGGTTTCCGTCTTAAGATGAGTTCCCTATGAAGCACATGTATGTAACATAATGGCGTTCCGGAATACAAGAGGTAATGCAATCAATCAATGAATATGCTCAGTGGAAAATCTTCATCAAGATCAATTAGCATGGCTTATAGCATCGGCACTTTGATGTCAAAATGATAGAGCATTCCAATTCTGAATGTGCCAACTGATGACTAAGATTGTTTGGTGGTCATTGATGATTAAATAACATGTCTAGATGAAAATGTCACAGACGTGACAGGTCGACTGGAAGTTGATAATGATGTAAAAGAAGGTGTGTGGATACGTGACCTCATCAACTGTTTCAGGCATAAGATTAACAGTCTGAACTAACACAATTTGAAACATGCCGATTATCGTTTCAATATCTTGACAAGGTTGAAATTCTTCCCGATTCATTAAGGCTAAAATATCAAGTGACTGGGTTATTTACATTGCAGGATTTTCAATCAATATCAATATTTTATTAGTGATACAGGCCACCGGCCAAAACACATAAAATGTATACAATATATTTATCATAAATTTACACGTGGTTTGGTTGTTATGCATAAGTGTACAATTAACTAACACTACTAGCAATACAATACTATTACTATTATATAACAGTACATACTAATCATGAATAAATTCACTTCGTTTAACGAAAGCATGGTAAAGAAACATAGCTATATGTTTTATAACACTTTCATTTTTACATGACATGACAATATTAAACTTGTGTTTGTTAGGAAAATCATGGTACTTTATAGGAATATAAAAAGATCTTAAATCATGATAGAATGGGCATATCAGTAGAAAATGATATTCGTCTTCTATAACATTATTATGATGAAAACACACACGAATCTCTCTAGGCATACCTACATGCCGTCCTTTCTCTATGAGTAGAGAGTGAGAGGATGTTCTAAAATATACCATAGCTACATTTCCTAATATTTAACACATTTAAATAATTTTCTACAACAATTTCAGATTTAAAATATCTATACAAATGCAGCTTTGCATTACCCTCTACTTGTTCGCTCCACTTCTGTATATATTGGTCTCTGAGCCTTAACTCAAATTGCTTTCTAAAAAACATTTTCATTGACAACACTCTGCCGTTCCCATATATATCCAACGCTATTATAATACAAATTGTGTTTTAGTTTTGTTACCCAATTTTCATATCCATGACTACCTAAAAAAATCAACATTACATAGCATTTTTTAACATATCTTATGCAAGCCAATACTTTATACATATTTTGTTGGCTGCTATATACATCGGGTATCTACCACAATCAGCCATTACTGCTGCATTGCATGCATTTATAGATGCATTCATAAAACGTTTACAAGCATACATATGAACCCTTTTAATACATTCAGTTCTGATCCGTAAAGAAATACCGGATTTATTGTTGAGTCAAATAGTTTAAAATATATACTGTAAGGTATCGGGGTTAGCTCACTTAATGAAGCTAGCATAGCAACTAATACACGTTTTGCCAGTGCATTCGCAATCTGGTACATAGATAATTGACATGTAAAAAACAATCCAACAAAATATAACCTCTTACAGCTTCGATCTGTTCCCCATCATAAAACCACTTCTCTGCTCTTGCTAAATGTCCACCATTTTTTAAAAACAACACTCTTAGTTTTATCAGTATTCACTTTCAGCTTCCATATATTACAATACTGATATAATAAGTCAAGTTTCTTTTGTAGACCATTTACAGTACCTGCTATCAGTGCCACATCATCAGCAAACAATAGTAATACTATTTCTACAACATCAGGTGTTAACTGCACTCCATGTAACCCCCTATTACACATTTCTTCACTCAGTTCATTAATAAATAATGAAAATAAAATTGGACTGAGAACACAGCCCTGTCGTAAACCTCTTGGACAATCAAAATATTCAGCACATTTTTCATAGGCTTTCACACAACTTTAACGTTTTGATATATGCTTTGTATTGATTGCAACAGTTTTCCTTTTATTCCACCTTTTCTAAGGACTGTAAGGACTGTAAACAATTTACTTCTATTTACCCAATCAAAAGCTTTCATAAAATCTACAAATGCCACAAATAGCTCTTTACCGTTTTTACATAGAATAGTTTATTTCATGCAAAAGGCCATAGACCCATGAGTACACAAATGCTTATTTAACAATATACAAAATATCAATAGGTGGTGATACAGTATACATAGTACCTATTATCAAGTGATTAAGCATGGTTCAACTGAAGTATACTTGTTGTAGCAATGAAGTAGTCATATACTCCTATCAAATGTAGGTATATACATAGAAATATGAACTAAATATGATTTTAGAATTTGAGTTGACGAGGAGTATCTTATGTTTTATTATACAATAATTCATTACGTATTTTAAAACTTACAAAAATATACATGGCAAGGTTTCTTTCTATGCGTACATTGTTATTGTTCATGAGTTCAGTAAACTTCAGAATATTAGGATGCTTCCAGTAGTATGGTTTGATATATTTAAACACAGCTCTTTGTACATTGTGCATTCAAACAAGACATGGAATCCATCCTCGAGATTGTTACATAACTGACATTTACGTTCATGTAGTGGTAGTTTTTGTGGTTTGTACCATCTCCCCGTCTCCACTTCAAGACTGTGAGATGACACTCGTAATCTGCTTAAAGCACATCTGAATTTTCTTAAATTTACATTTTCCAAATACGGTTGAAAGCGAAATCCTGAAAACAATACGTATGTCCTAGCACGGGTTGAGTTAACTAATTATTCATTCCAACTTTGAATAAATGTATCCTTTAATCGTTGTTTAAAAATTGACATAAAACCTATTTTATTTCCAACGCCAAGGAATAACCAGACATGATTAAAACCAAGTTTATCAAAAATATATTTAACTTGACTTGCCCAATTGTGTTTGTTAGGATATTTTGCCATATCATCGAACATCATAGTATATACAATGGTAATGTACTTTGTATCATTGCTCTCAGCAATCTTAACCCTAAAGTTTATAATTCTATGAATTCTATAATTAATGGATGACTGTCTTCCTAGTACCCCTTAACATAAAGTTATTCTGCGTCTGTATTTTTACACCTAATACATTTTTACAAAATAATAAATGTGTTTTCTCTTTTTCATCTGCTTTCGCAAACCCCCATACCTCACACCCATAGTTCAATATAGGCAATATCAATTTATCAAATAGACTCATTCTGTGAGATACTGACAAATTTGTAAATTTATAAGTATATTTCTTTAACTGGAATATGGCTTTTAATGCTTGCCCACTTAATGTGTTAAATGTTTTTACAAACGACCCTCCGGTAGAAAACACAACACCTAGATAAACACATACATTAACAATATCAATAGCAACTTCACCATACTTAAAGTTTAAACCCTTTGGCAAACGGCCTATTTTTCTAAAGATTTTTCGTTTTATTTACATTAACCATTAATTTCCATCTATTACAATATTCATAAAGCAAATCCAAACCCTGCTGTAAGCCTTTTTCCGTGTCAGACATGATGATAATATCATCCGCGTACAATAATAAAAATATTTTCAACATTCCAGTGTCAATGCCATTATACCTATTTAAAGCAAAATGTTCTTCAAAGTCGTTAATATACATCTCCTTGTCGTACCCCTAAATAGCATGTACATGCATCCCCTAGTTGGTTTTCATACTTAACTCTTGATTTTACATTTTCATACATATATTTAACAACATCAATCATTTTCCCTCTGAAGCAATATTTCAATAATTTGTACCATAATAATATATCTCTAACAACATAGTCAAAAACCTTAGTAAAGTCAACAAAAACCGAATATAGTTTTTTTATTTTCACAAATAATATGATTTATCAACCCATGCAATACGAAAATATTATCAATAGTTTCCATATTTATGCGAAAACCAGCCTGTGGTTCAATATATAGGTTATGTTTTTCGGCCCACTCATTTAATCTAGTATTTAGAATTCTAGTAAATAATTTACCCAGCGTACTTAGTAATGTTATTCCTCTATAACTGCCAACTGTATTTATATCACCCTTTTTATGCAGTGGGACTATGTAGCCCTCGGACCAATTTTCCGGGAAATACCCATATGAAAACAATAAGTTCAATAATTTATGTAATAAGGTATTAATGTGTCAATGCCGTATTAAAAAATCAGATCTGGCCTACCACTGCGACCAGTGCGTATCTGTGTGCATGCTTTGATAATTTCCGGAAGAGAAATTTCAATATTTAATTCGCCTTGAATATACTTGTCATTAAAATATAACAAATCTTCATCAGGTTGAAAAAATGCACTCTCGGGGTCATTTATAGCTTTAAAATATTCCGAGAACTTTGTGGCAGTCAATTTAGTAGACGTGTTTTCGGTACATATATTTTTCAACATCCTCCAATACTCTTTCGCATTATCTAAACGAGCACGTTCCAATTTATTGGTTTGCTTTTCATCATAATTATATTTTTGTTGCGTATAAGCTGCTTATAAACACTTCTACTTTTCGCCATATGTCTCCTACTTTCATCATTTTTGTTTTGCTTACACATATTTAAATTTTCATAAAACTCATTTCGTTTTTCCGTGCATGAAGAATCATACCATGCTTTATTCTTCTTTTCAAAACATGAGCCATTTTCATTTGATTGTTTACCTGTCTCTTTTGTGAATAATGGATTACAAATGTCTCCGAGTGAAGTATTAAATTCCATTATGTTTAAATCGATATCATCTGTGTTATCTATAAGAGATAAATTACATAGATATTTAGAAATGATTGCTTGAAGTATAAATGCCTTGTCAATTATACAATATCCGGGGCGAAAACCAGCTTATGAATCAGTTATTTTAAAAAACACATTTGCATAAAACCTAACACGTCTTGCTAGTATACTAATATATATCTTGCTAAATGTATCTATAAGTGCAATGCCTATTATTATCAGGACAATTAACTGATCCCCTTTTCTGAAGAGGTATTAAGATGGAATCTGCTCACATATCTGGGAATTCACCATTTGCAAGAGTCTATTAAAATGTTTGGTCAAGTATGGCAGTATAATGCCTATATTATATATGAATTGTTCTGCTATAAGTTTTCCAGATGAAGACTTGTTCTTCTTTAAACGCCTCACTGCAGTCAGTACATCATGGCCGAGATTCTCACTTAGTTTGCTGCGCCGGGCCATATATATATTTATATACCAAAAAGAGTATAATAATGGACCTTTGGAAACGGCCGAGCACGACACCAAGTCTATATATATGTATCTTTGGTGTTAAAGTTACCAGAGAGTCATCCAGATCTTTTTGAATATTTCATAAACGCGTGCAAGTTGTATTTGTTTGTATGTTTTTTTACGTCATTTTAATACATGTAAGGTTATATCCTACGGTCGATTGCTTTGTGGTGGTGCAGACCGCCCACTTGTCCTGGGTAGAACCAGTACTGTACACCTCCCGCCATCCGTAACATACAACACTTTCTCACAAGTCGATCTCCCAGTGGGATTCGAACCGCGCATGTTGTAAGGCGAACTGATATTTATTGGGCAGGTAGTTCATTAGATCTTGTAATTCAGCAAGTGCTTATATAAATGCGAAGTATCAAGGGTCATGTGGTGGTCTTACCAGATGAAGTGGTGTTTTCTAAAGGTTAAAAACGGTTTGGTTACTTTCAACTGCTGTCAATGCGTAGGTCAATCGTGCAACATGCAGAGTGTATGAAGCCTGTCTGGCTAGAGATTTTAGCGCCGAAACAAAGAAATTGTTTTATGCAAGAAATCCTTTTAAGATATCGTTTTTCCTTGTAGAATAGATACTAGATTCACAGCAGATGCATTAGCCAACGCAGATATGGGATATTGGAAGTTGGATGTGCTGCCATCAAGTATATGTTCTGAAAATGCATGTCTGAAATGTGTGGTAAAGGAAAAGATAGGCTTAAGCACTCAATACAAAAACGTTTCGAATTGACAGTGACACTGTCAACAGAGATCCACTACTTTTATTTCAAAGAGTTATTTCAGCTGCAAGATATATGAATACAGAGGGGGAATTTGAGTTCTGTTTGCATTTGAGTTATATACTTTTCAGTTCTGAAGGACTTATGAGAGAAGCAAATAATAAATATTATTGAATTAGATTTTATAGTCCACCAACAGCTAAGGTCATATGGCGACTTTTTCAGCTTCCCAGGTGCCCCTCCGGGCAATTTTCGTGCATGTGCGGTCATCTGGGTAGAACCACCGACGTTCCAAATAATAAATAGGCAAACCTGTTGAAAAACGCATTTCAGGATTCCAGAGATTCAAACCTTTTCACAAAACTGTTGACAAGCAAAAAAAAACACAAAAACGTTATCAACGCTCAATTACAGTAAAACATACAACATTAATTAGGGAAAACGTTTTTTTAGCGCTAACCATTGTGTCTTCAAATTATTGGTGGGTGGGGCGGGGTGGGGGTGGAGGTGGTGTGGGGTCAAAGCATTCTCTGGTTCACCCACTCTGAACATTGGGTAAGGCCCCCCGCCTGACCCCCATGGATGGATTCCCCGGCTCCTACGCCTATGATAGTAGGGAAAGACACACGCTCATATCATTGTACTGCGTATATACCACACAGAGTTGTATAACTACAATGAAAGATAAAAATATTGGACAGAGAAAGCAGCATTCAAGGATGACAGTCAACCATAAAACACAAAAACAAACACGCAAACAGACAAACGATAAGGCAAAAGTAATAAAAAATGCAAACTACATCACAAACACAAAAGGGTTGACAATAGGGCTACCGCCTTGGATGGGTCAGTGGCAACAAAGGCCACTGGGGGTTTAAACCGGTTCTAGGGTGCACCAAACCTCACACTTACCCTACTGTCAACCCATTAAAACAGGACCGTGTAAATAAAGAAATCCCCGCCATTTTCCAATCTCTAACCAACAAGGCAGCATCAATAGGCAATATAAGTAAAACACAAATATGCTCGTGTAAATATAATACAAAAATCAAATAGCCTAGAAAGCCACAATGAAGATACTGAATGACTTGGCAGAAGCCAGAGCAACAAGAGAATAAACCATTAACAGCACGTCAGGAAAGATCATAGACAAACATCAAACGCCACCGTCCCAATGGGCTTTAGGTAGGCGTCATCCTAGGGTCCACAGCCTGTCCGGTCATGGTACAATTAAAGAGGAAAGCATAGTGGCGAACTGTAAAAGGGTCCACCACCAAGACCTAAAATCAAATCTCAATCAGAATATGAAGGAAACAACACTTTAGGATATCAGTAATACCAAATCAAGTGTAGGTGCCAATGTTTGTAAAAAAACATTTCGTTTAGTCATTCAATAGGTCTCAATCTCAAATAATTACATTTGGAAGTTCAATGATTTCGGACAAACCGTCATTTTGACTGTATATACACAGTATAGGTATTTTACTTTCGGTTTATTTAATTAGTTTATTGTAGTATTCATGGTTTGCATTACATAAATATTGTATAGCATTGTTAAATAATCATGTTTTATAAGTATATCACAGCTTCCGAAAGAGATCAAACGAATTCGATTGAGTTTTAGCATAAATATTCAAAATATTTAGAAAGCAAAAAGCATAGTCATTCCAAAAGACATGTTAATTCAACATATATCGGTATTCTTAATTTATTAACATATATATTTCAGTATTTCATTTTTTTTCATTTTTGTTTTGTTTTATTAAAGGTTCAATTTATTTAATATTTTATTTTAGTGCTCCGTGATTTTTTCTGACGTCGTCAATTTCAACTTAAAAGTAAGGAAATGTTCGTCTAATTATTTATGTTTATCATTGCTACATTAGTTTTGTGTATTTTTTCCGACGATTTTCGTTTTATTTAGCCATTCCCGAAATGCAGTAATGAAATAAAGACGTCACAATTTGGACTTCTCCGTAGATGGGTTTCTCGCCCTATTATATTATTCATTGCCACGTAAGTAGACGTGGTATTTATTTTTTTGTTTAAATCATTTGATTTCTTAGGAGTTGGATTACAACATGTATGAATCTTAAAGGTTTACGTCAATAAATGAGGGGATACATCCTATTTTATATAATCTTGATAATACATCGAGTGCTCAGCGCAAAACTATTCTATCTCCTTCTTTATTAATATGTAGTAAGAATATGTTTGCGCTGAGCCCTCGACATGCTTAATATAAAACACTGTGGTTATTGTAACTAATGTATATATGTAACTTTAGCGTGAAAGAACAATGAAAATGAATGAACATCGCGGCACTAAACTAGGCACCATGATCCGCCCGATTGAATTATTGTTAATGAAATAGTTCTTGTGTTAAAATAAACGACTCGGTTAGTTTGTGTTGTATAAACAATTTATATTAATTAATACGACGCTTAATGGCTCATATAAATTCTCGGTTTGTAGTCAAAGTAAACTTTATTTGAATAATATTAACAATGTAAACTATATTTTAATTACTCTTTATAATTTAGCAACACAAACCAGGCGAGTCGTCGTGTTTTTCAGGCCAAACATGTACATGAACAATAATAAAACCGAAGGTAATATGAGGCTTATTTTAATACATATGCGCATTTCATATGAAGCTGCATGAAGTATAGAATATTGAAACGAAAATGAAACGCAATTCTGGAATTTCCGCTATATATTGTATGTACAATATGCTGCTGTTAATCGAATGGTACATGGCTACGTAAGACCTTTCCTTTCAGAAAAAAGACTAAAACAACACATCACACAGCAAATTGTATTTCTTCAAAGTTTCATTATTGACAGATTACACGTTGTCTCAATCATGTGAGCAAATTTAGGATGCAACTTTTTGTAAACTCTTTACGTTAAATACAATACTGAAATGGCTCAATTTTTCAAAGAGGAACATTTGTTTTACAGAATATCTTGGGATTTCTATGGACTTGCACATGCATGTTGCTGTTCTACATTCTACTGTACACTTACAACGGACTACCTTGATGTGTTCAGTGCAACTTGTGACCCATTTTGTACTTTATACTGCAACCTTTTTTATTTTATTGCTGTTTTTGTACCTGTACAGTCCCATTGGGGACTGTAGGATGTTCATGTTCTTGCCAAACTTGGATCCGAACAAAACCTCTCTGACCAAGCTACTTCAGAAGTTGTCGGTACACTTTCAGTCCTACCAGATGTACTGCTAGAAGCAACCGTCGGGAACAAATGTTCTCATTCTAAGCGAATAAATTGTTTCTCATGGTTAATCATTATCATTGTCAATGATAACAAGTGTTTTTCTCCAGCATCAACTTTGTCTTTTCTATGTTCTCTTAAGTGAACGCGTCTTCAGTAAGACAACATTGCTCATTGTTCTGTTAAAGCTAATCCTCTTTCAATACCAAAACCCCTTGAAATTGCGTCACAAGCTAAAATAGCGATACCTCAATGACGTCATATATTTTGTAAACGTCTCAACATTATGTCCAACATAAAACACGGTTAAATGCCTATTCTTTTTTATATATACCGTGTAAGTAATGAAATAATTGTCCGAAATGACTGACCTTTTCAATCTATTTTTATATCATACTGTAATTGGTCCCTATTCAACGAATAAACGATTTCTTTTACAAACATTGGCACCTACACTTTATCTGGTATACCGGGTATCCTAAACAGTTTCTCTTTTTTACATATTCTGTTTGATTTTTGGTTTTAGATCAACATTTTAGTTATCCAACATTGCGTGTTATATAAGCAGTACAATGATATAAGTGTGTGTTTTACCATACTGCCACAGTAGATCTACCAAGTAGATTGATGGAGAGAAAAGGCTTATCAAGTAGTCTGCATCAACATGTGCATGAATTGTTTGGATTCCATTTGCATTTGGGACAAATGGGTCTATGGTAGGTACGCACCATAAGAGCTACGATTCTCGCAGCTAATTTGGTCTATTAGCCCATTAAATACAACAATTGATCCTTTTCCATGCCTATAAAACATGCTACATATATACAGTTGAATTACATCCTGGTTTTCAATGGACTGCTTTGCAAAATGGATAAACCATCAGCAGCATTCTTCTCGTCTTCTGGAATCGTGAAATGTGTCTTTCAACGGGTTTTCTTATATATTATTTGGTTCTCTCATAAGTCCTTGAGAACTGAAAAGTATATAACTGAAATGCAAACAGGCTGGATAATTATTCCTCTGTATTCATATATCTTGCAGCTGAAATAAGCCTTTGAAATAAAAGACAAGAGATAAGATGAACAATACTCGATTCTACTAGGCGAAAAAGGCGGGTGCGGCATGAAACTGTTTACTGGTATATATCAGTGGGTGCTCGACACGATTTAACGCCGACGTCGTGCCACTTCTTAATGTCGGGTATTTCTTTATGATACTTGTCCTGGTTGTTCATTCGCTCACATAAATCACACAACGCCCTCTGATAAAGCCCTTCTGTGTAGCCGATAGTGTAATACTGACTTTTCTTTGCTAACATGTCCGCGTATTCCTCCTCCGATGCAGAAAGTCTCTGTAAATATTTCCCTAAATCATGAATCGATCTAAAGTCGTCAGTTGCAATAATCGTACCTTTAGGATGCAGAGATGCTTCGCCCTCTTCTCCGCCTCGGACTATCTGTATAGTATCATATTGAAAGTTTTCATACAGTTTCTCAGTAAAATACCGCCTACATAGTGTACTTTCAAATGCTAAGTAGAATTTGTAAGTTGTGTTGAGTAATAAAAAACAATCGTCATGTACATGATGTTTTCCACATGTCCAAGGTTTGCCACATTTCCCCAACACTTCAATGTCAATGTATTCACGCAGTGTCTCTACAACTTGTTCACGTTTTGAATTAGAATGGCAGTTCGATGCGATCCACAAGGCGCCCTTTTGTTTCAGCTTTGCAATCTGTCTAAAATCACGAACAACAGGTTCTTTGTATTTTCGAAATTCTCCATATGGTAGATGTATATCTGTGTTTTCTTTATCAAACGTCATTGTCCAATTATACGAATGCTTACTCGTACCTCGGAAACTTTTCCGCAGGGGTGGCTCGTGCGCTACAAATACCCATATCTGTGCACGTGGTCGTTTAAAGTTCACTTCATTTCCCATTTTATATCCATCAAACAACACCGCGTCACTGCGATTAGCGTCATTTTTATTGGAAGTCATTCTACAGTTTTTATGTTCACACTTTTGAAAGTCTAACTTGAATGCATCTGGTCGTTTGGTCAGGTAGTGAATAGGACGGTACCAACATATCAAATACTTTATATCTGTCTGTGTACTATCGTTCTTGCTGGTGTGCGTAAAATTGAGCATACTAGAAGTATTTATTTGTGTAACATGTCGATCTAAATCAGATGGCTCGCCTGTCTTTAAACCAGTCACCTGAAACAAAACAGCAGGCAACTGTAATGCATAGTAGTATGTACATGCCTGGCAAACATTCGCTCCACAACCAAAAGGAGAACAATGAAAATTGAACCAGTCTATAAAGAAATAGCAGAGATAATATCAATGAGCAATATTAACGAATGAAAATGAAGATATTTCAAGAAAGAAAAATAATGGTGAGGGTTGGGTTGGGTGGATAGGGGGTAGGAATGGGTCTCGTGAGAGGGTAGAAGGTAACGGGGGTGATGATTGCCATCGAAAAATGTATGTCATGCGTATCCTTAAACAGTATCAATAAACAAAGAAGAAACTTGCGAAATGCACAAAGTATTATTAAGAGGTAGCGTGGGTTGATAATAGAGATATGCAAAGCTATGCAGTATGTGACTATGAACAATATCAACAACACAGACACGTGTGAGTAATATGAGGGAATAAAATGGTTGGATGCGGAACGGTGATGACTGAGATGAGCATAGGTGTACCTTATACCCTCATAAAACTAGATTTTTGCTGTGTAAAACAAAACTGTGGGGTGACAGGACTGGACACATTTCATATGCAGTTATTTACTAAAATATTTTACTTGTCCACACCCACCCCCGACCCACCCACCCCCAATCTCAACCTGGCCCAATCCCACCCACTCCGCTACCCTCATCCAACCACCAAAATAAATGGATAAGGACTGATGTTATTTATGGAAAATAAAACAATAAAAAAGGAGTGCAGCTGACAGGCCCCCATCCCATCAGCCACCAACACAACGCCTTCTGATGATAGATGGATGGGGAGTTGTGATTTAGGTGGGCAGCATTCTTAGGTAAGACACTTCCCCGTAGTCTCGTCTGTCGGATAGGGATCCCTTGAATCGCAGTCTATCTTATAAGCACATGAATCAAAGAACTCCAGGAAATACATCTCGTGAGATACAGACATATGAGTATCTGATTATAAATATATTGTTTAACCATACGAAAGCATTTAGACACATTATGTTTACACGTTTCAATACTGACGTGTTCCCGAAACATGAATATACCTCAATATGGAATATTTTAATATTTATATCTAAATATTTTATTTAAATAATCAATGTTGATTGGTTATTGGTCTGAAAAAAGCTATATAAACATCGGACGTGATGTACGTCAATTGTTTTAACAGACGTCGTTATAAACGCCAGAAAACATGTTAACCGTTGAGACGTCATTTTAAAAATCAGATGCAAACCAACAACGCAATGAAATGCGTTATTTTAAGTAGGATGAAGCTGTATATTCTTCTCGTTTGAAGTTGTGAGATAGGGATACAATCTAAGTTGTTTGTATGTTTTGCAATCTGTCGACTAAATGCGTTTCATGAAACATAAAACTCCATGTCAGATAAGAAATGAAATATATCCAGCGGGTTTATATTGTGCGAGATCAAAACCTGGTGTTCGGGACTTGAAACACATCAAAACCGCGGACCTGTGGCCCTTGGCATCGACGTACTTCAAATCTCTCCCACTAGGTATTGATCTGGGACAATATAAACACGCTGAACATATTTTATTTCTTAAACAAAACATACTAACAATACCTTTCCAAGATTCATGATTGGTCGGGTCCATTTATATTGCATCTCCGGTAGCAGTATTTGGAGCACCACACCAATTCCCAATAGTATCAGACATACTGAAATAGATGCATACATATATATATATATGATAATGGCCCGATGAGAATTTAACATACGTATATGGTAATGGACATGAATTTAACATACAGATATGGTAATGGCCTGAGGAGAATTTAAAATATAGTTATGGTATTGGCCCGAGGAGAATTTAACATATATATATGATAATGGCCTGAGGAGAATTTAACATACAGATATGGTAATGGCCTGAGGAGAATTTAACATATAGATATTGTAATGGACCGAGGAGAATTTAACATATAGATACGATAATGGTCCGAGGAGAATTTAACATACAGATATGGTAATGGCCCGAGGAGAATTTAACATGCAGATATGGTAATAGCACGAGGAGAATTTAACATACAGATATGGTAATGTCCCGAGGAGAATTTATCATACAGATATGGTAATGGCCCGACGAGAATTTAACATACAGATATGGTAATGATCCGACGAGAATTAAACATACATATATGGTAATGGCCTGACGAGAATTTAACATACAGATATGGTAATGGCCCGACGATAGTTTAACATACGCATATGGTAATGGCCCGAGGAGAATTTAACATTTATATATGGTAATGGTCCGACGAGAATTTAACATATATATATGTAATGGCCCGACAAGAATTTAAAATACAGATATGGTAAGGGCCCGACGAGAATTTAACATACAGATATGGTAATGGCTCGACGAGAATCTAACGTCGATATGGTTATGGCAAGAGGAGAATTTAACATAGAGATATGGTAATGGCCCGACGAGAATTTAACATACAGATATGGTAACGGCCCGACGAGAATTTATCATAGAGATATGGTAATGGCCCGACGAGAATTTAACATACAGATATGGTAATGGCCCGACGACAATCTAACATACAGATATGGTTATGACCCGAGGAGAATTTAACATACAGATATGGTAATGGCCCGATTAGAATTTAACATAGAGATATGGTAATGGCCCGAGGAAAATTTAACATACAGATATGGTAATGGCCCGAGGAGAATTTAACATATAGATATGGTAATGGCCAAATGAGAATTTCACATAAATATATGGTAATAGCCCGAGGAGAATTTAACATATATATATGATAATGGCCCGAGGAGAATTTAACATACAGATATGGTAATGGCCAGAGGAGAATTTAACATACAGATATTGTAATGGCCCGAAGAGAATTTAACATACATATATGTAATGTCCCGAGGAGAATTTAACATACAGATATGATAACGGCACGAGAAAAATTTAACATACAGATAAGGTATGGGCTGGAAGAGAATTTAGCTTACATATATGGTAATGGCCCGACGAGACTTTAACATACAGATATGGTAATGGCCCGACGAGAATTTAACATGCAGATATGGTAATGGCCCGAGGAAAATTTAATATATAGATATGATAATGGCCCGAGGAGAATTTAACATATATATATGGTGATGGCCCGACGAGAATTTAACATATAGATATGGTAATGGCCCGTCGTGAATTTAACATACAGATATGTTAATGCCCCGACGACAATTTAACATACAGATATGGTAATGGCCCGACGAGAATTTAACATACAGAAATGGTAATGGTCCGAGGAGTATTTAACATATAGATATGGTAATGGCCCGACGAGAATTTAACATACATATATGGTAATGGCCTAACGAGAATTTAACATACAGATATGGTAATGACCCGACGATAATTTAAAATACACATATGGTAATGTTCCGAAGAAAATTTAACATACATATATGGTAATAGCCCGACGAGAATTTAACAAACATATATGGTAATAATTTAACATACAGATACGATAATAGCCCGACGAGAAATTAACATACATATATGGTAATGGCAAGAGCGGAATTTAACATATAGATATGATAATATCCCGACGAGAATTTAACATACAGATATGGTAATGGCCAAAGCAGAATTTAACATACGTATATGGTAATGGCCCGACGAGAATTTAACATATAGATGTGGTAATATCCCGACGAGATTTAACATACAGATATGGTAATGTCCCCACGAGAACTTAAGATGTAGATATGATAATATCATGACGAGAAGAGCATTTTACATACAGATATGTTAATGGCGACGAGAATTTAACACACAGATTTGGTAATGGCCCGAGGAGAATTTCAAATTTAACATACAGATATGGTAATGGCCGGACGATAATTTAAAATACACATATGGTAATGGCCGGACGTGAATTTAACATACAGATATGGTAATGGCCCGACGAGAATTCAACATACATATATGGTTATGGCCCGACGAGAATTTAACATACGTATATGGTAATGGCCCGACGAGAATTTAACATACAGATACGATAATAGCCCGACGAAAAATTCGCATACATATATGGTATTGGCCCGAGTGGAATTTAACATATAGATATGATAATGTCCCGACGAGAATTTAACATACAGATATGGTAATGGCCAAAGGAGAATTTAACATACGTTAATGGTAATGGCCCAACTAGAATTTAACATATAGATGTGGAAATATCCCGCAAGATTTAACATACAGATATGGTAATGTCCTGACGAGAATTTAACATGTAGATATGATAATATCATGACGAGAAGGGCATTTTACATACAGATATGTTAATGGCGACGAGAATTTAACTTACATATATTGTAATGGCCCGAGGAGAATTTAAAATTTAACATACAGATATGGTAATTGCCCGACGATAATTTAACATACAAATATGTTAATGGCGACGAGTATTTAACATACATATATGTTAATGACCCGAGGAGAATTTAAAATTTAACATACAGATATGGTAATGGCCCGACGATAATTTAACATATAGATATGGTAATGGGCAGACGATAATTTAACATACATATATGGCAATGGCGTGAGGAAAATTTAACATATAGAAATGGCAATGGTCCGACGAGAATTTAACATATAGGTATGGTAATGGCCCGAAGAGAATTTAAAATACAGATATGGTAATGGCCCGACGAGAATTTAAAACATACATATATGGAAATGGCCCGACGAGAATTTAACATAAAGATATGGTAATGGCCCGACGAGAATTTAACATACAGATATGGTTATGTCCCGAGGAAAATTTAATATAGCTATGGTAATGGCCTTAGGAGAATTTAACATATAGATATGGTAATGGCCTGATGAGAATTTAACATATAGATATGGTAATGGCCCGACGAGAATTTAATATTCAGATATGGTAATGGCACGACGAGAATTTAACATACATATATGACAATGTCCCGTCGAGTATTTAACATACAGTCAGAGTAATGACCCGTCGAGAATTTAACATATAAATATGGTAATGGCCCGACGAGAGGAGAATTTAACATATATATATGGTAATGGCCCGATGAGAATTTTACATACATATACGGTAATGGCCCGACGAGAATTTTACATACATAAAAGGTAATGTCCCGAGGAGAATTCAATATATAGATATGGTAATGACCCGACGAGGATTTACATACATATATGGTAATGGCCCGACGAGAGGGGAATTTAAAATACAGATATGGTAATGGCCCGACGAGAATTTACATACATATATTGTAATGGCCCGAGGAGAATTTAAAATTTAACATACAGATATGGTAATGGCCCGACGATAATTTAACATATAGATATGGTAATGGGCAGGCGATAATTTAACATACACATATGGCAATGGCCTGAGGAGGATTTAACATAATGAAATGGCAATAATCCGACGAGAATTTAACATATACATATGGTAATGGCCCGAAGAGAATTTAAAATACAGATATGGTAATGGCCCGACGAGAATTTAAAACATACAGATATGCTAATGGCACGAGGAGAATTTAACATAGAGATATGGTAATGGCTGGAGGAGAATTTAGCCTTCATATATGGCAATGGCCCGACGAGAATTTGACAGACAGATATGGTAATGGCCCGACGAGAATTTAACATACAGACATGTATATGGTAATGGTCCGACGAGAATTAAGAAAGATAAAAATATCGGACAGGGAAAGCAGCATTCAAGGACTACAGTCAACCACAAAACACAAAAACAAACACGCAAACAGACAAACGAAAATGCAAAAGTAATAAAAAATGCAAACGACATCACAAACACAAAAGGGTTAACAATAGGGCTACCGCCTTGGAACGGTCAGTGGCAAAATAGGCCACTGGGGGTTTAAACCGATTCTAGGGTGCACCAAACCTCACACTTACCCTACTGTCATCCCATTAAAACAGGACAGTGTAAATAAAGAAATCCCCGCCATGATCTAATCTCTAACAAAGAAGGCAGCATCAATAGGCAATATAAGTAAAACACAAATATGCTCGTGTAAATATAATACAAAAAAACAATAGCCTAGAAAGCCACTATGTAGATGTGGTAATGTCCTGACGAGAATTTAACATATAGATATGATAATATCATGACGAGAAGAGAATTTTACATACAAATATGTTAATGGCGACGAGAATTTAACATTCAGATATGGTAATGGCCCGACGAGAATTTAACATATAGATATGGTAATGGCCCGACGAGAATTTAACATACTGATATGGTAATGCCTCGAGGAGAATTTAACATATAGATATGGTAATGGCTCGAGGAGAATTTGACATAAATACATGGTAATGGCACGACGATAATTTAACATATAGATATGGTAATGGCCCGAGGATAATTTAACATAGATATATGGTAATGTCCTGACGAGAATTTAACATATATATATGGTAATGGCCCGTCGGATATTAACATACGTATATGTTAATGGCCCGAGGATAATTTAACACACAGATATGGTAATGGCCAGACGAGAATTTAACATACAGATATGGTAATGGCCCGACGAGAATTTAACATATAGATATGGTACTGGCCAGACGAGTATTTAACATAGAAATATGGTAATATCCCGACGAGAATTTAACATACTGATATGGTAATGCATCGAGGAGAATTTAACATATAGATATGGTAATGGGTCGGGGAGAATTTAACATACATACATGGTAATGGCACGACGATAATTTAACATATAGATATGGCAATGGCCCGACGAGAAATTTACATACTGATATGGTAATGCCGCGAGGTGAATTTAACATATAAATATGGTAATGGTTCGAGGAGAATTTAACATACATACATGGTAATGGCACGACGATAATTTAACATATAGATATGGTAATGGCCCGAGGATAATTTAACACACAGATATGGTAATGGCCAGACGAGAATTTAACATACAGATATGGTAATGGCCCGACGAGAATTTAACATATATATATGGTACTCGCCAGACGAGTATTTAATATAGAAATATGGTAATGTCCCGACGAGAATTTAACATATAGATATGGTAATGTCCTGACGAGAATTTAATATACAGATATGATAATGTCCCGACTAGAATTTAGCATACAGATATGATAATGGCCCGACGAGAATTTAACATACAGATATGGTAATGGCCAGACGAGAATTTAACGTACATATATGGTAATGTCCCGACGAGAATTTAACTTATAGATAGTGTAATGGCCCGACGAGCAATTAACATACAGATATGATAATTGCCCGACGATAATTTAACATACAGATATGGTAATGACCCGAAAATAATTTGACATACAGATATTATAATGGCCCGACGAGAATTTAACAAACAGATATGATAATGTCCCCACGAGAATTTAACATATGGATATGGTAATGGCCCGAGGAGAATTTAATATATAGATATGGTAATGGCCCAAGGAGAATTTAACAGATAGATATGGTAATGGCCCGACGAGAATTTAACATACAAATATGATTATGTCCCGACGAAAATTTAACATACAGATATGGTAATGGCACGACGAGAATTTAACATACATATATGACAATGTCCCGTCGAGTATTTAACATACAGTCAGAGTAATGACCCGTCGAGATTTTAACATATAAATATGGTAATGGCCCGACGAGAGGAGAATTTAATATAAAGATATGGTAATGGCCCGACGAGAATTTAACAAACATATATGGTAATGGCCCGACGAGAATTTTACATACATAAATGGTAATGTCCCGAGTAGAATTCAATATATAGATATGGTAATGACCCGACGAGGATTTAAATACATATTTGTTAATGGCCCGACGAGAGGAGAATTTAAAATACAGATATGGTAGTGGCCCGATGAGAATTTACATATATATATGGTAATGGCCCGACGAGAATTGAACATACGGATATGGTAATGGCTCGACGAGAATTTAACAAACAGAAATGGTAATGGCCCGACGAGAATTTAATATATAGATATGATAATGTCCTGAAAAGAATTTAACATACATATATGGTAATGGCCCCACAAGAATTTGACATACAGATATGATAATTTCCAGACGAGAATTTAACATACAGATATGGCAATGGCCCGACGAGAATTTAATATATAGATATGGTAATGGCCCGACGAGATTTTAACACACAGATACGATAATGGCCCGACAAGAATTTAACATATAGATATGGTAATTGCTCGACGAGAATTTAACATATAGATATGGCAATAGCCGGACGAGAATTTAACGCACAGATATGGTAATGTCCCGATGAAAATTTAACATACAGATATGGTAATGGCCGGACGAGACTATTGTCAACCCTTTTATGTTTGTGATGTCATATACATTGCCTTTTATTATCCTTGAAACTGTTTTTTTTTTCTATGCATGTTTTTGGTTGACTATAGTCTCGGCAAAGTAAGATCATATCGGGCATATGTCTTACTAGTGGGGCAGATTGGTGAAAAAAATGTGCATTGTTTGATAAAAGCACCAAACTTTGCACATAGCTAGACAATACCGTACTGAAAAAAAATGGCTATTTTCAAAATGGCCGCCAAATATGTAATAAATAATCAGTTGATCCTATATGTATCAGGTTTTAACAACATATATTATGGCAATCGCAACAAATTCCGCAAAATAATAGACAAAGGGTCATGCAATACAATCTGGTTATATTTTAAGTTCAAAATGGCTACCGTTTTCAAAATGGCCGCCAAAATGTGTTGAAAATAGTAAAATTTATAATTCGTTTAATAGTTGTTTGTAAGAAAATAATTAATATGTTGAATTTGTACACTCAGTTGTCTTGGCATATTATTTGTTTGTTAATATTGTAATAAAGAGTTATTTAGAAGCACCCTATGGTTAATGTGTTGAGGGATTTACAAGTTTAAATCACATTTCACTTCCGGTTGACTCTAGGTTTTCTCCAGCCTTTGGAATTTCTGAAGGGTACTAAACTAATTTTCTTATCAGAAACTTCATTATAAAATATATTTATAAAACCCTAAAATACATTAACTTGGTAAACCTTATTTACAAGACAAACATAAACAAAACCTAAACGTGAAGACATCTTATTCTAACGGATTAACTGCGTCAAAACTATATAGTTGCCGAGCATAAATGAAATTGGCCTGAAACCCAATGTGAAGATCATAATGGCATTTTGCGTTGAAACCTTCGTATTTAAAATGGAGGTACATAAAACAATCTGAGACTTGTTTGAAGACTATAGATGGACCAGTGCCCATGAGGCAATTATGACATTGCATATTCATTATGTGATTACCATACTTATGGTAAACCGGGCTTACGCCTTAAACCATTGCATATTGCACATGACGATCATAAAGAGAAACCAAAAGTTCGCAATTGCAGTACTGTTCAGTTACACTTTAAATCTTAAAATTAGTCATCTCTGTGTGTGTGATAAACTTCATTAGTGTTGTCTCATCAATACCCAATAAACTAGCCCACAAGCAGAAATACAAGATTGTGAAAGAAGATGCAGGTGCAGTAGGTGCTGTATACACATCGCAGCTTCCACACTGGATGATCTCTGAACCAGATATGGTTAGAGTTATCTGTTAATTTCAGTTATCGCAATAATTCATCAGGTGCTGCCTATAAAAATACTCTGATCTTTTTCATCATGAACAAGTTAAAGATATTCGTAAGACAGTTTGAGTGACACAGTAAAGGAGTTAGAAAATATATTTAAGGACAATATTGAGGTTTTACTGGTACTTGACTTACGTTACATAGACGACTCTCGAAGTTGAAACAAATAGGTAAATTATGTAATGCAAAGCATGACACATTTGTAACAGAGCTTATAGATGACATAACCAAGTCTGTCTTTAAACAGATAAACCAGAAAATGTTTTCTTTCCTCAGTTGTCACCTACAACATATGCTATAACTTGCTTTCTTTTCTCGCATATATATGTATCATATTAGGTTCCGATTAACGGCAGATTAGGGTGTCTCACCATCCTTTTCTAACTTTGGAAAACTTTTTTGGATTTTAATCAGACTATGCGAGCTGCCTGAAAATGCATTTTAATGCTTGGAAAACATTAGTAAGTATGATCAACAAGATCCTTTACACATTTTTGAATGTCATTTGCAGAATGTTTAGTATGTGACGGCTATCATGCAAAACAAAATCAGAGCTCTGGCTAACTGGCATAGCAATCGGTTGCGGCTAGAAGAGAAACTAAAAACACGTTTATTAAAACAGAGATGAAGATGTGCCTTGTATCAGACAACGAGAATCTAGGACTGATCTCAATCATTTTACTAAGATGATACGATACAATGCGTGTGATGCACGTGGCAGGTGGCAAACAATACTTCATTAAACTTATGCTATATACAGTAGACACAGACGTTGTATTACTTGTTATAGCAGTGGTAATGTTAATACAGTTAGATGAGCTATGTGTTAGTTTTAGGAGCTAGGAATCACTTTAGGTGATTCGTTGCACATTGTATTGCCTATTCATTAGTTCATATAAAATAAGACGAATAGTTGCTTTTCACACTTACTAGATGCAACGAAATATCTTCATTTGCTGAAAAAGGTAAAACCTGTGCATAGAGAATCTGGCAATACTATGCTGAGGTTGAACAAGCTTTCCAATTCCAAAATTTGTTCTTGTTGGAAAATGTATGACAACAGGAAGTGCATGTTCGACAAGAGGAAGTGCTGTTGATGTCGCAAAGAATGGTTGACATTCAATGGTTCCAAGATACAACAAGTCCATGTCACCAATTGATGTAGCTCTTTTCAAGGACACCTACCGAGTTGTTTACAGGTTGTAATTGGACATTGTTGGAGACATGGCCTTAAGGTCCACCTTTGAAATGCCTACATCCGGTGACTGCGGTTGGAAGAGGGTATGTTGAAGCCATTCTCGATAACACTACCACAGGCATCAGCGGCGTTTGCAAGGGATTTATTAAATGTAGATGTCAAAGAGACAAGTGTGTTGCAATTTAAAACGAAGTGTTAAAGCAGAAATGATTTATACCGTTCAGATCATAGATAGTAAGATAAGATTACATTTATGTTAGCTGTCATTTTGAAAATGTTCAAATGATATGACCACTTATTACATTTGAATGTGTGTATATAACAAACTTCTTTTTGATTTTGTTTTCTGATAGTGTCTTGTTAATATTGTTTAAATCAACAAATGTAATTTAAGGTCGTAATTAAATCTTAATTCCGATAAATTGGAGATGACAAATATTGTTTAAGCATCCTTTCCTATATGTTTTCTCCAAGAGTTTAGAAGACTCGGCAAGCTTGATTTTTTATAACCTGTGGCGTCCCATTAGTTTTGTTACTTTATATGCATGTTTTAAAATCAGTTTTTATAATTATGTAAATAGTTCAAAGCAAATTAGTTTTACATATTACTCATTGGGGAATATATTGCACCAATACAATATTAAAACTTGTAATACAATAACCACAAACAATAAAAAATTCTGCATTGTATTTGAGTATATGCAAGAAGTTTTAAAGTTAACCTGATATTGGATTAATCAATTTGGATAAATGATTCAAGATTGTTGCGTATACCTTTAATAGTGTTTTACCAAGTCACTGGATGTATACTTACGAGTTATTATATACTAAAAGCCGCTCATAGAGATGAGACTGAAACTTAAACACACTTCAGAAATGCTTAAGGCTAAAGACAACTGAGACAAAACTAGTCTCAAAGTTGCATAGTATGTATACATGTGTATAACCCCTAACCCCTGAAGTATAGGGGTGTATCTAACAACTATTTATTGAAGTATAGACATACACATAAATATATCAAGACAACACCCTTTGTAAAACACATCAACATTTTGATTGCTTTATAAAAAAATAAAATTTAAAAAAAAGCGGTTTTTGGCGGCCATTTTGAAAATGGCGGCCATTTTGAAGAAAAAAATGACCCAAATTATATGGCATATTTTATTGTCTATCAATGTTCTGAATTTAGTGTATTTACAGTAACAAGTTTTGATGAAATCAATTAATTATGGGCTTCATTAATTCTTTATGGAATATTTGGCGGCCATTTTTCAATATCTGACGTGGGTCCATAGCCAGAAATGTTTAGCAGAGTATTGTCTAGCTATGTGTCAAGTTTGGTGCTTTTATCACAAAATGCACAATTTTACCAATATATGTCACCAATCTGCCCCACTATACTTAAAGATATCGATGTGGTCAGATTAGGTGAATTACAGCGCCCACTAGCGATTAGCCGGCTTTTTTGCGCATTTTTTCACGCACATAACGTCGACGTTTTAATGACGTCATGTTATAAAATAAACTTGACATCGTCAAAATTTATGCATCAGTTACACCTTTTGACCAATCGTGAAAAATCGTGAAAACTCGGCCAATCCCGTCATTCTTCGAGATCACGACTCGCGTGTCTATCGACGCATCGGTATGTTTAGAATCTTGACATTTTATTAGCCGGAAGGCAACTGCACAGAAAATAGTGCACTCTTGCTATAAAAACAATATGGACCGATGTATGTACATAAACAATACTGCCGGGTTCCATGCTGTTGATGTACGATTTGTGTTGCATATTTGTTATTTACAATACAGATGAGGTTTTATCATTGCTTTCATGTAAATAAATTATAGATGGAGCAATCGGTTAAATGATATTCTATACTTGATGCCTATGTAAGGAATCCTGTTAAGACCGTCGCGTTGTAATTTTGTTGGGGGTGAGTAAACATACAAGACTTTGTTCCTATAAGATATACAGACATATATTATAGAGAAAAAAACCGGACAAGAATTTTCTATTTCACTACTAAAAAAGAGTATGATAATGGACCTTTGGAAACGGCCGAGCACGACACATATCGCAGTCTCGGTTTGATTGAGACTGTTCATGAGCGGTAGTGAAATATGCTAGCTACCGCTCACGCCCTCTAGCCCCGGGTTGAGCAGAACTCAATATTAATAAAATCAACAGCACAAAATGTTAACCATCCCGAAGATGGCATGCATATGGCGGTGGACATGGAGTGTATTGCTTCTCCATGTCGTACGGCGTATGGTCCCAGTATCTAATAAAATTAAATGCCCCGAAGAGCGAAATAAACATAATGGAATTTAGTTGGGAGCAGCGGTTATGAAGCCTGAGTATAAAAAGCAGACAACATATCCTATGAGTGGTTAAACAATACAAAGAGGCTTTTATCGGCCGGAGTAGTGGAACCACCGAATCAAAAATTAAGTAAGAAAACAAAAGAAATTGAAAATGTTCCACCGATAACTAAATATAAGTATCGGGCTCAGCGATCTCCAAAGATCGAATGAATAACAGTACTGAAATGCATTAAAAATACGAAAGGCCATAACTGAGTGAAACATTAGCGAACTGGAACGTCACGACAATATGCGCATCTCCACTTGATATTGATACTTTGTAGCAAGTTTCACGAAATTATAACATGGGGTTTTAGTGAAATAACCCAAACAAGAATTTTCTATTTGACTACGAGGTATGGACGGACGGACAGACTGACAATGTGATTCCAGTATACCCCGCCCCCACTTTGCGGGGGGTATAATAACCTATAATTATATGACCTGAACACTGAATGGCTTTGATAAACAGTTTTAAAGTGTTATTTGGCGGGTTAATTTCTCTAACTAATTTAATGTTAGTCTGCTAGCTATTGTTATTCCGTTTTATTAATATATATTCTAAAATATTTAACAACTATCAGTTATTGTTATTCTTAATTTAACAAAAAT
The DNA here is from genome assembly GCA_037043455.1 of Cyrtodaria siliqua. Lineage (NCBI taxonomy): Eukaryota > Metazoa > Mollusca > Bivalvia > Adapedonta > Hiatellidae > Cyrtodaria > Cyrtodaria siliqua. The sequence goes on from JAWPHD010003084.1 coordinate 149,076, forward strand.
TTACAAAACACGAATAAACTACTAAATTTAAACGTTTGTGTTTATTGTTTTTCAAAGAAATCATCCAGAGAAATACTTCTTTTACGAAAAAGAAATAATATTATTTTAAAATCAGTTTGTATTATTAGTAATACAAAGTATGCATGGGCATTTTAATTTGTTTAGAGAACTTAAATAAAATAAAAAACACAAAATTTCTTATATCCCAACAAATAAACCGGCAGATGCCAGAAAATCGCATATGCACGGTAAAAAATGATGAAAAGCTGCAACATGATAAAGTGGAAAGGATTGCGTAAATTTTGATCAGCAAACTTCAGGTGTTTTTTCATTGTAGAATAAGACAAGAATGTTCGCATTCTCTAAATCTCGTGAAAATGTAAATCAGATAAAATCTCGAGGTTTGCACGAAGTTTATTTTAATTTTTCATAGTATATATATATATTTTTTTATATAAGTACAAACAATTAAAGGGTGGCTAGGAGGCGTGAGAAGTGTTGCTTCTTTCATTACTTCTCATGAACAGACTCAATAAAACCGAGTCTGCTGCTTTATTCTCTGAATTGTGTTTGTTGCTCTCAAAGGATCACCTTTATCAGTATTTATTAAAGCTATTTTAACTGGAAATAACTCGGGGATGTTCCCCGAGCAACTTCTTATCAGGTGTATGTGTCTCAACTTATTCGTTTTTCTAGAGCTTGTACTCGAGTTGAGGACTTTAATATTCGTAATCTTTGTATAACTAAAAAGTTACTCAATGAGGGTTATCGTTACCATAAACTTCGTAAAACCTTTGCAAAATGTTATTATCGTAACCCGGATCTTCTTTCCAAATATAAAAATAATTTAAGGACTCTTCTGCGACAAGGACTATCACAACCTGACTTCTATGGTGATGTGATTTATAAACTTCGTAAGATTCTTGGTCATGATCACTTTCATACTATCTTTGTTAAACTTGTCAAAAAGTTTATCAAAAGAGGTTATGACTCTATCATTTTGCAACTTACTGCATGCTTGGTGGTGGACCCTCTTACAGTTCGCCACTATGCTTTCCTCTTTAATTGTACGATGACCGGACAGGCTGTGGACCCTATGATGACGCCTACCTAAAGCCCATTGGGACGGTGGCGTTTGATGTTTGTCTATTATCTTTCTTGTCGTGCCCTTTAATGCTTTATTCTCTTACTGCTCTGGCTTCTGCCAAGTCATTGAGTGCCTTCATTGTGGCTTTCTAGGCTATTGTTATTTTTGTATTATATTTACACGAGCATATTTGTGTTTTACTTATATTGCCTATTGATGCTGCCTAGTTGGTTAGAGATAAGATCATGGCGGGGATTTCTTTATTTACACTGTCCTGTTTTAATGGGATGACAGTAGGGTAAGTGTGAGGTTTGGTGCACCCTAGAACCGGTTTAAACCCCCAGTGACCTACTTTGCCACTGACCGTTCCAAGGCGGTAGCCCTATTGTCAACCCTTTTTGTGTTTGTGATGTCGTTTGCATTTATTATTGCTTTTGCCTTTTTGTGTGTCTGTTTGCGTGTTTGTTTCTGTGTTTCGTAGTTGACTGTCCTCCTTGAATGCTACTTTCCCTGTCCGATCTTTTTATATTTCTTGTAGGATGTACGCTGAACCACTAGACCACGGCTATTTATTGGTATGTTGTAGCATTTTTAACACTAAATAGGCATTACGTAATAGCAAGCGCGCACACACAAACTCATCAAGCGCTAAATAACAAGTCGAGATATGGTTATTTTGAGTTTCATATTGATAACATACAGTATTACACCAGGCAATATTTAATTTACACGCCAAGGACAAGTATTACATGCTAGACTCAGACTTGAATGTAGTTCCCTTTGTCAACATTTACACATTTCCCTAATAGACAATCCAAACTGCACTTGCGGTCTAATAGAATCAGCATATCACTATTTATTAATTTGTCCGAGATATATTGATCAAAGACGAGCTTTTTACACACTTACCATGTGTTTTATCTCAAAAGAACTATTGTTTGGGTCACCTTTCGGACCAATCTAATGCCCACGTTTTCAAAAAAGTCCAGTCGTACATATTAGCAAAGAAACAATTTACAAACTAGATAGCAATGTGTTGAGCTTATTCCCAGGGGAATTGATGTGACTGGTGAACTTGTTATATATTTTGCTTGTTTGTTTTTTCATGTCACTTATCGATAGGTCGGTTCCAAACTACTAATCGGCTACACAATAATATGACAGGACCTGGTCTGTCGTGCACTGTATCTGTTTTACAATCACTATTTCAAAATGTTAAATTCCATCAAATGCCATTTTACATCATATGCTAACTTTTACAACACATAAAATGTCAACCAATTCTTATGCATTAATATGAATATTAAGGAGATTAATTTACATACGTTTTCATCGAAAGCCTGTTTTAAAATCCTGTACATGTACTATTGAAACATTGTTCATCTCATTTCTTGAATAAATACCGTTTAATCCAAACTAATATAGAGTCACAAGTAAATGATAATATATTAAAAAAGTGATACATATACATCAATGATACATCAATGTTAAACGGCAAAGAGAATACTTCAGCAATTGGAGGTCATTAGAAAAACCTTATCGAAACGAAATTTCAAGATTAATCAAACCTATTTAAGTACGCATAGATCTGCCGCCTGCTGCCTTACCACAACACACAAGAAATATCATTAATACAATAGAATATACAATATAGATAATTAGTTGATTTAAACTAAACATATTGTGACAAAACAACACACGCTTTATACTGTATCTTAATACGTAAAACACGCACTATATAGCAATAACAAATAACATAGCAGTATAATATGAACGCGAACATATGTTCACAAAGGATAGTTCTTATCAGTTACAAATAATTTGCCGATCAAGTTAAACCAATCTATTACATTTTTATCGGTGAGAGATTGGGATTTCTCAGTGAAAGAATATTCATAATCGCTATATATTAATAACTCCGACAAAAATAACTTGAGTTATGATGTCAAAAAAATAATGCTGACATCTACGTCATCTGCCGAAAAAGTTCCATAAAGCGAATAATTCCGGATAAAATCCTTGATTTAAAATATAATCATGAAAAGAACAAGACGACTACCATGTCGTGAAGGATGTCCTTATAATCGATCCCAGCAGCTAAATAATCTCTGTATCTTGGCAACAACTTCACTCAGTTAGTATATGGTAAAACCCAGGTATTAAGGTTGGAGGCTCTAGTGTGTTTTACAAAAAATGGTTTACAGGAGGAATAACTTTTATCAATGACATTTTAAACAAAAATGGAAATCGGTGTTCATACATAGAATTTAATGAACACTATAATATACAGTCCAATTTTCTTGAATATTTAGGTATTATAACTGCTGTCAGCAATTATTTGGCAAAACTGAACATTGTACATCTAGCCTGTAACTGCCCAAACTCTATACGTCCACTATTCCTATCTTTAATTCTACAAAATTAAAACGGCTGACGAAAGATAGTAGTTAGTGTTCCAAACTTTGAATTTGAAAGATTATATTCCTTACCTGATAAAATAACAAAATAGCCTAAGTTACTTTGGTTCCAATTTAGAATCAACCATAGGATACTTGTAATAAATTACCTTTTATCTAAAATGAATATTATTAATAACGATATGTGCTGCTTTTGCAATAATGCACCTGAAACTATCCAACATCTGTTTTGGAACAGTAAAATAATTTTGGTAAAAACTTCAAACTTACATTACAGAAAAATGAAATACAGCATAAGTAACTTATACTCCATGTCGACCGCCATATGCATGCCATCTTCGGGATGGTTAAAATTTTGTACTATTGATTTTATGAATATTGAGTTCTGCTCAACCCGGGGCTAGAGGTAGTGAGCGGTAGCTAGCATATTTCATTACCGTTCATGAACAGTCTCAATCAAACCGAGACTGCAATATTTTTTTTAACAGAAACAGATATTTTATTTGGAAATAGTAAATTTGATATAGGTTTGAGCAAAATCATCAAGCAAGCAAAACTTTACATTTATCAAAATAAGATGCAACGTCAAATTTCACAGTTTAACCTTTTTAAAACGTATAAACTATCTTTGTACAAAGTTGAGAAACTAATTGCATATAAAAACTTATACATGAATAAGTTTGAAACCATGTGGACTCAATACCTTGCTATCTGTGGAACTGGAGTACAGAGATAATTTATTTAGTTGATTTTTCCAGAATCAAACTGTAGCAAATAAACTTAATGTTTTCATTCTGGGACATGCAAAGCTTACCTTACTAATCAGAAATAACATACCCTTGCTTATATCTTGGTCTTTCTTAATCAACCTTCTTGTTGTTTTTTAGAAAAAATAATAATTTTGGAGTTGTGTATATTAATCCTTTAAAGCTATCCTGAGACACCGTACTTTGAAAATGAAGTTATTTACAGATTTATTACACAGGATGGGTTATTGTTTTTTTCCAAAAACGAAATATGAGAAAAGACTCAGTGAGCCTCGGAGTAGAGGCAGTGCATGGATTTCATAACATGAAAAATTATAAAAATTGCTTATTTTTGATACTCTAACATTACATTATGTGAGCACAATCTGCATAACTTACTCTTCTTCCATTGATTGCGCTGCATCATGGTGGTACCGGAACGTAACGCAGTGTTTTGATCTGTAAAATAATAATGAAAAAGGTCAAGAATATCGCATGGAAAAAAGATTAAAGCTAAAAAGATGTTGATTAAAACCCTGTAAGTACAATGCAAATTTTTCTTCTACTTGTATTGTAAACGTTTATCTTTGGTTTTCCGTTTAAAAATAAGTTTTATATGGAAACATGTTTTTGAAACTTTTATTTCAAAACGCCATTAGCCAGATTGGCCCACGAGGCCATATGAGCCACACGACTAGTAGTATATAAAATACATTCTCGCCCTTGATCGATACTAGTATTATCTCTCGTGTTTGGCGCTTGGAATTATGGGGGAAAAAAGTAGTTCGGTCAGGTGATTTGCATATATATAGCTATGGACCAAAACCCAGGTTTTAGGACCCAATCTAGACACGCCGAACAAAAGCACTAAACTTTCCTCAGATGTGTGTTTTATATTTTTATGTATTTTTAAAAGAGTCCCCAAAGGTTCGTGAATCCTAAATGTATTAGGATTATATGCATACCGAATTACCGAACCGCGGAAGAAGTCTTGAAAAATCAGGAGGGCGCCTGCCGAATATCAGTGATGGATTTGAAAAATTCGAAATGACGTCAGTATGTATAAAATAAGGATCCGGCTCACAGTCTCGTTTTCGATTTTTCATTCTCAGTCACATTCGCAACATCTCGTACACTGTTTCACAGCATTACTCGAATGTAAATCGGAGGTTTCATATCAATATCCACGCAGAGTTATCGTTCCTTGCATTCACACAAATGAGGAACGAGTGTACTATGGGTAGAGATTGGTTTCATATTGGTTACGTCATCGCGCCTTAGATTCCCGCCAAAACAAATTTTCATTAAAAAATCAAAGTTATCATCCATATTTTGCAATGCCATTCAGCCGATTGCTCCATCGATAGTTTATTTACATGAAAGCAGCGTGATACAACCTTCACCAGCATTGTAAAACACTAACATCCAACGCAAATTATACATTAACACGTGTGTCCAGTGGCCATAATGTTTACATAGCAACAGGACACTATTTTCTGTGAATTTGCCTTCCGGCTAACAAAATATATTTTTTTTGAATATACCGAAACTCGATATACATACGAGGCGGGATCCCGTGGTGCCACTTAGTTCCGTCTGTGTGTTCTTGGGCAATCATCCGAGGTCTATCATCCGAGCACGTTAAAGAACCATAGGAATCTATTCGATAATAAGAGTAGGGCAGGTTCCCAGATTCCTTTGTATCCTTCCCCTCTCTCTGGGGCGGCTCTAAATAACATATACTGTGTTGATGAGCCGTTAAACAACATTCAATTCAATTCTAGTGGTATAACGATTGGTGCGGCAATTATAGTTGAAAGCAGACCTATCCCTGCAACACCCATTCCAAGACTCGCAAAAGTCAATGACGTATCAATACCATCAATAATATTTATTTCGCGTTTGTATTTTTTATAAAGCGATTTTCTTGTATCTTTCTCCGTTATTAATCTCTGCTCCAATTCAGATGTCTTCTGCAGGCAGTAAATGATACAACGGTGCTGTTGGTTGCTTCATCTTTTAGTTAAGAACTTTTCAATTTCAAATATCTAATTCAATTAGTAATGACACTACACTATTAGTCGCATCGGGGTTACTTTCCGAGGTTATAAAGTTAATCACAGAACCCGCTTTTATTTCAAATGGAACTTTGAAGGCTGTATAATCTATACTCTGATTATGGGCTAAGAAAAATGTATATCCTAATTGCTCTTCCCCGTCAACGGATAAGGCAACTCACACTTTACCTTTCTGATTAACGCTTACTACCCACATTCGCAAAATACGCCCATCACACAGCAATAACATACCCAGAATGTTGATGGTGTACACCATTATTTACCCCCACTCATAAGTCCTCTGATCGATTCAGCCCATATAGTAATCACCGGTCTAGTAATCACAGGTTGGTATCGCCTCCAGTTGTTGTATATTATTTTGTGCGCTTGTTATCCTATCATTATTATTGACTTAATAACTTCTTCCTCTGTCAATGTAACATTTAATTCGTCAAACATAATACTAAATTCGTTCTGCTCATATCGCTCATTAAAATACATGATATCTTCGTCAGGAACAAAAAAATACATCATCTGAATCATTAATAGCTTTAAAATATTGTTCAAAAGTCGATAAAGGTATATTAGCTGGTTTTATGTCAGCAGCCTCTTTCAACATCCGCCAATATAACTTAGCATGTTTATATTTTAGCTTTTATAAACAACGAAGTTTTATCTCTATATGATGTTCTGTATTTTCTTACAACCGTCTTGCAAACCGATCTAGCCTTTACCATACTGATTCTATTTGTGTCAGTTTTATCTATTCTATACTTATCTAACATGTGTAAGAAATCAAATTTCTTTTCGTAACACTCCTCATTATACCAAGGATTTTCTTTTTTATTATAAATATGTTCGGTTGTTGTAACATCATTTTCAGAATGTAGCTTACGTTTAAAATATGGCGAAGACACATCTTCATTAAGAGCATTAAAATCGGGAATACATAAGTCAATATCAATATTGCTCACACACTGCTCTTGTTATTTAAACCGCTTAAACTTTCGCCAACTTTTGTGTTACTAAGACTTTCAATAGCTTGAGGCATTTAGATAGTGATGTTTTAGGCTTATTCACTGTCCACATTTTTGGCTAAAAAAATGAGTGATAAAATGTATATTTTTGATCAAGGATGTATATAAAGGATCAAGTAACAAGATTGTGAAAAAAAAAAGAAAAAAAAATAATATATTTGGAGATATTTGACATAAACTGATCTTACAAGAATCAGACAAAGGATTTTTTCACTTGGATTTACATAGCGGTGGGAGTCTCTAGCACTTTGGACACTTTCTCTTGAGGATTAACTTTTGAAGTGTATTGTGTGGGGATTAGCACCAGTCAGTCATGAGCAAAATGGATGGTAAAAGTGAACTTAAACCTGCCAAGCTGCAAGCTCCAGGCAAGAGCTCAGGCTCAGGAAATAAACCTCCACCAGGAAAACGTCCAAATAACGAGATGTCACCTAACAGTAGTGTTGAAGAGATTAGTGTAATAAATCACCAGTTAGAAGGATTATCCGATGATATAAAATCTATAAGGGATGATCTCAAAATGGTGCTTAAGAAAGATGAAATGGAAAAATTCATCGAAAAAAGTATCTCAAAAATCATCGCCGATCTCAATGAAAATATGGACATGACAATTTCAGTGAAAATAGATGAAAAAACAAAAGATCTGGTTCAGAAAATGAAAAACTTAGAAACGGAGAATGAAGTCTGAAAAAAGAAATTACATCCATCAAAACACAGATAAAACATCAGGGTGCCCAGAGGGAAGAGAACGAACTACGGTCGAAGCAAGCTCTTGCCAAGTCCAATTATAATGAGCAATACTTACGGAAAAACAATGTAAAGCTAATGGATTTGAAGGAAAAGAGATATCCACCCTGTTCAAGAAGGAAGATATCACAGTTGATCCGGCAAAGATCATAGCTGTGCACCGGATACCGGGGAGACCTGGCCACCCAAAACCTGTGCTGGTCAAACTTATGAATAACACTGAGAAAGCCAAGATCACGACATACAGGTCAGCTTTCAAGACCATGGGAAATCGTCTGGTGGATGACGTAACTAGACAAAACGCAGAGCTCATCCGACGCCTTTCCGAGCATTAACACATCGATCATGCCTGGTATTTTAATGGCTCGGTGTACGGGAGGACAACAAATGGGACACGCCACAAGTTTGACCTGTTTGATGACATCATTGAAATCATAAAGAAATAAAAGACGATCAACTGTTCTTCCCAGATATTTCATTTTAATACATATATTATGAGAAGACTTTGGACAGTGTGTTAGGAATAATCTGTTATTTTTCATTTCTTTGAAACTCTTGCAAGGATTTGAGTTTTAACATGGCCTTTTGTGCCATGCAGTTTACAGAGAGATTTAATATAGCTGCAACTCAAATAACTGTGACATTTCTAAGGAAGGATTACCCTCCCAGTATTAGAGATTATACATTCATACAATGTTTACTAAGTAGCTAATTACATCAATTTTCATGCCATTTAAGAAGTGCTGATTTTTTATTTAAAAGTGCAAGTATAGTTAAATAAGATAAAAGTTAAAATGCCTTTTTACAGTTAGATTGTTTAGTAATTGTGCTAAATACTACTACTGGTTTTTGATCAGTATTCTTTATTACAAAGGACACCAAAATGGATACGCATGCGGGATCTAATGACAAAAATTTGACAGTGATACAATCATAAAGAAGGAATAAATATGATAATGGATTTTTATACAAAATTATATATTGGATTTTTAAGGAAGTTTCATAAAGCTAGGTGAGTCTCTTTTCATCGTAAACATGTTTTTGTTTCTCCTTATGTTTGGTGGACATGTGTTTTTCCACTGATTTAAATTTAAAAATACATTTGGATAAAAAGTTGAGACAATCTATATACATGTGATTAATAATATATACATATTAATATGTTATGTTGTAAAGATATAGTTTTTTGTGTGACACTGTGTGTTTTTTTTTTAAACTTATTTTAAAGTGTATTCAGTTACATAGACATCACAAGTACTAACTTACTTCTAGATAAGATAAAAAAAGATTTAAAAAAGAAAGGAAAGATTTTGGTCAAATAATTTTACTCAATTTTTTTTTTAAAAATCAATGTTTAATAGGTTATAGCCAAATTGTGTGATTTAGTTGCCTTTTTCAAAAAACATGCAGAATTGTATTTTGTTTCTGTATGCAGATTTCACTTTTCCATTGTTTTATGTATTCTCTCCCACCTGGTCATGTTCACTGATTCTCCTTTAGTACATTAAATGACTGAGGTAAAAATTATGTCTGTTAACTGCCAGGGCCTTGGTTCAGCTGAAAAGCGTCTGGATGTTTTTAATTACATAAAATCTAAAAAGTGTCATACATTTTGTTTACAAGATGTTCATTCCACATCAAGCACTGATAAATTTATCCGAGCAGAATGGGGTAATGATTGTTTATTCAGTTCCGGAAAGTCTAATGCCCGAGGGGTAGCAATATTATTTAGTAAAGATATAGAATATACAATACATAAGCACATAGCTGACCCTGAGGGAAACTTTATAACTGTAGATTTAACTATTGAAAACAAGAGATTAACCCTTATTTCATTATATAGACCAAACACTGACTCACCTACTTTTTTTGATAGGATTATGGCAGGAGCAGAGACCATGAATAATAAGGATATGATCTTATTTGGCGATTTTAATTTGGTCCAAGACACAAAATTAGATTACTCTAATTACAAAAATATCAACAATAAAAATGACCGTGAAAAAGTGATTGAAATAATATCGTGTTATAATCTTATAGACCTATTTAGAGAATTTTATCCCCGTACTAAAAGATACACTTGGCGTAAGAAAACACCATTAAAACAGGCTAGACTCGATTTCTTTTTAGTGTCAGAAAACCTTCTGGCATCAGTTAATAAATGTACAATTGAATCTAGCTACAGGTCAGATCACTCGATTACTATTTTAAACTGTAACTTTACAGAATTTATTAAGGGTAAGCCACTATGGAAACACCACAATTCCCTACTAACTGACGTAGACTACTTGAATATAATAAACAATACAATTAAAGAAATTAAAATACAATATGCCTTACCTGTTTATAATATAGAAACTATTAGCAATGTCCCTAATGAAGAAATACAATTAACAATTAATGATCAGTTATTTTAGACACATTATTGATGGAATTAAGAGGTAAATCAATATCATACGCTAATTATAAAAAAAGTTAAATGAAAAACAAGAAAATGATCTTATAAATAAAATAAAACAATTAGAACATTGTCTCATCCCTGATAACGTACCACATCTTGAACAATTGAAAGAAGAATTATTATTATATCGTAAACAAAAGATGAATGGCTACTTAATTAGATCACGTGCCCAGTTTATAGAAGATCGAGAAAAACCCACACATTTTTTTTGTAATTTAGATTCGCTCTCATGGGTATTTATCTTTAATGTTCTAAAGTTCTTTAAATTCTGGGCATCAATTATCTCTTGAAAAAAAGTATTATTTAATAATGCCAAACTATCGGTTAACCAGGCTGGTAACTTATCATCTTTTTTTAACATCGGCAGGGGCTGCCGACAAGGCGATCCATTATCACCCTATATTTTTATCCTTTGCGCAGAAATTTTGGCAATTAAAATAAGGAACAACAGGAAAATTAAAGGCATTATAATTAACAATCATGAGTACAAAGTATCTCAGTTTGCGGATGACACTTCAGCTATCCTTGATGGCTCGGATACATCTCTTAATGAAACACTAAATGAATTATCCTTCTATGCAAACATCTCAGGCCTTAAAGTAAACTTTGATAAAACGCAGGTAGTATGGATTGGAACAAAAAAATATAGTACTGACTCCATCAAGACAAGGTGGAAGCTGTCTTGGGGAAGCAATCAATTTAAATTATTAGGTATTCATTTTAATGTTGATCTTGACATGATAATAGATATTAACTATCATGATAGAATATTAAAGATTCAGAATCTTATTAAACTTTGGAAACGTAGATATTTAACTCCATTAGGCATGATAACAGTGATTAAATCTATATTGATACCAATTCTTAACCATTTATTTATTTCAATTCCAAACCCGGGAGATTCTATTATCAAAAAAATCAATGACATGCTTTATGAATTTTTATGGGAAGAACCAGCTAAAATAAAAAGTAGTATAATGATTAAACAATATAATGAGGGTGGACTAAAAATGATAAACCTTAAGGCATTTATAAATGGATTAAAGTCGACATGGATAAGACTACTCTCTCTTAAAAATGGAGAATGTCAGCATGCAATAAAACATACTATAAAATTAAAAGATATTGTAAATCTTGGAAAACTCTATGCAAAATCAGTGATAGAAAAAATAACAAACCCTTTTTGGAAAGACGTTCTTTCAGCTTACACAATGATATTGGACTGTAATAATCCAACAGAAGAAAGCTCATTCTTATCCAGCTCACTGTTTTTAAACCATAATATTCTAATTGGTGGGGATGGTATATTTTATAAGCAATGGTATGACAAAGGAGTTATTTTAATCAATGATCTAATTAAGGAAACAGGAGATTACTATACTCGTGAATAATTTAATAAAATGTATAATCTGAAAGCTAATTTTATACAGTTTAATGGCATAATTGCTACTACAAAATCTTTTGCAAATAAATTTAATATTAAAAAAAGTACAAAAAAGTTAATATATCCAGTAATACCATTTAACATTTACGTATTTATAAAAAATAAAAAAGGATCTCAAGACCTTTATAATATCCTCATCCAAAACCCCAGTAAACCAACTTCAAAGACAAAATGGGAAGAAATGTATACTATAGAGGAGGACACTTGGGAAGAAATATATACAGCACCATTCAAATGCACAAAAAATACACTATTACAATGGTTTCAAATACGAATCAACCATAGAATTCTCCCAACAAGAAGATTTTTACATAAGATTAATATCGCAGACAGTCCTACTTGTAAATATTGCGATCATGAAGAAACCTTAACCCATATGCTATGGTCATGTCCCGAAACACAGTCTCTTCTTAACAAACTTAAAATGTGGCTGTCTTCAAAAAACATTAAAATAACACTTGTAGCGGAATCATTTATATTTAATATAGGAAATAAATTATCTAAAACAGAACTACATATAATACTTGAAACTAAATACTACATATTTTCGGCTAAGCGTTTGGAAAGTCCATTAAGCATAGAAGCCCTCAAGAATAGAATTAAGAAATCATACGCCTGTCTTGAATGCATTTTTGTAGGTAATAATAAAAAAAAATGCATTTGAAAAACATTGGAAGGAATATGCATAGGGTTTTTTTTCTTCAGTTACTTTAAGGACAGCAGTTACAATGACTTGATATTGATATAAAACATTACTACATGCAGTAGGTTTACATTGATCCATATTGATATATATTATGCTCTATCTTATATTACATTGAAATACTACAAGTTTACTTGTAAGGTGAGGCAAGGGGTGGCCCTCCCCGACCCTTGTCCCACCTAAGACGGGGAGATTAAATGGGTCACCTTAAGGTGGCTGAACAAAAAAAAGAAAAAAAAAAAAAGACTTTCAATAAATTCATTTTTGTTATCAGAATTCCACAAATATTTATATTCAACATGTTCGTACTCCTGGGAGTAAATAACTGGGTCAGATTTTTTGTCGGAAAATGCAAACGAAAACAAAATAATACAGTGATCTGACAATATATTCGGTTCACCGACTTTAAATGTATCCACAAAAGATAGTAGATCCTGTGACGACAATACTTAATCAACAACAGAAAGACCCCTGCTCCCAACGAAAGTGTAACATCCAATACCCTTATCTTCACCAAAACCATTTAAGATTCGCAATGAACTTTGCTTACACATATCTAATAAAAGTAAACCGTTATTATTTGTGTGACCCTTATCTTGTGAGAAGCGAGGAAATTCTGTGTCGGAGATATAATCCTCGGGCAACATAGGCATTGCACATTATTATCATCAATAACATAATCACAATTCATCGATGTGCGACTATTCATGTCTCCGCATACTAGTAGCATGCAATTGTTTGAAGTTTTATTTTCAATAAAAGCAATAGAATCTAGAATTCTGTCAAAAATATTTGTTTCTACTATAGCCTGGCGACTGCTATCATCAGGAAATACGTATGTTAGGCTATAAGAATTTTTCATGGGTATACGGTGAAGATAGGGAATTCCAACCCGAGGTATAAGTGTTTTCATCGGAACCGAGATACTTATACCGAGGGTTGGAATTCCCTATCTGAAACTCATACACATAATAGATTCTTTTTCTTGCATATCAGAGACATCGCGTACGTTCACACCGCCAGCTACAACGTTTGCATGTCTTCCTGCATACCGGATGTTGGCGAGCGTGGATTTTATCTCAACCCTAGGGTGAGAGGGAAATATCTAGCCCCGGTAAAAAGACGTATATCCTTGTCCGGTATGCAAGGAAATGTATATATCAGTATTTAGTGAGAATATAGACCCACTGAGTTTGATCCAGATTATATCATCTTGACTAGTAAATATCAACGTGTCTTCATTTACATAATCATTTCGGACGTAAATAATAATACCTCCAGAGTTTCGTTTCGATGATTTTAAATGTTCAGACCTATGCAACACAAAGCAAGAAAAATTATCTACTTCAATGTCCGAAAACTCATTTGTCCATGTTTCGGTAAATATCACAATATCACTAGACATGAACACATGTTTAATTTCTATTTTTTTAAGTTTGTTCGTTCGTTTAGTCACTAATCCTTGAGTCCTTAGTTAAAAGCAACAAACGCAGCTTCATCTTCTCAGTGTCTTTCTATGTTTCGGAAGAGTTGCCACCCAATGTGTCATGGACCTATAGACGAACAGCTGTTGAATCATGGCTTCGTCGTTAAGAGCTCGATCTAAAATTGACTATAAACTGCTTCATGAAGGTGAATCTTTACCAGTCAATCCCGTTCAGACCACCGAACCAGCAGGAAGCCTATTGGTAGAAAATAGTTCCTGAACTTTTTAGGCGATGTCGACGCGTCCTGCAGGGGGATCAGGTCTACACCCCACAATATGAGACCGTGGCCATATTGGGGGCCGTTTTCTGTAATCTATTGAGACGAAATAACCACCACTGATACAAAACACCTGCGAGATCTACCCTTGTCGTGTGCCGAACTGATATATATATATATATATATATATATATATATACTATCTCAGTTCGTTGGAACTGATACCCCACCACACGACGGAGTATTTGGCGGAGGAGACCTTTGGGCGGACACAGAGTGGAAGACGTTGTAACATCACCACTGTAAACGCTGAGGGGTTGTCGACCATTTTGTGCCTGCTCAAGGACATCAAAAACATCGATGGATTCTCGTTAAGCAGGATTGGCATGCTTGGCGGTAACGGTTCAGAAGTTTCAAGTTGGCGGAGGAGACCTTGGAGAGGACACAGAGTGGAAGACGTTGTAACATCACCACTGTAAACGCTGAGGGGTTGTCGACCATTTTGTGTCTGCTCCAGGACATCAAAAACACCGAAGGATTCTCGTTAAGCAGGATTGGCATGCTTGGCGGTAACGATGCAGAAGTTTCACGTGCACTCGGATTGACCTGCTTTGACGCTTCAAATATCCTGCCTCCTGATTGGCTTAAACGATTTCGAGCCGGCAATCGGATTGACCTAGTCTTAATTCTGCAGTCAATCCGATTGGCCCATTTTGTTTAGTCTACATGTGATATGTGTATATATATTACATTTTGTGATAGTCAAGTTCAAATAAAATTATTGATATTTATTACAAAGTTTTATTTGAACATACAATTTTACTTTCGCAATCATGACCTTATCAATGACGTCACATGCAAAAAAGTAAATAACTCAAATTTAATTGATGATTGTATAAATATTATCTATATATTAATAATGGTACACATCCGTTTACTTAAAGGTTCTTGGTCATGATCACTTTCATACTATCTTTGTTAAACTTGTTAAAAAGTTTATCAAAAGAGGTTATGACCCTATCATTTTGCAACGTACTGCATGCTTGGTGGTGGACCCTTTTACAGTTCGCCACTATGCTTTCCTCTTTAATTGTACGATGACCGGACAAGCTTTGGACCCTATGATGACGCCTACCTAAAACCCATTGGGACGGTGGCGTTTGATGTTTGTCCATGATCTTTCTTGTCGTGCCCTTAATGGTGTATTCTCTTACTGCTCTGGCTTCTGCCAAGTCATTGAGTACCTTCATTGTGGCTTTCTATGCTATTGTTTTTTTGTATTATATTTACACAAACATATTTGTGTTTTACTTATATTGCCTTTTGATGCTGCCTTGTTGGTTAGAGATTATATCATGGCGGGGATTTCTTTATTTACACTGTCCTGTTTTAGTGGGATGACAGTAGGGTAAGTGTGAGGTTTGGTGCACCCTAGAACCGGTTTAAACCCACAGTGGCCTTCTTTGCCACTGACCGTTCCAAGGCGGTAGCCCTATTGTCAACCCTTTTTGTGTTTGTGATGTCGTTTGCATTTATTATTGCTTTTGCCTTCTTGTTTGTCTGTTTGCGTGTTTGTTTCTGTGTTTTGTGGTTTACTGTCCTCCTTGAATGCTACTTTCCCTGTCCGATCTTTTTATATTTCTTAACTGTTACTGATTAAATATAATAAAGTTAAGTTCCACACTTTTAAGAGAGTATATCAACATTGGTATATAACATTGTTTAAATATATTATGTATTACATTAAGGTCAGAATATGCTTATTGTTAAACTTAACGGATATGACAAAGACTTTGTGTTAAGTATTATATCATGTATAATATCACCGGCAAATTTGCATTAAATACGCATATGATAAAAACAACTGGTTAGAAAATTACACTTCGTTAAAAAGGCACACTGACATTTTAACTCTTGTGTTTACAAAAAGAATACCTGTGCTATAAATAATTAATTGGATCTGCACACTTCCTGTGTTGTGCGTAGCGTCGACGCTTCGTGTAGGAGATACAGCGTAATTAGTACACAAAATACCGATCTGTAATAAGGCACTTAACGCCCCTTTGTATGAGAGGGCACTAAAAATACCGCTTCATAATAAGGAACTTGACACCTCTATGTATGAGAGGGCACTAAAAATACCGCTCTGTAATAAGGCACTTAACCCCTCTATGTATGAGAGGGCACTAAAGCAACACTGTAACAAGGCACTTGACTCCTCTATGTATGAGAGGGAACTAAACAGTGCTCTGTAATAAGACACTTGAGGCCCCTATGTATGAGAGGGAATACACACTGCTCTGTAATAAGGCGCTGTAATAAGGCGCCTCCATTTATGAGAGGGAATAAACACTGCTCTGTAATAAGGCACTTGACGCTGTAATAAGGCGCCTCCATGTATGAGAGGGAATAAACACTGCTCTGTAATAAGGCACTTGACCCCTCTATGTATGAGAGGGAACTAAACACTGCTCTGTAATAAGGCATTTGACTCCTCTGTGTATGAGAGGGAACTAAACACTGCTCTGTAATAATGCATTTGACGCCTCTGTGTATGAGAGGGAACTAAACACTGCTCTACAATAAGGCATTTGACGCCTGTATGTATGAGAGGGAACTAAACACTGCTCTGTAATAAGGCAGTTGACGCCTCTGTGTATGAGAGGGAACTAAACACTGCTCTACAATAAGGCATTTGACTCCTCTATGTATGAGATGGAACTAAACACTGCTTTGTAACAAGGCACTTGATGCCTCTATGTATGACTGGGTCTTAACGATTACATGTGTGAGAGGACACTAAACACCGCTCTTTAATAAGGCGCGTGGTGCCTTTATATGTGAGAGGGAGACTTGTGCCGTATTGTACCTGGTATTTGTTAATTGTAAAGAATGGAGCTTATTTATTACGTTTCTTATCTTCTATAGGTCTTCTGTATTTTCGAATAAACATTTTATTATTGACAGTATATGCTATGCAGCATAATGGTACACTTCTGCAGGGCCGCTCGGAGACTCTTATACAGACAATATTGCCCTTTATTGGTAAGGTGTACCCCATCAGACAAAAACTTGTCCCTGCTACACTTTCCTTCTGTGAGAAAAGGGAATTTGTTGTTATGCGACTAAAATCTAGCGTAATTGTACGCAAGTTAACCCGTCTCAAAATGTCGTTTACGATTCGGGCCTTGTGATTGTACATTTTCCAGTTTCTGTGTCCCACGAACCTTGGAAATGGCTGACACACTACGATTGACCCTAATCTATATCTATGATGGAGCTAAGACACAAAGCTCAATAATCCGGCCGCAGTTTGTTCGGGCGATGGTCGAACCTTGATGGTCTTACGTCGTTGTCGCCGAACATAAGGACGACATAATCGGGCCTACACTGTCGCACTTTGACGATAATTCGCCTAACTGAGAACAAAGTCATGCCACCTTTCGCACAAAAGCTTACATCCCAGGATTGTTCTAATTTGAAATCTCAACCTTGTGTCTATGCCATCCTTGATGTAAACTTCAAGACGCCTGGGAATTGAATGTCCCAATATCATGGCATTCAATGGCATTTTAACAATATTATAGGTTATTGAATTTGTATGGCTAAATATTACTTGGAACGAGTTGTTTTGGCAAAGGACGACGAGCTTGCGAGTCGTCCTGCGCCAAAACAACGAGTTCCATACAAATTCAATAACCTTTTTATTGTATACTTTCATAATGTTTTCGATCAATGTTAATTGTATGACTATTACTTTTCATTGTATTTGTGTTATTTTTATAGCTTTTGATGGAATTCCTATCTTGTCATTCAGATTCATAGTGTGTGGATGATAATTTTGCGCGAAAACGACGTCGACATCGGATGGCGTCATTAAAAAAAACATGCAATTTTCTAAAGTTTGTTTACCATTCGATAACGTTAAAAACAGTGGGTGAGTGACCATTTCAATTATTTTATCAATTTCTGCCATAAAAGGTTTAAAAAAAAAACACGATTTTTTTTGGTGACACTATAGGAAGGATTTCGTTATTTTTATTTGAAAGTAGTTCTTTATTTCTATTTTGCGGCTCTTAGCAACACGAAAAAAAGTTCCGGTGCAATATCAATGTGTGCAGTATGGTAGAATATTGCATACTTAGCTCAATGCAAACTAAACGGGACACTATGAAAGTATGCAATAATATAATATATTTGTAGCTGTATAATAATATAGTGTGCACTTGCCTGATAATGACTATACCGCAATCCTAGAACATCCTTTTAGAATTTTAGAATGTGCCAATCCGAACTGGCGGTTGTAATACCTAGAGCTTGTGTAAATATGTTTCGAATAACATTCAGTGGAGCACGCGCAGCAGTGATGGGACAGCCCCCGCGGAAGTCACGATCGAACAGTAATCGTGTTGTGGTATAATACGCAGAAGCGCGTGATTGGTTATCCAACTGGGTTATGGGGGCTGGTCGTACGTATGGAGAACAAACGATATGCATCAATCTCCAATGATTATATTTGGCATGGCGTGTACAGTTTATTTTTATTCAGTTGATTCGTTAGCGTAATTCTTTAAGTTGCAACGTTTCCGAGTACTTCGTCATCTGTTTAATAAGCATATTCTACAGTAAACTCTTGGCGGTAAAAAACATCGCAATGCATATCAACGCGAATGTCTTGAATACATATATCGCCGATGGATTGCGCGTGGCAGCTATTTATAACTGGGATTACTCTATGGCCGGACAAGCCTTGTTTTAATTTATAATTATTATTGATTACGCTGTATTATAGGAAACTGTTCATGTCCATATATATTTTTGAACCATTTCACGTTTTCGTAGCTTCTTTTTTTAAAAACCAAATTTAGCCTCTAAATTGAATTTAGACATTCAATTTTTCGACTCCACTTCTCCGTTCTACATTCGAACCTAGTTCTCCGTTGTAAATTCGAACGCCGTTCTCCGTTCTACATTCGACTTCAGTTATTCGTCCTACATTCACCTTGAGGTCTCCGTTCTACATTCGACTCCAGTTCTCCGTTCTACATTCGACTCCTGTTCTTCGTTCTGCATTCAACTTGAGTTTTCCGTTCTACATTGAACTGCAGTTCTCCGTTCTACATTCAACTGCAGTGCGTCGTTTTACATTCGAACCTAGTTCTCCGTTCTACATTCACCTTGAGTTCTCCGTTCTACATTCGACAGCAGTTCTCCGTCTTACATTCAAACTTAGTTATCCGTTCTACATTCAACTGCAGTTCTCCTTTCTACATTCAACTGCAGTTCTTCTTCTACATTCGAACCTAGTTCTCGGTTCTACATTCACCTTGAGTTCTACATTCTACTCCAGTTTTCCGTTCTACATTCAACTGCAGTTCTCCGTTCTACATTCGAACCTAGTTTTCCGTCCTACATTCGAACGCAGTTCTCCGTTCTAAATTCGACTCCAGTTCTCCGTTCTACATTCACCTTGAGTTCTCCATTCGCACCTAGTTCTCCGTTGTACATTCGAATTCTTCATTCGACTTCAGTTCTCCGTTCTACGTTCACCTTGAGTTCTCCGTTCTACATTCGACTCCAGTTCTCCGTTCTACATTCAACTGCAGTTCTCCGTTCTACATTCGAACCTAATTTTCTGTCCTACATTCGAACGCAGTTCTCCGTTCTATATTCGACTCCAGTTCCTCCTTTATACATTCACCTTGAGTTCTCCATTCGAACCTAGTTCTCCGTTGTACATTCGAATTCTTTATTCGACTTCAGTTATCCGTTCTACATTCACCTTCAGTTCTCCATTCTACATTCGACTCCAGTTCTCCGTTCTACATTCGACTCCAGTTCTCCGTTCTACATTCAACTTCGGGGCATTTAATTGTATTAGATACTGGGACCATACGCCGTACGACATGGAGAAGCAATACACTCCATGTCCACCGCCATATGCTTGCCATCTTCGGGATGGTTAAAATTTTGTGCTGTTGATTTTATTAATATTGAGTTCTGCTCAACCCCGGGCTAGAGGGCGTGAGCGGTAGCTAGCATATTTCACTACCGCTCATGAACTGTCTCAATCAAACCGAGACTGCAATATTTCGTATGTGTCGTGCTCGGCCGTTTCCAAAGGTCCATTATCATACTCTTTTTTGAGTTCTCCTTCCTACATTCAACTGCAATTCTCCGTTATACATTCAATTTGAGTACTCCGTTCTACATTTGAACCAAGTTCTCAGTTCTACATTCATCTTGAGTTCTCCATTCTACATTCGACTATAGTTCTCCATTATACATTCAACTTGAGTTCTCCGTTCTATATTCGACTCCAGTTCTCCGTTCTACATTCAACTTAAGTTCTCCGTTTTACATTCAACTGCAGTTCTCCGTTCTACATTCAACTGCAGTTCTTCGTTCTACATTCGAACCTAGTTCTCCGTTCTAAATTCACCTTGAGTTCTTCGTTCTACATTCGACTCCAGTTCTCCGTTCTACATTCAAACTTAGTTATCCGTTCTACATTCAACTGCAGTTCTCCGTTCTACAATTGAACCTAGTTCTTCGTTCTACATTCACCTTGAGTTCTCCGTTCTACATTCACCATGAGTTCTCCTTGCTACATTCACCTTGAGTTCTCCGTTCTACATTCGACTCCAGTTCTCCGTTCTACATTCAAAGTTAGCTCTCAGTTCAATGTTCAACTGTAGTTAACCGTTTGACATTCAACTTCAGTTCTCCGTTCTACATTCGACTCCAGTTCTTCGTTCTACATTCAACTGCAGTTCTCCGTTCTACATTCGAACCTAGTTATCCGTTGTACATTTGAACGAAGTGCTCCGTTCTACATTCGACTTCAGTTCTCCGTTCTACATTCACTTTGATTTATCCGTTCTACATTCGACTCCAGTTCTGCGTTCTACATTCGACTCCAGTTCTCCGTTCTACATTCAACTTGAGTTCTCCGTTCTATATTCAACTTAAGTTCTCCGTTCTACATTCGAACCTATTCCCCCGTTTTACATTCATCTAGAGTTTTCCGCTCTACATTCGATCATAGTTCTCCGTTCTACATTCAACTTGAGTTCTCCGTTTTACATTCGACTACAGTTCTCCGTTCTACATTCAACTGCAGTTCTCCGTTCTACTTTCAACTTGAGTTTTCCGTTCTACATTCAACTGCAGTTCTCCGTTCTACATTCAACTGCAGTTCTCCGTTCTACATTTAACTTGAGATCTCCGTTCTACATTCATTCGAACCTAGTTCTCCGTTCCACATTTGAACGCAGTTCTGCGTTCTACATTCGGCTCCAGTTCTCCGTTCTACATTCAACTGCAGTTCTCCGTTCTACATTCGAACCTAGTTCTCCGTTCTACAATCGACTCCAGGTCTCCGTTCTACATTCGACTCCAGTTCTGCGTTCTACATTTGAACCTAGTTCTCCGTTCTACATTTGTCTCTATTTCTCGGAGCTATGAAAAAATAAAACAAAAAGTTTAAAAATAGTCCCGCCTGTAGTAAGATTGTAACAGATAACGTTTAGTGTAACATTTAGAAAACGAATTGTAACTTCTACGGACGGCTACAAGAGATAGCGACGTTGTAACAATTGGGGTTCCGGTTGATTTCAAAGTTGTATAACAACCTGTCAGTATACCTTCAGACATTAAATGATCGTCAAGTAATATCGTTTATGTTTTGACCTGAACTGGTCGATCCATGAAAGTTCGTTTTCGTGAACATTTATATAAAATGCGTCAGTCGAAACGATTTAAAAACTTTCTCTATACACAATTTAGGGATTCGGGACATTCCATAGATGATGTTAGCATTCAGCCCGTGGAATATATTGAATTTGATAATACTGCTACCAAAAGTTACAAGATACAATAGATATATTGCTGAACTCAAATGGAGAAAGCATTTAGAAACTCCTTATCCATTGGGGTTAAACGATAACATTTATCAAGAAGGAAACATTTCTAGATAACCCAGATATAGATCCTTTTAGCATATTGTCTATTCGTAAACGTAAACGACGGTCGCATGGTCTCCGGAAGAACCATAATCTTAAACGTAAATTTAAGAAAGTTTTTACTGTTGCAGACCTTTATTATATTTATAAAAATTCGGGTAGAAACGCCCTGCTTAGCAAAGTAGTCAGTCTGTCTTTTTCTTGCTTACAGAAACTTGACGAAGAAGCGGATGCCATTTATGTCCGTACTAATCCATTATATGAGGTTGCATCTATTATTCAAAGTTACACGCAGCATATCTTGCGTCCACATATAGATGCTCCATCTGACCATCAAATGCATTTTTTGAAGATAACTTATGTTGATAAAGGCATCGATTTCATTAATTTATCCTGTATTTTTAATGATATTCGAGAGATTGACAAAATTCCAAAGAATTTCAAGAATATTGAGACTCCTGTTATATGTTACAAGTATAAGGAATCTACTATAAATCTTATTTTCAATTATAATAGGATCGTTTCTGATCTTGAGATCGAGACATCTACTCCTACTGATTGAGATTGTCAAAATTCTAAATTGTGTAACAAACCTGCCGGTCACATTCTTACTGGAAATCTTGATGTAATTGAGGATAAGGGTATTCGGCATTTAATTGCCAAAGGGCCTAAGTATCGCCTTCCATCTGATATTGATTTTAATGCCTGTCGCAATGAAATTGCGAGTTCTTTAGCGGATTTCTGTACAAAGTGGTGTAAGCTGCTTCCACGGCCTTCTTCTTACAATTTACGGCACCTTAAGAAGGGTATTCAGAATTTCCATACTAAATTTGCTCTAGTTCCAGCAGACAAAGATTCCAACAATATAATTATTGTCTGACGACTACATTATATCAATACTTTGAATGCTGAGCTAGCGAGCACTTCTGTTTATCTGACTACACCTCTGCTGGAGACTGACATTGTTTCCCAGCATGTGACTTTTATGGAGACTATAAAGGTTTCTGTAATTAGTAAGCGGACGAAGCTCCCTACAATGTACTGGATACCCAAACTTCACAAAATTCCTTACAAAGCACGTTTTATCGCTAATTCTAGTTCATGTACCACGACCAATATATCAAAATTATTGACTTTCTGACTTTCCGCGATTAAAGAACATATTATAAGATATTGCGCAAAGGCCTTCGAGAACTCAGGAATCAATCTATTTTGGTTTATCAAAAACTCTGGAGAAGTTCTTGACAAACTACGGTGTAAGCATTTTCATGCTTCTTCTCTAAGCACCTACGACTTTTCTACACTGTATACTACACTACCACATAATCTTATCAAAGAAAAAATACTTCAGCTTATTCAGAAGAAATTTGCTAGAGAAGGTACAACTTTTCTAGCTTGTAATAATGTCAGGGCTTTCTTTACTAACTCCCCCATTGATAAGTATAATTTGTGGACTTGTACTGATGTTTGCAGAGCCTTATCTTTTCTTCTGGATAACATCTTTATAAGATACGGTAAAACTATTTACCGCCAAGTTGTTGGTATTCCTGTGGGTACTAACTGTGCGCCACTTGTTGCAGATTTGTTTTTGTACTGCTATGAATGAGATTTTATGTTGAGTTTGTCACCTGCTAGCCAGGGTGAAATTATTGATGCCTTTAATAATACTTCTCGGTATCTTGATGACATACTCAGTATTGATAATCAGTTCTTTGCTCATATGGTTACTAACATTTATCCACCAGAGCTCACGTTGAATAAAGCCAACAGTTCGGATACAGTAGCAGCATTTCTCGATCTTCATCTCTCGATTTCAAATGATTGTATTCATACTAAAATCTATGATAAGAGAGATGATTTCAATTTAAACATCGTTAACTATCCACACCTGGATGGAGATGTACCTCGTGCTACCTCATACGGGGTGTATATCTCCCAGTTCATTCGATTTGCTAGAGCGTGTAATGATTTTATAGACTTCAATGATCGAAATCAAGTTATTACAAGTAAACTTCTTCAGCAGGGTTTTCGTTATCACAAACTACGTAGATCTTTCTCTAAATTCTACCGCCGTAACGAGGGCGTGCTGGAAAAGTACAACACCAACCTTAAAACACTTCTGCGACTAGGCATATCACAACCCTCATTTTATGGAGATGTGGTTTATAAACTTCGAAAGTTAAAGGGGTCTAACGGGTTTCCTGATCGCTTTACAAATTTAATCAGGAAGTTCGTCAGAAAAGGATATAACCCTTTGGTATTACAGCGCACTGCATGTTTAGTGATTGACCCCCCTACAGTCAGTCATTACGCTTCCCTGTTCACTTGTGCGATGACTGGACTACCCCTTGGGACTCTATGATTGTACCTACTGAAACCCCAACTAAGGGAGGTGGGTGCATGAGCTTTCGTCCCTCGGGTTTTCTGGTCGTACCCTAGATTGGTTTTCTCTTTAGCTGCAACTACTATGGTTGTTCAGTACGATTCTGGATACATCCTGAGATGTTTATTATTTTGTATATTTCTTTAGTTAGTTTCTCAGGATGTGGACTTTATTGTTAGAGAATTCCTTTTGATGGGATGTAGTTTTGTTTACACTCGTTTTTGGTCGTTGAAGACATGATAATAGCGAGGATTGTGCGCATATAAAATCGATTTAAGCTAACCAGTAGGCCTTATTGCCTACTGACCGTTCCAAGTCGGTAACCCTGTCTGCACCACCCTTTCTGTTGTTTTTTGTCTCTTTCATTGTATTTTCAAGTCCTTGTTTGCAGTACAGTGTGGACCTACGATGCCATTGCGCTCGGACGCTGTGGTTTCTATAGGACCCTATATCTCATTTTAGTAGGCTCATAAATGTTTGTGTAGAAAAAATGCAATACTAAATCTAATTAAAAATACATGTTATTTATATTTCTGTCAATATATATATATATATATATATATATATATATAAAAATTTCATGTTAAAATTGTGAACAAACTATAGATATTTTTAAAACCATATTTCTCTTTAAATATGGTTTATGTTATATCATTTATGGAATAATTCAGTTTGTGAGTTCTTGTGGTCTGGAAAAATATTGATATTTTTTTATTTTCGACGGTCTAAATATAATAAATAAAACTAAAATTACTCTTTATTAGCTCTACTGATCAATGATCATCAGAGCTTATACCATGATGCGACGTCTGTCGTCCGTCTGTCCGTAAACTTTTTTTCAAAAAACTTTACAAATACTCGTATGTTGCCTTTGATGTCTAGTTGATTCTAGCAACATTTCAGGTCGATCATCACGGCAACAAAATAGATTAAAAACCCAACAGTTTGTAGCGACTACTTCATGAAAACTATAAATGATATTGATATTGGACTTTTTTTAAAGTGATCAGCATGACATGATGTTGGTCCTTGTCGAAAATCATTTTGATTCGACGTTAAACATAGATGCCAACGGGCATCTTTGTTTATATAGTGTTAAATAGTAAAACAGTGTAGCGCCTAAATACTGATAAAGGTGATCCTTTGAGAGCAACAAACACAATTCAGAGAATAAAGCAGCAGACTCGGTTTTATTGAGTCTGTTCATGAGAAGTAATGAAAGAAGCAACACTTCTCACGCCCCCTAGCACCGGCTTGAAGTTTAACTTTGCTACTGACCGTTCCAAGGCGGTAGCTCTATTGTCAACCCTTTTGTGTTTGTGATGTCGTTTACTTTTATTATTACTTTTGCCTTCTTTTTTGTCTGTTTCCATGTTTGTTTCTGTGTTTTGTGGTTGACTGTCCTCCTTGAATGATACTTTTCCTGTCCGATCTTTTTATATTTCTTTAGTTGATCCTAGCAAAATTTCGACCGGAAATTCAAGACGGCCGCCACAGCTAAAAATAGATTTTTAAAATACAAATTTGTAGCGATTACTTCTTGAAAACTATAATTGATATTGATATGGGACTTTTTCTAAAATGATCTGCATGACATGATATTGGTCCTTGTCGAAAATAATTTTGATTCGACGTTACACATTGCTGTCATCGGCCATCTTTGTTTACATTAACAGTTACAGTTTTGAGGCGACTACTTCTAAAAAACAATAAATGATATTGATTTGAAACCGTTACCTAAATGACTGGCATGACATGTAGTTGGTCATTACCAAAATTCATTTCGAGTTGATCTCAAATTTGGCTGTCAGCGGCCATCTTTGTTTATATGGAGTTATATAGGAAAAACTTGTGGCGACTACTCCTCTGAAACTACTTTAAGAATGTTTATAACACTTTACTGGAATGTTGCTCTTGGTGTCTTGTTGGTCCTAAATAAACAATCAAGTAGGACGGAAATTCAAGATGGCATTTTAATTCGATGTCAAACATGGCTGCCAGCAACCATCTTTGATTACATAGAGTTATATATAACAAACCTGCTGCGATTACTCCTATTAAACTACTTGAAGAATTTTTATTACACTTGACAGGAAGGTTGCTCTTGATGTCTAGTTGGTCCTAAGTAAAACATTAGGTTGGACGGAAATTCAAGATGGCTGACACAGCTAAAAATAGGTTTTAAAAATAGAAATTTGTGGCGACTACTTTCAACAAAAAATCCGTGGATTCACATGTCTCGCCTAACGGGGGCTGGAATTAAAATAAAAAGGTCAATGATGCTTAAATGAAATTTTGTAAACATTTTAGTAACTAAAAACAATCGAGTTTGCCATTAGCTGAGATGACATTTAAGTGCATTTGTTTAAAAACAAAATGCCATTCTATTAAAAACAAGAGGCCCATGAGGGCCTGTGGATGCTCTACAAGCTAAAACGGCTCTTATATCAAGGGTTGTCGACATAAAATTCCCATCAGTAGTTTTTTTTAAAACATTGCAAAAGCAACAGGGATAGGATGGCCTTAGATCGCTCACCTGGTATGCACGGGCAATAAGTCTGCTGTGTCTAGTCTGGAATGGGCATTTTTTAATTTGTCCCACTTTCTTCTATGAATGAAATTTCATAAAAATGTGGTGCGGGTGGGGGGGTGTAGGGTGCGGGGGGTGTTATTTATTAACATTCTAAACAAATATGGTAAAGATCAGATACAAAATGAAATACTACAGATTTAACAAAAGGAAAATACAATATAGCATTTTTCAACAAAAGCGTGCACATTTTAAGTGGCCGCCAGAGAGGCTGTGTCAAGTTTATTTTTGTGCTAATGCATGTACACGTATAGGTCTATCTTCCTTAAACGGCAAATATGTGTAAAGGCCTCTCGTGTAGATTTTAATACCGCGAATTTAGCCACGTATGTCACGGACTGAACGGGGGAAATATTGGTTTGGGCGTAATGTTTGCTATAAAACCCATTGTCTTCTAGTTCTTGCCGGGATTGCTTGATATAGTTGCTTTGGTTGGAACAGAGATTGGACGGCGAAATTCACAGGCAATATGTTGTCAGTAGTTATTTTATTAAACTTTTATCATACATTTGTATTCAGTGGGCCGTGCCATCTTGTTTGGCGGTTACGACATCCGGTTAGCTTTGATGTTTCTCAAACATTAACTTTAGACTAGCATATGATTTTGAAGATACTTTATTAGATGTAATTATTGTAATTGATCATTAATTGTAAAACAATATTAATTTGATAACAGTGGATAATAGGTGCATTAGTTAACGGTGGCGTATAACTAAGTGATTGTAATAACAATGAGATGAGTGACTAGGATAAATGTTCGACGCGTATGCATAGCGTTGTATAAGTGGTCATTAGTTGACATGCTTGCATGCATAACTCAGTGAGTGTAATATACGAGTGATTTGATAATGTTTATTTTACATGTAGTAGGGGCATTGATTAACAGCGACGTACATGGCGTATACATGGCGTTGTAGAATATGTATACATTGCTATTCATCATTAATACAGCTTACATATATTTATTTAATAATGATTTGTTTGGGTAATGATAATTATGCAAGATTGTTATGTTTGTCAACCGACATCTAAAACGTATGTATAATTACAGCCTAAGCCATCCAGGTTGGGATATTCCGGAGTGGAGCTAAGCGTCCACGGATAACGTAACGAGCGGTGGATACGGTCCCCGTACCTGCGCAGCATGGCCAGGTTTTAGTTTCGACAACCGCCGGGACACAAGGTGGGCCCGTTATCAGTCCTCACTGGAGGAACATCACCCACAATCTCAGTGGAGGTTATCCATCATTACATCGCATCATCAACCCTTACAGAAGGCATTTGATGACAATCACCCATTGGATTCGCGCATCATTATCTTCATGAGCTCTCGCGCATCACAGTTGTCATAAATCAACATTGTTATAACTTTAACAACACTTTAGTGTCTCATACATTCTGTATTTATAACAATACTACGAACGTCTTAAACGTTCATGAGAACATTCTTTTCATAGTTCATTTGTGTATTCGCTTGTTTTTTTAGATAATTGTATATATATTTAACATATTTTAAAAGTTGCATTAAACTTATGTAAATGCATTCACTGTCATTGATTCTTTCCTGGGTTAGCCCCAACCACTAATAAATACTGATAAAGGTGATCCTCTGAGAGCAACAAACACAATTCAGAGAATAAAGCAGCAGACTCGGTTTTATTGAGTCTGTTCATGAGAAGTAATGAAAGAAGCAACACTTCTCACGCCCCCTAGCACCGGCTAGGTCATCCTGTGACAGTCACATTTAATTTACATTATTTGAACGGCCACTAATTATTTTTACATGGAATACCTAGAACTGTATTAGTCCATGCTCAAGGGATGAACTTACGCCCAAAACTTTTAAACCTGGCATTTATTGAATATCCCCTAATTTCATAGAGAGACAACATGGCGGAATATATGGATGTGTTTCATACATTGGTCCAATATAAATGCAACGGAGTCGATGAGCCTATACACCTTATGAATTAGGGCTCGATCTGGCTTGATTTAAACCGCGACCCGCGCTCTATTCAACGATTAAATATGTCAGTTATTAGTATATGGTATCTAGTTCATCAATTAAACATTAGTACAGACTTACACATCTGGAATTCCAGCCAACCACGGTGCAGGGGGGTTGACTTTGGATGACATGCTGGAGTTCGTGGACACGATCCCCGACGGCTCACACCAAATACTTAGCTAGTAGCTCCATTGATATAAGGGTTATGCTATGACTGATCGGTCCAATATCAGTTTAATGATACACAGATACACACTTTCGCAGTCGAGCTATCCAGGACTTAAATGCCGCAAAGTAGTCTCCCCCTGGTACACTATTGAGACACTGAAAGATTGCGCTACCAAGAGCACTTCTAGAAGCACAGCGTTTTCCAGAGAGCATTTTTTTCAGCAAAGGGAATAAGAAAAAAAACACAGGGACTTAGGTCGGATGTGTAAAGAGGGTGGTCAAGCTTTACTACTTTTTCTCGCTTCAAGAAAGACTGGACAATTTGGTCTTTGTGAGCTGAAGCATTATCATGAATAAGCTGGATGCCATTCAAAGCTTTACTTGGACGCTTTTTTTTGTAGAATGTTTTGACATATTTAAGAACTTAGACTCTGTAAAACTTCGCTGTAATGGTTCTCCCTTCGTTGCATGGTATCTGTACCACAGGCCCACTAGAATTAAAGAAAATGGCATAAAGACCTTTTTAGCGATTTTTATCCGCTTGGCAATCACAGGCATCGCCTGATTTTGTTTTAGCCATTGCTTGTTATTCATGCGACGCAGTGGCTCAAAATAATACACCCACGTCTCATCTCCAGTAACTAACTCAGAATTTTTTCTGGGATTACAATTTTCAAATTTCTTCAGGAGATCTTTTACGCATTTCAAACGCTTGACTTTTTGTTCAGATTTCAGCAAATGAGAGACCCAAAGCACAAAGTTTCCTTAACTTCAAACAGCTGGTCAAATGTGATGGGTTGTGCCTTCTGAAATGCCCACCCTATCAGAAACATGTATAACGCCCATTATCCTCTTCATGGTCTTCACTGCAGCAATATTATGTTGTGTTGCTCCGACAACTGGCCTGCCTTGCCGGTTGTCTTCTTTGTCGTCATTTTTACCTTTACCATCTTTAAATTGTTTAAACCCACCTAAAAACTGCTCTCAAAATAACGGCAGGAGTGCCGAATACGCCACACAGCATGAATCTCCTTTGGGGTACTCTTAAAGCAACCGGCACTTTAAGGTTCCTCTCACCTGCCCAAAATGAAACAAAGAGTACATTTAGTTTTATATGTGATTTTGTTAGAGTTTGTGCATGTTTTGCATATCGTTTTAAGCGTCTTCGAACGAAGATTTTGAAACTAATAATGTTTTTGCTCAATATTTTTTATTATTATTAATATTTTGTAAAAATGTAACCATAATTTGGGTATCATACGACGGAATCTCAAGTTAGCTTTGGACAAAATAATTATGAAGAAGTCAACTTCAATGTCTATCTCAGGCAGGGCCTTTTGAATTTTGTCACCATTTAATGTCACAATACCCATAATTTATAAAAATAAAACACGTATATTTTCAAATATAATTACAATTTGGGCCTATTTTATGCCAGTTTTTATATCTTCACGTGCATGCTTGCACGGCTATTACGGAGGTTTGACAGCTGGATATGAGTACGGTTTTATGAATGTTTCATGCTGATCGGGAGGCGATCGCATAAACAACCAACTTAAGCTAGGTGAAACAATCATATAGCTACCTTGCTTTGTCAAATGCTGTATAGAAATCGTCCATATCCAGAAGAAAATTGCAATATTATCATCTTTTTCGCGATTTCGGAAGTGACAAATAACATAGACCGGAAATTATAACGGAAAAAGTAGGTCCCACGTTGCAGGTGCATGTCGTAAATGGGAAAATATTAAAGGATGTAGTAACTGTGTAATATTTATAAAAAAATAGGATGCGTATGAACTTAAATAAACACGGAAATAGAAAACTTTATTAAAATTTAGAAAAACTCCCCATCTTACTCGAGAAGACTGGCGTAAGAATACAATTTCGCCAAAACGGAGTGAAGCCGGAAAATTATTGTAAACAAACGTCGGCGAACCTATAAATAAAGCGACATCTTATGTCCGATCAAAGATCTGCATTGGCGGTAAGGTTAAATATAACAAGGATGATATATTGCATGTTCATATTTTATTAGAAACCTCACTTAAATGCATCATCATTGTCTAGGGCAGAAAATGGCGTCATGCAGTTCAACACGAGGTCACTTTCGAGGTCAAAATACGTAACGTTATATTAGTTGGCATGGGATTATCGGCTAGGCACTGCCTTCAGTATACTAAAACAAAATTATTTTCATTACGAATTTTCATTTATTTCTCATTTTGAAGTAACTTGAGATTCCGTCGTATGATGCCCAAATTACGGTTACATTTTTACAAAATATTAAAAAAAATAATAATAATAAAACAAATTGTGCAAAAACATTATTATTTTCAAAATCTTCGTTCGAAGACGCTTAAAACGATATGCAAAACATGCACAAACTCCAACAAAATCACATATAAAACTAAATTTACTTTTTTTCATTTTGGACAGGTGAGAGGAACCTTAATGAAAGCCCTTATTTTCTCAAACTTTCATTATAGCTTTAGAAAATAGCCACTATACATGAGTGCGTATAATTTAACAGTGAATAACTCGGTCAATTTTAATCGGATTAAATCCAGATGTGGTGTGTACATGGGTATTGGAATGGTCTTGAAATGCACCATTTTTTGTGTCGTTATGTCACGTATTTTCTACGGAGGCCAATTAGTGACAGAATTCATTGAATGCCCCTTGTACACAGATATTTCAGTATATATTCTTATATATTGAAAATAATATTCTGATTAAGAAAGCATTGATGTTTTATGAGTTTACATCAGTATGTGTAACACCTCGTTGTGATATAATCACAATAAATTAGAAATAAATCTTAAATCAAATCAATAAATCCAAGAGCTTGTCTTAATCAGAAGTCCGCATCATGCTTAATTTTATGCAAATACATGCATAATGATACACACGGCTGTTCATTTGATGAATTAACATCATTACATTGACAATCGCAGAAGCAGATCAACTCACTCAGTAAGTATGGTCGTTAACAGCTGGTTCATAACAATAGGACATGTGTCTAGATCAATTATATAGCGACACGCTGTTGGATCTGGCATATTTAGCATGTCTCCTCCAAATCAGTAACTAATATCGCACTAGAATACATTTAAAGGGACAAATGGCAATTTTGCTTGTTGTTTTTTCAAATCGCGGCATTCTGTCATTTTCTTTTTTTACACATTTGAGTGGTGCAAATACATTGCTTTACATTTTCCTAACATTGATTATATTGCAACAATAAATGTATTTAAACCTACAGTAGTACTAACAACTCAAATCGTACT
The DNA here is from genome assembly GCA_037043455.1 of Cyrtodaria siliqua. Taxonomy (NCBI): domain Eukaryota; kingdom Metazoa; phylum Mollusca; class Bivalvia; order Adapedonta; family Hiatellidae; genus Cyrtodaria; species Cyrtodaria siliqua. The sequence goes on from JAWPHD010003084.1 coordinate 181,882, forward strand.
ACCTTTTATTTCAATATCTGACTTTAAATACAAAACCCTGTGGGGTTTTGAAAAAACTGAAAGATCGTGAAGCGCGTGCGCTTATCGCCTTGAATGCATATCAGGATAATTGAATTTATCAGTTAACCCTAAAATCGAAATGGATGAGGCCACCACTATTGAACGTTAGTTTTCTTTCTTTTACAATGTATGTTATACATGAGTGCTCGTTTATTAAGCATTGTTTCGCATTTGTTTCGGCGTTTATGCGGTTTTAAACGTCGGTAATAAATGGAGTAATCCATGAATCGTGTTAGTGCTTTATGGTAAATTTGATATTCACTACCGGTGTTTAAAACCGCATAAACGCCGAAAAAAAACGGGTTTCGTGGATTTTTCTATTTAATACAGGCAAAACCGAATAAACAGCGAACAAATGCGACTTATTATTTGTATTAACATTATTTTCCCGTCGCTATAATAGAATCAGCAAAAAATCTAATGATAACGAAGTGAAAAAAACAACCACTACTGTCAGCGTCTTTTCATGCTGTAGAATATCCCGTTTATGTTAAGAGACACCGGATGCAAGCGCAGTGCGTGCATGCAGTGCGTACAGTTCTCTCACCTCCTTGAAGTGGAATAGCCATTTTCTATTCCTGCGCAGCCAAGCGTACCTACTGAGCCACCTACTTGAAAAATGAAGTATTTTCGAGATTAAACGCTCTATTGTTTCAAAGAAAATTATCAAGTGAATGCAACACTTATTAAATTAATTAAACCAGTTTGCAAAGATGGTATGAAGCGAATATCAACTTTATTACTTTCCCTGTCCGATTTTTTTATATTTCTTTTTATTAGGTGAGGCTTAGAACAGAAGCATGGCGAATAACTGGTCGTTTGAAAAATGATTTATTGCTCTGTAAAGAAGGATAAAAATATCGGACATGGAAAGCAGCATTCAAGGACGACACTCAACCACAAAACACAAAAACAAACACGCAAACAGACAAACGAAAAGGCAAAAGTAATAACAAATGCAAACGACATCACAAACACAAAAGGGTTGACAATAGGGCTACCGCCTTGGAACGGTCAGTGGCAAAGTAGGCCACTGTTTTTTTTTATGGAGAGTAACACCATTCTGTGAAAAGCGAAATAAGGGCCAATAAGTATTTATTAGAGATACGAAATAAACCATCTCATCATATCATGTATGCCAAATAGTTTAATGAATTCTAAAATAATGATGGTTGGCTGTTTGGTTGAATGGTGGTGTACGTTTTTTTATAGTAGTGGCAGACCACCCACTATTTTCTACAAGTTCATGTAGTGTCAATAATAAATTTCATTGGTCTATATATAGTGTTGCGCAAACGCTTGGTCGAACATTCAGTGAGTATTGCCTGTTGATTGATTGAATTGGATTTTATAGTCGCACCAACAGCTAAGGTCATATGACGACTTTCCAGCTTCCATTGGTGGAGGAAGACCCCAGGTGCCCCTCCGGGCAATTTTTGTGCACGGGCGGGCACCTGGGTAGAACCACCGACGTTCCGCAAGCCAGCTGGATAGCTTCCTCACATAAAGATTCCTAGGCCCCTGAGGGATCGAACCTACAGCGGTGAGGGGCAAGTGATTTCAGGTCAGAGACGTTAACCACTCGGCCACGGACGCCCCCTATTGCCTGTTGAGAAAACCATCTGTTTTTGTCGGTATTCCTTATCGTAATCCTTACCGTAATAGTTACCGTAGTTAGTTGTACAGGTCTAGTACAAATTGTCTCTTAATACAGTATTTTTTTTTAAATTTAAAACAATACATCTTATGCTAGTATCTGGTCTCATTAAAACGGGTGTTCCATTCATAGAGGTGGTCTCTTAAAAAGCTGAAATTTCCACTCATCTGTAGTAGTGTAAATATCAGGTTTTGTGGGGAAAGTTTCAGCAAGCCCACTATTTTCTTGTCCGCTAAACTCCCACTACATGTCTCATCCGATTTCCATAAAACGTTTTGGAAATTATCCGTATGATGTCTAGAAGTGCATACTGTCAGGAGGTTCTGACGATTACTTTTGCTAGACTTCACGGGACTTTGAAGCTTTTTCAAAAAGCAAAGTATTTCCGCTCAACTACTACTACATTTTTCTTAAAAAATTGATGAGTCTTATATGGAAGTAGTATTATAATGTTAAGTATCGCATATTTTAATCTCAGGATGTTGTGTTGAATGTTTTTTCAGTAGGATTTAAATAATGTATGCTATTTCATCTTAATAATATGATAATTTTCATTTTTTAAAAAGGAAGTAAAGAAGCTGCAATGCATGTCAAAACTGATTGTGTTCTTAAAGCTAATCAAAAGCCCCAGAGGTCGTGGGTTCAAATCTCATTTGAGGCATTTTTGTTTCATGAAAAGTCTTGGTTCATTGGTTGCATATTATTATTATTTTTTTTTTATTTATTTATTTATTGTTTTTAGTATTTTTCTTTTCTTTTTTTTTCTTTTTATTTGATTTGTATTATTCATTTTTTATTTTTTTATATTTTTAGATCACCTAAGCCGAATTGGCACTTGTTAACTACTTTTTCCTCTTTGCAAAAAAACGCTCAGGCGAGCGACTCAGGGCCATTTGGACCTCATGTATGAAAGAAAGTGCTGATATTCTGTTGAAGTTTGTATCAGGTATTCTAGATCATTGTTTGATACATATATTGAAAAAACTGCCATCTGCACATTTTTCATGAAAAGTTGCCAAAAAGTTTATTTACTGTCACACGGATTTGTGTCCGTGATATTACTTTCATATAACAATGAAATACGCGTAATCTCGCATTAGTTATTCTGGCAAATAACGAACCTTCCCACAAGTTTAATTTCCAGTGTAAAGTGTTGTTTTTTATAAAGTATTTATTTTTTGGAAGTATGTACAAAAAGAAATATAAAAAGATCGGACATGGAAAGTAGCATTCAAGGAGGACAGTAAACCACAAAACACAGAAATAAACACGCAAACAAACAAACAAGAAAGCAAAAGCAATAATAAATGCAAACGACATCACAAACACAAAAAGGGTTGACAATAGGGCTACCGCCTTGGAACGGTCAGTGTCAAAGTAGGCCACTGGGGGTTTAAACCGGTTCTAGGGTGCACCAAACCTCACACTTACCCTACTGTCATCCCATTAAAACAGGGCAGTGTAAATAAATAAATTCCCGCCATGAGCTAATCTCTAACCAACAAGGCAGCATCAATAGGCAATATAAGTAAAACACAAATATACTCGTGAAATATAATACAAAAAAAAAAATAGCCTAGAAAGCCACAATGAAGGTACTTAATGACTTTGCAGAAGCCAGAGCAGTAAGAGAATAAACCATTAAGGGCACGACAAGAAAGGTTATATTTAAAGGTTGTCTTTACGTATTCGTTTGTCATGTCTCCGAATTTACCATTATTAAAGATTTAGTAATATCTTATACATCATTTTGTAATATGTATGATGCTATTAATTAAGTGGTTTTAAATTGGCCAAGTTATTGGTCCAAGGACTGTCACATTGGCCCATTGTGAAGTTGGTCAATCAAACCTGACTAAGGACATGACCTGGTACAATAACAATTAAGGTAAACAAGTTTTAGGTCAGGCCAGGCCAATGAGGCCAGGCTAGTTAGGCCAAACCATGTTTCAGTGTATGCCATGAGTTTCGGGGGTTTTAGGTCTGATCTGTAACTTGTACGTAGGACTGTATTTTCAAAACCACTACTAAGTTGTATGTAAAAATAAGCATTATTTGCATGACGTAGATACTACTTTTACCACTGCGTGGCTGCACGGGAAAATGAGGTAAATCTGAGTTATATAGCTACACAACTATTGCCAGATAACTAATAAATACATTTACCTGTGGATTAATTTACCTGTTCAAAGTTTTCTACGTAATCAAATAAAATATTATTCTCGATTTTCATATTGCAATGTGTGAATTGTAAATATCTATTGTTGTATATTGATTTCGACTTAAATGAACATAACATGTTCATGGGCCGGGGAACTTTAAATACCACTGAAAATTCCAATTATAATGGTATACAACTTATGTACGTATTTATAAAATTTCTCATGTTATTGCCGAAACAAAACTTTGGCTGAAACAAGCGCCCCGAACAATATATAGTTTCACGTTCACCCATCTTAATATATACGGAATAATTTGCATAAGAAGTTGAGAAATTTAATTATAATAATTTGACGACGGTAGTATGATCATGAGCAGACAACTCTTGCATCCAGCGCGATTACGGTTATGTTAAGCAATAGATGGGTTGTTCATTCTTAATAAGTCGAGTAGATCTACATGTATATTAACAAAAAGACCCACCCCCCACCCCCCACCATCGTGTAAATCGGGAGTATGTTTTTTCGCAGCATATAAATGACGCTTATTTCTGTTTTCATACTCTTTGTCTCAACCCTGTACCAATCCAAAAGTTGCTAGTTCAGATGACAATGAATCCGAACACTGTATTTCGTGGGAATTATGATTTTCCAATAGGAAACTTAATATTTACAAATGAAAAAAAAAAAACGCAGCTAAATCAACGACGGTATATGTTCTACTCTAGAACTTAAAAAACAGCAATTACTGAATAATTGCATCGGCTAAACACTGCGATAGATCCTGCAAGGGAACTGTTAAAGCCTGTTTGGTTACTTCCTTTAATGAAAGGCAAATGGCGTTGTGTGACGTAATTTCGTCATTTTATCACGTTATCGCTAGTAAACAAGATAGAGATTCAATGTCGGTTGGTGTGCGTGCTACTTCCGTGTTTTTGTGGAATATGTCTATAAAATGGAAGTTTTGAAGGAATTCAGGTACGCTGTTGCATTTATGTTATGTCTGTCCAGTAAGCACATGTATTTTGGTAGAAATTCTCCGCATACTTTTGACAGAATGGCCGTGTAAACAGACCTATTGTTGAAACAACGGCGAGTCCTATTTGTATGTACTGTAGACTTTTTTTCTACTGTTTCAACGACAGTTACTCTGTAGGGTGATCGTTGAACTTTCTCCATAAACGACGATTGAATGCGTGCTCATTTTAAATATTTTTCTACCAAACCCGGCGTTCGCAACATGTTATGAAAACTCGAACAAACAGCGATCTTCCAAAATGGCCAATGTCATGACTGTAGTAACTTTAATTCACCCCGCCACTATACTAATATCCCACGGCAACTTCTGGCCCAAATCTGTAATGATCAAGTATAATTGTATGTTGTTTAGTCTTCGGTATCTTCTATTGAAATGAAAACAGATTGAGCGATGTCCCAGTCGGCCACCACATGCATATATAGCGTAGTTTATGTGCATATTGGTGAAAAGCCGTATAATGTAATTTTCTCTAATTGTACAATAAAGTGATTTGACATGTCTGCTGATTTCCACTTTGTTTTGCAACGACAGTATGAAATGCAGTGCGAATGAATGTTGTTGTCACCGTGTTTAATACAAAGATTCAGACAATACCACTTCTCACGTCTGGTTCCAAGCAGAATGTAAGTTTGCTATTTCGTTTGCCTGTAGAGTGAGAAATATCAATATCAAAAATGAGAGACAACAAACCCATACATTTCATGACTTCCACATTGTTCATAATCTAATGCATGTGGCTCAAAATTGAATGCACGTGCTGTCTTACAGGCGAATGTCTATAGCAAATCCTTTAATATTCAAGAGGTTTTCAAAAACGTACTTCCCTTGACATTGCATATACACGAAATAAAAACATGCACGATTGAAAATGCCCTATTTACTATTGCTCCTTTTTCATGAATCAATATTGAAATATAAATGCAGTATGAACTCAGGTTAACAATGAGATGGCAACCGGCTAAACAAGCTTTCTTACAAAATGAGTATTTTACATACTGGTGAAAGGCAGTACATCTCAGTGTTACGTGTTTTGCAGGTTTCACTCAAAAACGTGTTTTCAAGTTTGTATTTGTCATAAAATATGAAGTTTGATGAATGCTTGGACATGTAAAATTTCAGCACAGATATTTTAACAAATGCACACACAGACAGACCCATCGTTAAAAAAACGGCAAGTCGACATTGTCTGCTCTACTCTTACTTTGGGGAAAATAATAAGTGGTTTCATACCTAAATGTCAAACAGGAAATGTAGCTTTTACAAAGAAGAGGTTATAAAGCTAACAGGAAGAGTTGCATTCACAGAAAGCAGTCACTCCAACAAGTATTACAAGGCAAAGGTGATACAAAAAGTACATCACAAACACATTCAGTAAAAAAGCACATCACAAACATATAAGGGTTGACAACAGGAGAACCGCCATGGAACGGTCAGTGGCAAAAAGGACGCAAGCATTAACACAAACAACAATTGCAATGTTAATAAGGTTGTCATCATGACGTCACTGGCGGCCATCTTGGATGACGTCATGACCCCAAAGTTTCGGCGCACTATTCCAGCCTGAGCTCTACCACTGTGCAAAATGTTGACACCCTGCGACCAGTATTACAATGAAAAGTGGCGGTCACAAGAATAAAGTCAAAATGTTGCAGAACGAAAACAATAGGTCTTTCCACTGGAAGGCGGAAAGCCCTTATAAGAACCAAGGTACGTGACATTACAAAAACAGGTTGACGATAGGACTACCGCCTTGGAACGGTCAGGTTGACAATAGCCTTGGAAAGGTCATGTTGACAATAGGTTAACCACCTTGGAACGGTCAGTGGCAAAAAGGCCGCTGGGAGTTCAAACCAGGTTCTAGGATGTTAACTATAACCCTATTGTCAATGCAGCATTATGACAATAGGGCCATCGCCTTGGAACGGTCAGTGGCAAAAAGACCGATGGAGTTTAAACCAGTTTCTATGGTGTTCACTATTACCCTATTGTCAAGGCAGCATTAATAGGCAATATAAGTATAACAAATATATGAGCATGTACAATATGAACATAAAAACAAAAGCCTAGAAAGGCACAATGGAAGTACTCAGTGACTTGTTAAGACAAACATAAAATGCCACCGTCCTTTGAGGATTTAGGTAGACCATATAGGATCCGCAGTTTGTCCGGTCATCTCATAGTCAAAGAGGAAGCATAGTGACAAACTCTATTGGATCAACAGCTTAACATGCATTGCGTTGCAAAATGATGGAAATTATAGTCAAAACCTATTTTGATAAACATTTTAAGGTTGATTGTGTTCTGCTCGGTAGCACAGGACGTTGTTGCAATCGAAGAGTGGGAAAACAAATGACGTCAATGTTAGAAGGTGCAACACGACTTAACTGCAATCAAAGAGTAATTGTTTACTAATGCGTGACCGTATTTGTTCACTTCTTGATTACTAACGCGTAACCTTAATGTTAACTCCTTGTTTACCGTATTGTCTACTTTTGCTTACTAATGCGCGACCTTATTTTTTACACGTTGTTTACCAATAAGTAACCTTATTTTTGACTCCTTGTTTACTAATGTATGACAGTATCGTTAACGCGTTGTTTACTAATGCGTGACATTAATGTCTACTCCTTGTTTACCAATGCTTGCTCTTAATGTCTTCTGTTGTTGCTTGTTTACTAATGCGTAACCTTTTTGTTCACTCCTTGTTTACTAAAATGTGACATTATTGTTTACTCATTGTTTACTTATGCTTGACTTATTGTCTACTGATTGTTTACTAATACGTGACTTATTGTCTACTGCTTGTTTACTAATGCGTGACTCATTGTTGACTCCTTCTTTACTAATGCGTCATCGCATTGTTTACTCCTTGTTTACTAATGCGTGACTTATTGTTTTATCATTGTTTACTAATGCGTGACGTATTATTTACTCTACATTTACAAATGCGTGACGATATTGTTAACTCTTTGTTTAATAATGCGTGAATTATTGTCTACTTTTTGTTCACTAATGCGTGAGAATATTGTTAACTCCTTGTTTAATATTGTGTGACCTGGTTGTCTACTCTTCAATTACTAATGCTTTTATTAGTGTCTACTCTTTGTTTACTAATGAGTACATTATTGTTACCTCCTTGCTTACTAATGCGTGACCGTATTGTTTACTCCATGTTTACCAATTTGTGACCTTAATATTATTGTTTGTTTACTAATGCGTGACCGTATTGTTTTCTCCTCGTTTACAAATGCGTGACATTATTGTTTACTCCGTTTTTACTAATTCTTGACGTATTGTCTACTGATTGTTTACACATGCGTGACTGATTGTCTACTGTTTGTTTACTAATGCGTGACGGATTGTCTACTCCTTATTTACTAATGCGTGACCGTATTGTTTATTCCTTGTTTACAAATGCGTGACTGATTGTTTACTATTTGTTTACTAATTCGTGACTTATTGTCTACTGTTTGTTTACTAATGCTTGACCTATTGTCTCTCTTTGTTTACTAATGCGTGACTTATTGTCTACTCGTTGTTTATTAATGCGTGACTTACTGTCTACTTGTTGTTTACTAATGAGTGACGTATTGTCTACTCTTTGTTTACTAATGCTTGACTTATTGTCTACTATTTGTTTACTAATGTGTGACTTATTGTCTACTCTTTGTTTACTAATGCGTAACTTATTGTCTACTTGTTGTTTACTAATGTGTGACTTATTGTCTACTCGTTGTTTGCTAATGCTTGACGTATTGTCTACTCTTTGCGTACTTATGCGTGACTAATTGCCTACTCTTTGTTTACTACTGATTGACCTTAGTGTTAAATCCTAATACAAGTTGACCATGTGTACATGTAATTCTTAATGTCTTGAAATGTCTTCATTATACCTTGAAAAAGGCTTACACTGGTGTCTTATACGGAAGCTGTGTTTAGTGGATTAATGATCGATCATTGGCTGATTCCCAACATTAGTTTCGCTTTTAACCCATGAAATAACTCACGTATCCCAGAGATTACGGATTCAAGCCTCAGTGTCGCCACGAGATATTTAGGTGTGTCCTTATACTAGACAATTCCACTAGCGTTATTCCTCGGACGAGGATGTAAACTGTGGGGGGTCCCATGTATTGGAGCACGTTGATGAACTTTTGAAGTCCGTTTTAAAGTAAGTCCGTTTGAATGTAGGAGTGGGGTATGGCTGCTCGAAATAACCTAAACAATGTGTGGATGTTTACACCATCTCCGTTTTCCTAATATTTATTGTCATGGGGTATTTGTTTCCTATTTGGTGATGTTAAGGACTATTGGTCGGCCATCTATATAAAAAAGATCCACACTGGATGGGCTATGGTTAAGTGAAATGTTAAACCAAATGCATAATTTAGACGAGCAATAACTATGTAAACCATATAGTACCTGACAATAATTCAACATTATTGATGTGAACATAATATCAAACCAGAATACTTATATGACATAATTGAATTACTGTCTTTGTACTGTATGGTTGACAATGCTCATGCCTAAACTATGCATTTAGTTCAAATTTCATTTGGCCATAACCCATCCATTTGGCATCTCTTATATTTCAAAGATGACCAACCAATAGTCGTTAAGGTAACCATATATTGAGGCTTTACATTAAGGAATCGTACACTTGCTTAAATGTTTTATGGTACAATAGCAAGAAAAGTCATGAACAAATCTACATATGTTGGACAATTCTATGGAATTGATACATTTTACTGAAATTGGAAGTCTGTAATCATTAAACTGTGACTCCAGGGTTTCCCCCAGGGTCATAAGGCATGTCACATGCAACATGCCTTCCTGGAAAAGAAAGGAAAAACGACATGCCTTCATCAGAGCAACATGCCTTAAGTCATTCTTAATGTTCATGAATAACAGATTTAAAAAGAAGAAAAATAGAATTTCTATGGTGATTCTTGTTCCTTTTGCACCAAAATCATCAAAGTATGTTCTTTTACCATTTTGGTATTATTTTTTCAAGCCCAGTTTGTTCAATGTAATGTCAGAACGACATGCCTTCACAATGTTCTGGGGGAAACCCTGGACTCCATCCTTTCATATATACATCAACATAACTTAAACCAGTTACCTCCAACTGCTAACAATAGTTCCAGGGAGACAACTTTAAACAACAAAAAACTTTTGTTTTGCAACAGTTCTCTCCCTTGACGTAGAAGGTGAAATCTACTTTCAAGCCAGCTAAAGTTTCCTTCATCTCATTTCCCGGCGAGGTTGCTTTTCTTGTATAATCATTCATGCATACAACCGAATTTGTAATTGTAGATACTAGCTCCTTTATCAACACCATTTGTAAAGGGACGTTGTCTAATTGTAGTTACTTAAGGGGAAGTAACTTGTACTTCTAGTTACGGGAGATACTTTGTCTAATTGTAGTTACTTAAGGGGAGGTAACTTGAATGATTGTAGTTACCTCCATTATCAACACCATTTTTAAGGGCGGTAACGTGGTGTTATTGTAGTTATTTAAAGGGAGGTAACTTGCATAATGATGTAGTTACCTCCATTTTTAAGGGGAAGTAACTGGTTTAATTGTAGTTATTTAAGGGAGGTTATTTGTCTAATTGTAGCTACTTAAGGGGAGGTAACTTGCATAATTGTTGTTACCTCTTTTATCAACACCATGTTTAAGGGGAGTAACTTGTGTACAGAACTGTATCTACCAAGTCGTGTTAAGATTTGTTGACATTGTACTGGTTTCAATATTTCCCGGCGAGGTTGCTTTCCTTATATAACCATTCAATCATAAAACCCAAATTGTCATCGTAGTTACCTCTTTATTAACATTACTTTTAAGGTGAAGTAATTGGTTTAATTGTAGTTATTTAAGGGAGGTAATTTGTCTAATTGTAGCTACTTAAGGGGAGATAACTTGCATGGGTGTAGTTACCTCCATTTTAAGGGAGGTAACTTTGTGTTATTGTAGTTATTTAAGGGAGGTAACTTGCATAATTGAGTTACCTCCATTATCAACACCATTTTAAGGGGGAGTAACTTGTTTACAGAACTGAATCTACCAAGTCGTGTTAAGATTTATTGACATTGCACTGGTTTCAATATGAAACAAACCTTTTGTATGATATAAACATGTGAAATAAAAACAAAAACAGGACTGAAGTTTTGCTTATTGCATAATTTTACCAATCAATGAATACTCCATAATGTGCATGTTTTGCGTTCACCTCTAAATAACCTATACTGTGTTGATGAGCCGTTAAACAACATGCAATTCAATTCATCTTGTGACTCTGACTTTATCGACCTGTTTCGGATAACTGTCGGATTCTTGGAAATTGTTAAAACCCCAATAAAACAGGCTAAAGTAGATATAAAAATGCAGCTTTCAAGGACCATAGTAAACCAAAAGTACGCATAGAAACGAACAACAATTGTAAAGATGACTGAAAGGCAAGATGCGACATCATCAACATAAAACGGTTGACAGTAGGGCTACCACCTTGAAACTGTTAGTGGCAGAAAGAGCCACTGGGGGTTTAAACCAGGTTATAGGGTGCACCAAACCTCACTCTTACCTATTGTCATCCCAATAAAACGGGACAGTGTAAAGATATCCCCGCCAGGTTATATTTTCTTACAATGCAGCATTAATAGACAACACATACATGTGCATGTATATATGAATAAACAAATGTCTAGAGAGCCACACTGAGTGACTTGGCAGAAGCCAGAGCAACAAGAGAACAAGCCATTAAGGGTAAGACGAGACGAGATTTAAGACAAGCATCAGACGCTACCGTCCTTTGAGGATTGAGGTAGACGTCATCCTATGGTCCACAATATGTCCTGTCATTGCGCAGTCAAAGAGGAAAACATAGTGGCGAACTGTAAACTGGTCAACCACTCAACATTATTTACGTTGCAAAATGATAGGGTCATAATCTCTTTTATAATAATATGTTTAATAAAGATTGTATGAAAGTCCGGTTGTGATAGTCCTTGTCGCAGAAGTGTTCTTAAATTACTTTTTGTGTCGCCTTTTCGAAGAGGATCAACAGGATCACTTTGTCGCCCGTCCGTCAGTCCGTCACGAAAACGGAGCGTTGGCTATAACTTTCTAATTTCTTGATATTTCTTCATCAATATACACTCATCATGACAACATAGACATGACCATGCTAAAATATTAAGGTCAAGGTCGCACTAAGGTCATTATATGGTTTAAATACTCATGTATTCCTTCACGATAACTTAATGTTGGCTATAATTTTCTCATTTCTTGATATTTTTTCATCAAACTTTCAATATATACACATCATGACAACATAGAAATGGCAATACTAAACTATAAAGTTCTAGGTCACCCTGAAGTTCATTATATGGGTTAAATACTCATTGTTTTTTTCACGAAAACTTACTCATGGCCAGTTTGTCAAGGTCATTTATCTGGGTCCAAAAAACGTTGTTATGCTGACAAAGGGCTGTTCCGCGGAACACCCGTCCAGTATATTTTAAAAGTAGATTATTACTTACGATAGTAAAGTTTTTCAAAGCTTTTTCAAAGTTTATGAAGGAGGGTGTTCCTATGTATTACAATGGTTGCTTAGGACGTGTAGATTACAACGAAGGTTTCGATCCAATGTCAAAAGGTCAAATTCATCCAAATGAACATTTAACCCGCGATTTTCAATGCTTAATAATTACATTTCTAAATGCTATAAGTAATGACAAACACAAACAATAGGAATGGGTTTTGCTAATTGCTGTACGGATGCATACTCCTCACCGGGGTAAGGGACCTACATCCATACTATATATGTTCTGTGCCTAACATACTGAAACGTCAATTATCACACGAGGCGCGATCCTGCAAAATGACGAGATTGGTCGAGTTTTCAAGATTGACGTCGAAGATGATCTCAGAAAGTAGTCTGTGATCACATGATAATTTGTCACACGACCATAGCGTGATGTTGGTCTCCATAGTGTATACATTAGATACATGCATGTGTTTTTCTTACATGTGTATACTATGCATGTCACATACGCTCAATATGTTCGTTGAATCTTTTTATAAAAGCAATAATACATCATAAAATACGTTTTAACTAATCGAAGGAGCAACACGAGGCGTGTTCTTTATTCACATATTCATATCTGTCACATTCGGTCAACTTCCGGTACGTTGAAATATTAAGTAGGTAAAAATGAAGGGGTTTACTCGGACTTTATCCTCAATCTCTATATAAGAAATGAAAGTATTAGATCATGATTTAAATTAAACGTATCCATATTGGTGCTTTAAAATTAGACAACACCAAAAGAAGATACATAGATGTACATAAAAAATAAAGCTTTTAATATATTTATCACTATAAACTAGTTTTATAGAGGGCTAAATTCAGTTTAACCCCTACCCGAATGTGGATTACTTTTATTTTATTGATCACTGATTGGTCAAATTATTTTGATGATGTCATGTGAAAGTTATGAATAGTTGAACTTCTATTCGGGGCGCTTGTTTCAGTCAAAGTGTTTTTGGATTTTTAAGACAAAATTCAATAAGGACGTAAAATAATTGTATATCATTAAAACAGACATTTTAGTGATAAATAAAAACACCTTACTTTTCAAAATCGGTTGAGAAATAAACATTTCACATGCAAACTATTGTTTTTGATAAGGCGTTTTCAATGCATAATTCTTCTGCATCACACATTTGAAAAATATATCTTTTCAGATATTTTATCCAAAAATTCATTGTGTTAGATAAATGTAAATTAAGGCACTCTGATCGTTTTATAGCAAAATATTAGGGCTAAGTGAAGTCTGAGATTTCTTATTTTTCTGCTGCTCCAGCCACAAGGAATTTATATGCAAAGATGAAAAATGAAGGCCCTATCGTCTTAACGAGGCAAAATATAACATTTTTAGCTAATTCAAGGGCCATAACTCCGCTGTTGCTGGTCCTATCTGGCTTGTTTTCAAACTCGTCTGAGCTTTTATTGATATTAACAATCTGGTAAAGCTTGGTAAAGATCGGATGAAAATGATAGCCCTATCGTCTTGAGGTTAAATATAGCATTTTTAACTAATGCAAGGGCCATAACTCCACTTGTTGTTGGTCCAATATGGCTGGTTTTCAAACTTGTCCGAGCTTTTATTGACATTAACACTCTGGTAAAGTTTGGTAAAGATCGGTTGAAAAATAAGGGCCCTATTGTCTTAACGAGGCAAAATATAGTGTTTTTATTAGACTAAATCAAGGAACAGAACACCGCTGTTCCTGGTTCGAGCTGGCTGGTTTTCGAAATTGTACGAGCTTTCATTGATATTAACAATCTGGTAAAGTTTGGTAAATAATCGATGAAAAATGAAGACCCTATTGTTTTAACGAGCCAACATATAGCTTTTTAACTAAATCAAGGTCCATAACTCTGCTGTTGCTGGTCCGATCTGGCTGGTTTTCAAACTTGTTCGAGCTTTCATTGATATTAACGACATGTTAAAGATTGGTAAAGATCGGATGAAAAATGAAGGCCCTATCGTCTTAACGAGACAAAAGTTAACGACGGACGGACGACGGACAACGGACAACTCGGCATCCCATTCTGCTATGTAACTGGCACAAAATGAGTGCAATGAAAAGAAACTTTTGTGCATCCACAATGAAACTTCACACTCGTGCGAGCGCAACACAATGTCACACTCGTACAAGCACAATGAAATTTCACACTCGTGCAAGCACAATGAAAATTCACATTCGTGCGAGCACAATGAAACTTCACACTCGATGAAACTTCACTCGAGCGAGCACAATGAAACTTCACACTTGTGCAAGCAAAATGAAACTTCACACTCGATGAAACTTCACACTCGTGCGATAACAAAGAGACTTCACACTCGTGCAAGCCCAATGCAATTTCACACTCGTGCGAGCACAATGAAAACACAACCATGCCATACCATGCTTTCAATCTTGACAAATAAATATAAACAAATATAACATTAACGATCAGCCATGCTTGCTATTCCCACATTAGCATTACACCTAAGGCTATGTCGTGTTTAATTCATAACCTAAACAAACTTGTAATACACACCACAAGCATGATTTTTTATCAAAATACCGGTAGTTTTATAAATAACATGGAAGAAAATAAAGTAAAAAATAAAAAAAATTGTATACATCTTCACAGACTATATACATTGTACACTGTCATGTAAATAAATAGTTGCATACAAATACATGTAGATAGATGTTTTCGAAAAGTCTAAATGCTGGTAATATACAGAGAATTCTAACAACTACATGTATCAAAAACTCAAACCGACTTCACAGAAACAGAAGGTAACAGTATACAAACAAAGAGAGATAACTGTACTAACCTGATGCAGAGCTGGGCCCAGAACAGGTACCAGTAAACCGTTAAATATAAACTTGATAAGCTGGTCTATCGTCTTAGGTTGCTTGGCACTGGGCGATTCGTTGTCAGATAGTGTACGCTTCTTACTTCCAGGAAGGTGTCGTTCCTTGTAATGTTTTGTTGTTGTCAAGAGGTTTGAAAGGTCGACATCCTAAAAAAGACAGTTATGAGTTCATGTAATTTCAGATAAAAACAAGTGTGCACATTTGTTTTCCACTAACATATGGAAATAGTGTTTAAAGTTAAAGTTTAGTAAATCATTATGGTAACATTAATTTGATGACTTAATGACTTAATAACAAATCACCACAGCGGTGGTGTAATGAGTGTCCGTCTCGCATGCGGGAGGTCGTTGGTTCAAGCAGACTAGGTGGAGCATCACATTATGTGTATTAGGCTTGGTATTCTAGTGTGGCAATAACTGCTGTACTACAAAGTTGAGCATTGAAATCACTGCTAAAGAAAACACCGCCTGGCCGTCATGATATGACTAAAAGATTAAAAGTGCATTTAAACTCCATACATACTTCGTGAAGAGACAGTTCAAACAGATTATTTCCATTGTTTAATAACAAATCTGTGAGCCAAGTCAGCTGAAACAGATTACTTTCTCCATCAAACACATTGTTTTATTTAAACATCGCCAATCGAGATTTTTAAATAACCAACGAGACGAGACAGACTCTATTAAGGGCTTTTTACCCTTGTTTGCAGCGGCCTGTATAAGGCCATTTTCCCAACCAAATGTCTTTCAAAATATGCAGTTTTCCCCCTTTTTCAAACTTACCTATAGAAATTTCATTCCCCACTCATGGATTTTTTCTCCTAAGCCCTGACTTGTACATAATATACTCGCTTTCACAGTTCTGAATAATGTAATTTAAGATAAAAAACAAGTGTGCACATTTTTATTTCACTTATATTCATTTGTACTTTAGTCACTTCTGGATAAAAATTATTCAGAGTATCAGTTTAAATGGACCGTTTATGTCTAGCGCAGAGAATCTCTTCTGAAACACCATACATACAAAAAAGTCAAACGCGTATGGTGTCAGACCAGTCAGAAAGTTCTTCCGGGTCGTAGGGTGCTGAAATAGTTCCTTGAAAGAATCCAAAGTTTCTAGTTTGCATGTGTTTTTCCCAAGATTAGTTTCTATTTCAATGTTAAATCTAACCTGAGGTTAAAGTAGTATGTCAGTTGTCATGAATAGTAAGTATTTTACTGTGTTTGTCAGAATTATTTCTTTGGAGAGTATGAGCACAGAGGTTAGGTAGAGATGTGGTTTGACAAATACGCATAGTGTGAATGAATGACGTCAAATGTTGAAAAACTGAATAAAAGTGTATTTAAGCGATCGAATGTTGTGGAACTTGTGACCGATCTCCAAATATAGCCTATATTGCACTGTGTTATATATGCACAGATTGAAAGAAGAATTTATTTTGAGTCGATTAGTATTACAAAATTTACCTGCCACGATGAAATATCTCAGATTATCCAAATTTATCACGAATATATTCACATATTTCCGAATTATCGAAAGTTACCGCCATCTTGTTTGAAATTCTTACTCAGAGTTCCATGCACATATTAGTTCACCGTACGAAACCTACCATCCACCATCGATAGAATATAATAGAACCGTTTATTGCTACAATCATGGCATATAAACGTAAAACATTGTGTAGTGTGTTTAAAATACACATATTTCATGCCGATTTAAAAGTAATACTTTTGTTATATTTAGGCAAAAAAAAATAGGTGTGTTTCCTATTGCATTCTCTAAAAAAATAGGGTAGGTCGGTAGGCTTTTTTTTTTTTTTGGAGCAAGATATTCTGAGATTCTTATAATATGTATAAATTATCCCACAAACCCAATACAAGTTGATGATAAAACTGAAAGTGTCTCTGTGATGTCAGTTTATCTCGATATATTGTGATAAATCATTGTTCAGAACAAATTTAATTTTCTTTTTTTTTCTTTTTTTTTTTTCATAAAAAGTTTTAGGGTCGGCCCCTTAAAAATAGGGTCGGTCGCGCCACCGGAAACACAGAATTTTTTTATGCTGGTTTACAGTATTGTTAAAATTATTCGTTTTATTCGTTTATTATTTTAAAAGACTCTTCATTATTCTTAAATCGTAATAAAGAGAATATAAAAGAGTATGATAATGGACCTTTGGAAACAGCCGAGCACGACACATACGAAATATTGCAGTCTCGGTTTGATTGAGACTGTTCATGAGCGGTAGTGATATATGCTAGAATCAACGGTACAGAATTTTAACCATCCCGAAGAAGGCAAATATATGGCGGTGGATATAGCAATATTTGTGTCTTTATTCCATCCCCTATATCCAGCGGCGTATGGTCACAGGATCTAATAAAATTGTATGCCCCGAAGAGCGAAATAAACAAAAAATAATTCAGTTGGGAGCAGCGGTTATGAAGCCTGCGTATCATAAGTAACAGCCAAAAGACTAAATTAAAAAGCAGACAACATATCCTATGAGTGGTTAAACAATACACAGAGCCTTTTATCGGCCGAAGTAGTGGAACCACCGAATCGAAAATTAAGTAAGAAAACAAAAGAAATTGAAAAAGTACCACCGATCACTAAATATAAGTATCGGGCTCAGCGATCTCCAAAGATCGAATGAATAACAGTACTGATTGCAAAACTGCTAATTTTCATAAAACATATGAAAATTAGCAGTTTGGTAAAGATCCGAATAATAATAATGAAGGTGCAAGACTCGCCACAAGGCAAAAGTTAGCGGACGACGACGGGTGACTGACAACTCGCCATCCCATAAACTCTGTGGTGTGTGTGGGGGGGGGGGGGGGGTCAAAGCCATATAACGGCAAATATTCGATAGGCTAAGCCTAAAAGAAAGTGTACAACAACAACGACAACACGCACATGGAAAGTCAATTTAAACATCTATTCCATACACTGCACACACACTATCTCTAAATTAAAAGATTGTTTGTTTGCAGTTTGCGACCGACCCACGGCAAATCCATCGACCCAAACAATTGTTTCTAATTATTTTTATTTTTTTTCCAATTATTTAGGGAAGTTTCATAATGCTCTGATATATTGGATGCTTGGAAATAATCTCTGCTGCTATAGTAAATTGAAAGCGTCTACATGACTGACTTTGTGAGTGAGAAAACTGTGAGGATTGTGTCTGCGAAAAGGACACTTGAAGAGAATATTGTTCTTTGCAGTAACGTAAACTGAGAAGTGAAATTGACCTTTGAACTTGGAAATTTTATGCGTGGAAACAATATTTTGGGTAAAGTGTATATCTCTGCAAATTAATAATGTTATTTTCGGGCAAGTCATTGTCTAGCCCAAACTAAATTTCTACATGCCCCGGGCAAATACTAATTTGATCATATTTTTCAAATATTTCTAAGGCGCCATATAACCTATCATGTGTTGGTGCGCCTTAAAACCCAATTAAATTCAAATATTTCTAATGATGTGCGAATATTCAATTATTTATTTTAGATGTAATATAAAAATAGTGTAGATTGTATGCACTGGATTTGATGTTCATATCTTGTACCAAACAAAAGATTTTGTCATTTGAAACATTACTTCGAAAAAGCTGGCATCGAGCAATGTTAATAGTTACTAAATCTGTTTCATGTGTCCATAAATGAACATTTGATCAATGTGTTGCATGTTCTGTTAATATTTAACTAAACCCTTTTAATAAAAAACGCCATGGATAATGCTAGTGAAGCACACGATATTTGCATGCCGTCGATGGGAATGCGTTAATAATAAGAATGTGTTAAAGGCGTTGATGCACCATTTTCAAACAATGTTTATTTTAAAGGGCTCTGAAAAACTTGAAAAAAGCTGAAAGAATTATCAAAATGCCATGACAAATTAAAGAGATATGACCTATTGAAAATTTGCAAAGAACATAAATGGAGGCGGCCATATTTAAACGATGACGTCATCGCGCCTCTTTACCATTTCTGGCATATTGATAAACTATATTGTATAGCAAAGAAAATAACTGCAAATTGATTAAAAATAAATATACAGATGCAAAATGAATAAATTGTATGCTTATTTTTCATTTGCAATGATTTTCTTTGCTTTAAACGACATTTTGCCAATATGCCATATATGGTAGAAAGGCGCGATGACGTCATCGTCAAATATGGCTGCCTCCATTTATGTTTCTTTGCAAAGTTTCAATAATTCATATTTCCTTTATCTTTCATTGCATTTTGATAATTCTTTCAGCTTTTTTCAAGTTTTTCAGAGCCCTTTAAAATAAACATTGTTTGAAAATGGTGCATCAACCCCTTTAAACAAATCCCTACCTACCGACCCACCCCTAAAAGACATGGGTCGAAAACTGCAAACAAACAATTATTTAATGGTGGCCTTACTAAATGTCACTGTATTATTAACTCCACATCTCCGTATATTCCACATAAATGTCACTGTCTTTTTATTCTTAACCCTTATTTACACCTCCGTAAAACACAGTATATATGCGCATTTACATCCAAATAAAGTCACTATATTTACATTATTGCTGCTCTAAAATACACTTTTAAACACAAACATCTATATCAACCCCATTAACATCCACCTACATTTACGGTATTCATTATCTCCGTATATTCGGAGGCGCAACTTTTATAAAATAATTTGAGTGTTTTTTCAGCCACCTTAAGGTGACCCATTTAATCTCCCAGTCAAAGGTGGGACAAAGGTCGTAAAAAAAAAGAAGCTCCATCAAACATACAATTTGTTTTTATAAAACACAAGTTCCATCCGCTCGCCTTTTTGGTGGGGAGGGTGGGGCGCAACTTTTACAAAATAAATATAGAATAATTACTTAATTTAACATAAATTTTCATATTTTACAGAATTTTTAATGGATGTCCCCTGAATGCACCCGTAAACTCACCCCACCCCCTACGCACGAAATGAAATGAACGTAACATACCAAAATAAACAAGCTTAAGTTAGGTCATGGACATACATTAGGTCTATAGTTACTGTGCATTTCAGGGCACCTTTGGTTTGAATATGAATCGAGATTTTTTGTTATTACTTTCTATATGTTGTAATGTATGATAAAATGAAAACGGACGCTCCTGAATCTGTTTTCAATCTACGTGTAGCCATCCTCTAAGCTTCGAAAAGCGAAAAAATCATTTGGACCCCCATGTTTAGATGTTATTGTATTGAGAGCCGAAATCCAAAATGGCGACGGCGGAACATTCCATTTTCCTAGGGTAGGGTGAATTGAAAAATCAGTTAACCAACAATGGTGTAAATAACAAAATATAAATGCAGTATATTATTTACCTACCCTTTATTTGCTAGCTATAATGGTTTTCATTTCAAAATAAAGGATAAGTATGAATGAATCCCGGAGGTGCAGAACATTGAACAACAACACTACCCTGCATAACCTACGTTTTACTTGGTTAATCCGAACCCTAGAAACAGTCATGCGCAGACCACACTTTCTAACAAGAGGTCAATGACCTTGAAGCTCTACTGATAGTTTTTTCCTGTGAGGTTTCATGAAAATCCGTCAAGTAGTTTAAGAGGAGTAGTCGTTACAAGTTTTCATTATATAACTCTATGTAAACAAAGACGGCCGCTGGCGGCAATGTTTAACGTCAAATCAAAATATTTTTTAACAAGGATCAACATCATGTCATACTAATCATTTTAGAAAAAGTCCCACATCAATATCACTTATAGTTTTCAAGAAGTAGTCGCTACAAAATTGTATTTTGAAAATCTATTTTTAGCAGTATAGGCCATCTTGAATTTTTGGCAGACCTGAAATTATGCTAGGATCAATAAAACACCAAGAGCAATATTTCTGTGAAGTTTCATGAAAATCCGTTGAGTAGTTACAAAGCAGTAGTTGCTAAAACTTTTTACTAGATAACTCTATGTAAACAAAGTATGATAATGTACCTTTGGAAACAGCCGAGCACAACACATACGAAATATTGCAGTCTCGGTTTGATTGAGACTGTTCATGAGCGGTAGTGAAATATGCTAGCTACCGCTCACGCCCTCTAGCCCCGGGTTAAGCAAAACTCAATATTCCTGAAATCAACAGTACACAATGTTAACCATCCCGAAGATGGCATGCATACGGCAGTGGACATGGCCGCTGAAATGTTTAACATCGAATCAAAACCATTTTTGATTAGAACCAACATCATGTCATGCTGATGTTTTTAGAAAAAGTCCCATATCAATATCACTCATAGTTTTCAAGACGTAGTCATTACAAACTTGCTTTTTTGAAATCTATTCTTAACCGTAGCGGCCATCTTGAATTTCTGGCCGATCTGAAGTTTTGCTAGGATCAATTAGACATGAAGAGCAACATTTTTGTGAAGTTTCATGAAAATCCGTCATGTAGTTCAGAGTAGTAGTCGCTACAAGTTTTCGTTATATAACTCTATGTAAACAAAGATGGCCGCTGGAGGCCATGTTTAACGTCGCATCAAAATAATTTTCGACAAGGACAAACATCATTCCATACTGATCATTTTAGAAAAAGTCCCATATCAATATCACTCATAGTTTCAAGAGGTAGTCACTATAAACTTGTTTTTTTGAAAAATATTTTTAGCCGTGGCGGCCATCTTGAACTTCCGGCCAACCTGAAGTTTTGTTAGGATCAATAAGACATCAAGAGCAACATTCCTGTAAAGTTTCATGAAAATCCATCAAGTAGTTTCAGAGGTGTATTCGCTAAACCTTTTCATTATATAACTCTATGTAAACAAAGATGGCCGCTGGCGGCCATGTTTAACGTCGCATCAAAATAATTTTTGATAAGGACCAACATCATTCCATACTGATCATTTTAGAAAAAGTTGCATATCAATATCACTCATAGTTTTCAAGAAGTAGTCACTACAAACTTGTTTTTTGAAATCTATTTTTAGCCTTGGCGGCCATCTTGAATTTCTGGCCGATGTGAAGTTTTTCTAGTGTCAATCAGACATGAAGAGCAACATTCGTGTGAAGTTTCATGAAAATCCGTGTAGTAGTTTCAAAGGAGTAGTCGCTACAAGTTTTCATTATATAACTCTATGTAAACAAAGATGGCCGCTGGCGGCCATGTTTAACGTCGCATCAAAATAATTTTCGACAAGGATCAACATCATTCCATACAGATTATTTTAGAAAAAGTTCCATATCAATATCACTAATAGTTTTTTAGAAGTACTCGATACAAAAATGACTTTTGAAAATCTATTTTTAGCTGTGGTGGCCATGTTGAATTTCCGACCAACCTGAAATGTTACTAGGATCATTTAGACATCAAGAGCAATATTCCTGTGAAGTTTCATGGAAATCCGTCGAGTAGTTTTAGAGGGGTAGTCGCTACACATTTTTACTCAATTACTCTATGTAAACAAAGATGGCCACTGGCAGCCATGTTTAACGTCGAATCAGAACAATTTTCAACAAGGACCAACATCATGTCATGTTGATCATTTTAAAAAAAGTCCCATATCAATATCACTTTAGAGTTTTCAAGAAGTAGTCGCTACAAATTTGTTTTTTAAATATCTATTTTTAGATTTGGTGGCCATCTTGGATTCACATCAACATAAATTTTTGCTAGGATAAACTAGATTTCATGGGCAACATTTCTGTAAAGTTTCGTGAAAATCCATTTATTAGTTTCAGAGGAGTAGTCGCTTCAATACAAAGTTTACGGACAAACAGACGGACGACGCCGCACCACGGCATAAGCTCTGCTGATCTCTGATGAGTAGAGCTGAAAATAATGCCGCCATGTTTTTTTAATTTTTACAATGTAAACAATGGGGTGAAAATGAATTTTAGGCTTTGTGAAGCATACCGGATGGCTATGGCAAGATTGTAAATAGATCCGGGAGCGTCTATTTTCATTCCATCTAACCATATCAGGTATGAAAACATATAGTAAGTAATAAAAAAAAAAAATTCATATTTGAAGCACAGGCACCCTGAAATGCAGAGTACTGAATATTTTTGGTCGCCATATCACACCCGATTACCGGCAGCCGTAGGCACAGTTCGGCAGCCGTAGGCACAGTTGCCGGTAAAAAAAAACAAGTTTCAAAAGGGTAAATAAATCTAGTTTTATGACTTGTTAGCCTTAAACTATTAGAAAAGTGAATCGGCCATTTTAATTTGGAAGAAATGTTGTGTATGTCACCTGATTCCCGTGAAATTTGAACCCATATTATGCGAGTTACGGTAGGTAAAATGTTGAAATTAAGCTAAGAAATGTGATTGTAGAAAGTTAGAGACCTGGTACTTAGTAAATAGTAAAGTTTAAGAGATTTCAGACATACTGCCATAAAATATAATCTTTCCTGAATAAGCAGTCCAAATTTTAGCCCACAGAACATTTTCTTAAAATAATTGTGTGGTTTTAAACAGACCGGGTATTGAAAAATGGCAAGAGTACGGTACAGTTCCGTTATTTATTGGCGGGTAGCTAGTACAGTTCCGAAAAATGGCAGGCGTATGGTACAGTTCCAAAAACATCGGACGCTAAAGTCTTTTCTCCTTTGGTATCGTAGTGTAATTTCGAAAACACTAATGAAGAAGTACTGTATATAGAATTATATACATCTTTGGTCCTTACATAAACGTTTATGAAAACCCACCAACCGTAGGGAAATGCGAATATAGGCTCGTTTGAACCTTCATTCCGACGGTACAGTACAGAGAAAGACACGTTTTAATAACAATCGTATGCTGTGCAGAGTTACGTCCCCTTTTTATAATTCACAATATATGATAACAGGCGTTTGGTATTTAGATGTTTTGGAATAGATTGCTTAATTTTAATTGTTGCATAGCTGAACACATCACATTATTTACGTTTTAATTAAGGCCACTCTATATAACTTAATGTATCTGAATCAAACGTCTACTGATATATAGGACACGCAGATAAATCAATAATGTAGTCGCTCAAAAGTGTACTTAACTCAAAAAGTAATAATCATAGGACAGTATTTAAAGTTGGTATCAAATTGTAACGGATATAGCGCAGATACCCACGAAAATTCAAAGTTGACACTTGCAGACATTCAAACTTTTTTGCTTTGGTCAGACGAAATACTAGTACATATCTATTGTCTAAATAAAAGTTTGGTGTCTGAATTTCCCAAAAATGTCTTCATCGGCAAAATCAGAATATCTATCATAAAGGTGTGACCACTTTAAGTGTACCTAATTAGCTTAAATGTTAGCTTAAACATGCTCATTAGGCAACTTTAAATGGTCATAATTAAATGACACATAATCTCATTTGATTAATGATGACATTTTTGTAAAGCCCTGTTATTGCTCTTTACTAAGCATAAAGTATATTTTGCGTTACCATGGGTATCTTTTGAGCGACTACATTATTGGTTTATATGCGTGTCCTATATATCAGTAGACGTTTGATTCAGATACATTAAGTTACATATAGTGGCCTTAAAACGTAATTAATGTGATGTGTTTAAATATGCAATAATTAAAATTAAGCAATCTATTCCAAAACATCTTAATACCAAACGCCTGTTATCATAAATGGTGAAGTATAAAAAGGGAACGTAACTCAGCACAACATACGATTGTTATTAAAACTTGTCTTTCTCTGTACTGTACCGTCGGAATGAAGCTTCAAACGAGCCTATATTCACATTTCCCTACGGTTGGTGGGTTTTCTTAAACGTTCATGGAAGGAACAAAGATGTATATAATTCTATATACAGTACTTCTGTACAGTGTCTTTTTAAAAATATTACAATTTCGCAAAAGTATTTTTCGAAAGATATATCCCTTTAAAATAATGCAAGTGTATCATGTGCTCCGTAAATATTTATTTTCCAACATAAAAAAAAATAAAAAAATAAAAAAATAAAAAATTCTCAGAGCTAGATTTTTTTTTTATCATATAATAATTTTGAAATTTGAAGTTTTAAATGTATCAAATTATCGATGTTTTTGTTTCGATATAGACATTCCGGTGTGCAAAACGGATATATTCAATTTGCACTGCCTCGTTTTCGCAAACACATATCACTGTGCATACTTCCAAGTTGAACAAGCCTTTCGCCATCAGGGCCTCCTCTGGCCAATTTTTTTCTTGCGCCACCACTTGCGCGAAATGAAAATAACTGGAGCCAAATTGGTGAAATTGGAGCCATTTGGCTCTGCCATTTGGCTCTAATGGCCTGAGCCATATTTCTTCTCGAGTTGTATGTATATTTTTAAATGTGTTTGTTAACGGAGCATAGTACACGGTGATAGGGAACAGATCAATTAGTTATATGTGATTTATTCATTTAGAATGATATTGTTACACATAGTTTATTTTTAAAAAAATAATATTGTATGCATGAAGTGTTGCAAGCAAAAGTCTGTGTTTTTTAAAGTCAGGCGTTTTCCCCAGGATTTTTTTAAAGGAGGGATGGCATGTTTGGGTTGAAGTGGATTAGGGCACGGGAACGTGGGGTTGGAGCGGTCTCACCCCTTCCTGCTTTAATTTTTTTTTTAAATTTTGGTTGAAAATAAGAGATTCGGTTTATATCTGGTACACTGTTTTCTAGTTTTTGGTGAACTCCAGATGCAGACACCTCACAATTATGATTGTCGGGAATCAAAACGAACACAAAACAAATGTCACGAGGATCTTGTCAATCATGTGAAATATGTAAATTAACGAGGTGTTAATTTGTATTTCATTTGTTAGAACCTGATGGGGCTAGATATGATTCAGCCGTGTAGCTATGGTTGGAAGGTGTTGCATGACATACTTGATTACCCCCAACAGACTTGATTATATCCGAGGCGAAAACGACAGTCATCAGTTGTTATTTAGGGATTAAGTTACCGGAACAGTAAAGGTTATCAGCTTTGAAACATCATCATTAATGTCAGGATCATTACGAGCACGGCATTATAGTTTTATCTCTTCCGTATTAATCTTTGTAGCAGTTTATTAATCCATGGGAAACTCGCTTTGAGATAAACCTGTCAATAGCAGTCAGTAGCTTGTCTTTAAAGTTAGTCCACAAGTCATCTACTGGTATTTCATCAAGATATTTTGAATGGCATACGAGATACAGTTTCATATGGTCTCTTAAGTCCATCCATATCTGCCCTATAATAGAGACATATTTTCATGGATTCTGCCTTACTCACTTAGCTTTAATGTCGTATTCAATATGAATGATGCCATGTTCAGAGGACAGTGGAGGCAAGCCTTTTTTTCTGTTCACTCGGAACGGCTTATTTGTCAGAAGTATGTCAATTGTGCTCGTACCTGTTTGGTGGGATATAAACAACCTGTGTTAGGCAGGGTTCCAAGGCACATACTTCGCTTGTGGGGCAACATATATGTGTAAGAATTGACCAAAACAACACAGAAATATGTAAACAAAAATATATATATAAATATTCTAGTTTCGAGTGTGTGTGTGGGGGATGGGTGTGGCGGAGGAGGGGGGGGCAGGGGTGAGGGGGCAACATGTGTAAGGGGGGGGCAACATATATGTGTAAGAATTGACCAAAACAACACAGAAATATGTAAAAAAAAATATATATAAATATTCTAGTTTCGAGTGTGTGGTGGGAAGATGGGTGTGGCAGAGGAGGGGGGCAGGGGTGAGAGGGCAACATGTGTAAGGGGAGGGAGCGTAATCGAACAAAACAACACAGAAATATGTAAAAAAAAAAAAAAAAAAAAATAGTTTCAACTGGGGTGGGGAGGTGGGGGATAGGCGGGGGTGGGGGGATAGGCGGGGGTGGGAGGGGCAACATATATGTGTAAGAATCGACCAAAACAACACAGAAATATGTAAAAAAAGGGGGAAAAAAGTTAAAAAAAGTAAAAAAAAAAAAATGGGTCTGTGGGGGTGGGGGAGTGGGGGCTTGGGGGGAGGAGGGAGCCCATGCCCCAATATGAGTGAAGTAAGATGCATTATGCTATAAGAAATCCCAAACCAAATTTATAGATATATACATGTTTACATGCAAACCTAGATCTGCCTTTATTGCACATTTTATGGCTCATCACAATTTGGGTTCAATGGGAGCCCAGAATTTGCAGAAGACAAAATTACTTACACAGCCTTTTACAACATACTATAAGGAAACCAATTCCAAAATTTAGTTCAGCTAGGACAAGAAATGCAAGAGATATAGACCTGTAAACACAGCTTACATGCAAAATGTGATGTGAAACAGACACACTTTAAGGGCTATCAGAATTTGGGTTCCATGGGAGCCCAGGGGTTACAGGAACCAAAATTACTTAAACAGCCCTTAAGATAATGCTATAAGAAAGCTAATGGCCAAATCTGATTGTGCTAGGGTAAGAATTGTAAGAGATATAGACTTGTAAACACAGCTTACACGCAAAATTTGTGAAATGGGACATATTTTATAATCTGGGTTCCATGGGAGCCCAAGGGTTACAGGAACCAAAATTGTTTATGCAGCCCTTAAGATAATGCTATAAGGAAGCCCATGGCCAAATATAGTTTTGTTAGGACAAGAAATGTAAGAGATATAGACTTGTAAACACAGCTTGCACGCAAACCTTGATGTGGGACGCCGACGCCAACGCCGGGTGATTACATAAGCTCTCTTATTCTTCGAATAGTCGAGCTAATGACAAAATTCAACCAGATTTTGGTGGAAGCATAAAATGAATAGGGAGTTTATTCACTAAATTGCATGATGCAAATGGCGACCAAATGGTAACTAGGACACATGGCATAGTTTAAATCATGCAAGGTTGAAAACACCCTATATATTTTCGGCCAATATCTAGGAAATCTGGACTGAATTATGGTGTAATCTACCAAGATACATGCTACAGTACACTTTAGTTAATCTTACCAGTATGTAAATTTATTTCATTGGTAATATTGATTGATTGAATTGGATTTTATAGTCGCACCGACACCTACGGTCATATGGCGACTTTCCAGCTTCCATTGGTGGAGGAAGACTCCAGGTGCCCCTCCGGGCAATCGTTCGTGCACGGGCGGCCACCTGGGTAGAACCACCGACGTTCCGCAAGCCAGCTGGATAGCTTCCTCACATAAAGATTACTAGGCCCCTGAGGGATCGAACCTACAGCGGTGAGGGGCAAGTGATTTCAAGTCAGAGACGTTAACCACTCGGCCACGGACGCCCCCTGGTAAAATGAACTTAACTGTTTTAATGCAAGAGGGTGAAAATAATGACACATGATAACTAGTGACTTTATTCATTTACCATGAAGATCATGAACACACATAATTCCACCTACACCTCTCCCTAATGCTTGCATGTTGAATTTCACCTACACCTCTCCCTAATGCTCGCATGCGTGACAAACATGTGCAATTCTATGACACTAGTTACTTACACACGCTTCAATATTTCATTGAGATGGGCTTATTGTCGATTACTTCAAACATTTCAGAATGTGATCGGCAGTTATGTTTGATTCTCATCTATTTACAGACATCAGTCAAACGTTATGTCCGTACACACACAACACCGTCAATACGTAACGGACGTCATCATTATGTAAACTTTCTTTGCTAAGATCAATTGTTTTCTGGAATTTTGTTGAATAAAATATAATTTTGATACAATTGTGGAGATAAAATAAATTTCCAGAAAGCATCAATCTTGAAGTGATCTCTGCTATGCCCTTGCCGAATATTATAATTAAACACTCAGAAATTAAAAGCTTTATTCCAATACAGAATAATATATTTGTCCAAAAAGTGACGGATGTTATACTTTACATTTAGCTGAGAAGCGCCCCCATGTCAATGTAAAGATTATTTGTTCGAAGTTACCGCGAACACATTTGCCATGGATGTAGAACAATGGCATCATGGCGTAACAGCGGTGAAAAATCGTAGAAAATCAAAACCTGTTAAAAACACTTCAGTTCTAATAGCCACGAAGGGCTTTGGAGCATAGTGGATGGGGAAGGTTTATTTTTTATCATAAATTCAGACCAAAATGTAACAAAGACAATTTCATTCATGAACATTTAATAACATATAATAATTACAATTTTCAATGCAAACTGTAGTGTTAATATGGTGGGAAGACGCGGTAATGAATGTAAAATTGTGGCGTTAGCGAATTTCTGGAATTTTCGCGAATATACGATACGTTTGTAACGGCTATTATAACTTACACGCAATAATAATCAGAACGAATGATATAATTTAATAAAAGGAACGTTTAATTACATTCACGCACGTTCCAACCAACGAAAACCATCGTGAAATGTACGTAAATGCACTTTTCTCTGGCAAATGTTTATGGGATCCGCATACTTACAATAGGGCGTCCTGTTTTAAAATTGGGTTGGGGATAAAAGCCGTGTTATGCAAGTATCGTACCTTTGACGGTTCGTACCCAGGTAAATAGGCGATTCGTACTGTGGCCATTGGACGTTTCCTACCCGGGCCATTGTACGTTTCGTCAGGGAGTAACTACACTTACTGGTTTCGTATTGCAGTTTATGTTCTGTTTATAAATCTTGTAGTTTTTACATTTATTACTAAAGGGACACACCTTAATCATGAAGTTTCTATCAAGCATTTACATAAAATTCATGGTAAAATATTATTAACAGTTGCCTTGAATTTTTGTGTTTCTTGCTTTTTTAGTCAACATAACCTCTCAATCTGTGAATATAATTCATCACAAATCTAATAATTATGTGTGTAGATGTGGTTTCCTTAATTTTTATCTAGTTTTAGACATGTTGGCCATCTTGGAAAACTGGCCGCCACAAGCCATGGTGGCCATGTTGGACAACTGGTGGCTGCGAAAAACACAAATCTGAGGCGCACTATCCCAAAGATCATTGTGATAAAGTTTCAACAAAATCCTTCAGGAAGTTTCAGAGAAGATGTCAATTTTAGCCTTTTCCTATATAACTCTGTGTAAAATTTAGGTCGTCGTGGCGGCCATCTTGAATATTCGACAATACAAAAAACACAAAATTGTTTTTTTTATTTCTTTCCGCTTTTAATTTCTCTTTAATAAAAAAGGCCTAATTTATTTATAGTTTTACATTCAGATTAGAATTACTGTAGGCATATATTTTTCAAAAATCATAATTTTTTAGTGGAAAGAGATTTTTTTATTTGTTTTTTGGTTTTGTGATCAGGAAATAAAGCTCAATATGAATAGTTATGTTTGATATATGTCAACAAATTAAAAAATGTAATTACGATATGAGGTTGTTTTTCATATGGTGGAATTTGCAGAAGCCGGAGCAACAACAGCATAAACGATTTAAGGACAAGACGCGATTGAAGACAAACAACAAACGAAGTATTCTATCAAATAGATTCAATTCATAAAACATTCCAATGCCGATGAAAATAATAAATAATGAACCATGTGAATTTCATACTCATAGCCAACGTTGATCAAGCAAAGATCATTTCTGTCAAATAATTTTTAAATCAGACAATTACTTTCTAACGAACAGATTTTCAAAATATTTACTATGGGCTACATATCAGGAAATCTTGCCCCGCCCCTGGCGGCCATGTTATTCAACAAATCAACATGGTTTGAACCTTGGCTTGGACGTTGACTCTATTATCAATTCTGCAAAGTTTTCTCTAAATACATATAGGGAAAAGTGACCACGCCCTTTGGCAGCCATGTTTTTTGACGAATCCAAATAATTTGAACAATCTTGGTAGAGAGTCACCCAAGGAACATTTGTGTGAAATTATTTTGAAATCCAAACAGCAGTTTCAGAAAAGAAGATGTTTTCAACTTTTTATATAATATACATATAATGAGAAAAGGCCACGCCCCTGTGGCGGCCATGTTTTTTGACCGATCCAAATAATTTGAACAACTATGAAAGGCAATCCCTAACATTTCTGTGAAAGAATTTTCAAAATCAGACCAGCGGTTTCAGAGAAGATTTTTTAAGGTTTTTCAACATGGTTGCCATGGAAACCAAATCCCTTGGCACAATGCCAAAATTTGAACAACTTTGCTTTCCCCTGACCCAAGAATGCTTCCTGTGAAGTTTCAATGAAATTGGACCAATGGTTTCTGAGGAGATGTTTAACGAGGAAAAAGTTAACGGACGACAGACAGACGACAGACAGACGACAGACAGACGACGGACAACTCGCCATAGCATAAGCTCTGTTGACTAATAAAAATAAAATAAAAAAATAAAAAAGAAATTAAAATTGAAAAAAAAAATAAAAAAAAAATATATACAGTATATCAAAAATTTAAGAAAAAAATAAACAAATGAAGGCCCTATCGTATGACGAGGCAAATATTATCATTTTTAACAAAATCAAGGGTCATAACTCCGCTGTTACTGGTCCGATCTGGCTGGTTTTCAAACTTGACCGAGCTTTCATTGACAAAACTGTAACCCCGGGGCGGGGACAGATGTGACCCCAGGGTGACCATTTGAACAAACTTGGAAAAGGACCATAAGCTTATAATAAATGTAAAATATCAAACCTCTGGCTCTTGTAGTTTCCGAGAAGAAGATTTTTAAAAACAAATCCTATATAAGTCTGTGTAAAACTGTGACCCTTGGGGCGGGGCCAAATGTGACCCCAGGGTCACCATTTGAACAAACTTGGAAAAAGACCATAAGCTAAAGATAAATGTAAAATATCAAACCTCTGGCTCTTGTAGTTTCCGAGAAGAAGATTTTTAAAAACAAATCCTATATAAGTCTATGTAAAATTATGACCCTCGGGGCGGGGAAAATTTGACCCCAGAGTCACCATTTGAACAAACTTAGTAGAGGATCATAAGCTGAAGCTACATGTAATACATGAGAGCTCTGTGCCATGTGGTTCTAGAAAAGAAGTTTTTTTTCAGTTTGTCCCTATACAAGCCTATGTAAAACTGTGACCCCAAGGTGATGCCAAATGTGACCCCTGGGTCACCATTTGAACAAACTTGGTAGAGGATCACAAGCTTATAGTAAATATATTAAACCTCTGGCTCTTGCAGTTTCAGAGAAGAAGATTTTTTAAGTTTTTCCCTATACATGTCTATGTAAAACATGTGACCCTTGGGGCGGGGCCAAATGTGACCTGAGGGTCACCAGTTGAACAAATTTGGTAAAGGACCATAAGCTTATAGTACATGCAAAATATCAAACCTCTGGCTGTTGTAGTTTCCGAGAAGAAGATTTTTGGTCAAAATTAGCCAAGCGGTTTCTGAGGAGAAGTCGTTTGAAGAAAAGTTAATGGACGACAAACAGACGACAGACGACAGACGACGGACGACAGACAACACACCATCCCATAAGCTCTGCTGGCCCTTGCAAAAGAAAGTGAAGTTTAGACAATTATACTATGTGGACTTGCTATGAAGTTTGTGAAGCACTCATCTTCCTATTAGATAATATTTTCGTCAGGTATGGTACCACCGTTTATAGACAAATTGTTGGTATCCCTATGGGTACGAACTGTGCACCACTTGTCGCAGATTTGTTTTTAATTTGCTATGAAAGGGATTTCATGTTGAGTCTTCACCAGATAACCAGGCAGATGTTATTGAAGCTTTTAATGACACCTCTCGGTATCTGGATGACATACTGAACATTGACAACCCTTTCTTTCCAACTATGGTTCATAGTATTTATCCTAAAGAACTTCGGCTAAATAAAGAAAATATATCTGATAATAACGCTTCTTTTCTTGATTTAGATCTCTCGATTGAAAATGGTAAAATAATTAGCAAAATCTATGACAAGAGAGATGATTTTAATTTTGACATTGTTAATTATCCCCACTTGGATGGGAATGTTCCCCGAGCAACTTCTTATGGGGTGTATCTGTCTCAACTTATTCGTTTTTCTAGAGCTTGTACTCGCGTTGAGGACTTTAATATTCGTAATCTTTGTATAACTAAAAATTTACTCAATCAGGGTTACCGTTACCATAAACTTCGTAAAACCTTTGCAAAATTTTATTATCGTAACCCTGATCTTCCTTCCAAATATAAATGTAATTTAAGGACTCTTCTGCGACAAGGACTATCACAACCTGACTTCTATGGTGATGTGATTTATAAACTTCGTAAGATTCTTGGTCATGATCACTTTCATACTATCTTTGTTAAACTTGTTAAAAAGTTTATCAAAAGAGGTTATGACCCTATCATTTTGCAACGTACTGCATGCTTGGTGGTGGATCCTTTTACAGTTCGCCACTATGCTTTCCTCTTTAATTGTACGATGACTAGACAGGCTGTGGACCCTGTGATGACGCCTACCTAAAGCCCATTGGGACGGTGGCGTTTGATGTTTGTCCATGATCTTTCTTGTCGTGCCCTTAATGGTTTATTCTCTTACTGCTCTGGCTTCTGCAAAGTCATTGAGTACCTTCATTGTGGCTTTCTATGCTATTGTTTTTTTGTATTATATTTACACGAGCATATTTGTGTTTTACTTATATTGCCTGTTGATGCTGCCTTGTTGGTTAGAGATTAGATCATGGCGGGGATTTCTTTATTTACACTGCCCTGTTTTAATGGGATGACAGTAGGGTAAGTGTGAGGTTTGGTGCACCCTAGAACCGGTTTAAACCCCCAGTGGCCTACTTTGCCACTGACCATTCCAAGGCGGTAGCCCTATTGTCAACCCTTTTGTGTTTGTGATGTCGTTTGCATTTTTTATTACTTTTGTCTTTTCGTTTGTTTGTTTGCGTGTTTTTTTTTGTGTTTTGTGGTTGACTGTCGTCCTTGAATGCTGCTTTTCCTGTCCGATATTTTTATCCTTTTTTGAGTTTTGTTTAGATTAAATTATATAAACATTTTTAGAAATACATTGACAAATTCCTGTCATGTTTGGTACCAAAGATTTTATCATTCCAGTACTAATATCATGTTGCCAAACTCACATGGGTCATACTGTAAACTTAAAGATTCATACACATAGGTACTTGTACTATGAGCTAGAGATGTTTAGCCAAACACATTCAAGTATATGCCAATAATAAAAATAGTTATGCCTGACATTATATGAAACAATAATTAATATGTTAATTACTGAAGTCCCCCTAACAAAAAACCATGTTGCATAGGCTATATAAAGTGATTATTAAGCAACAGGTTCATACTTCTAGTCTTACCTATGATTTACACTTGACCATTTACAATATATCCAGAAGGAATACATATTGCCTGATATCATGGAGAAAAACAACAAACAAGACAATGTGGTTCGGCTAATACACTTTATTTTATAAATTTTATTATTTTTAAATTAACATAACTATGGTGGTATACTCCACCAAAACAAGTATGTATTATATCACAATTAGCTTTCAAATTGCCCTTGTTGAGTTCATACAAATGTAGGTTCATAGTCAATAGTTGCACTGTGCACTTGCTTATTTTTGACAGGTCTTGTAGAATTCTGTCCAAATGGAGGCCTGTAGTTCACTGGACTGGTCCTCCATTGAAATATTCTGCAATAATCTTCATGTTGTTTCCTGCTGGAAATGTATAAAAAAAAGTGCTGCATATAAAACATAAACTGCAATGAAAGCACCAAGAGAACTTCACCATTTTATGTAGTGCATATACAAATATTCCAGCTGTGAACAATATCATAACACAATAAATCATGAATACAAGCCCACCTGTGTTCAGATTCAAAGGTGTTATAAATGACAACACTTGGAGTTTGTTGAAAAAAACATCAATTTTTAAAGTAATCTGATTAAAAGGCCATCACATGCCAAAATGAATCAGAAATCATGAGAATATGACTATGTTGGCCTATTATTTTATTTTCATAGTCACCTTTTTCTATTGAACCAATTTAGTACATTTATTTGGCTCAATTATATGCATTTATATGCAAATACTAAAAATAAAACATCTTTACACCCTACAATACATGGAAAACATATAATTATAGTGATTATATGACATCAAACTAATGACATACAAACATAGAACTTACAGTATTTCCAAAAACATGAAGTCATAACACTGGCCACAGCAACACTGACCATGCATTCACCAACACAGCACACTGAAAATTAAATTGCACATTTGTTTTACATAAAAAACATACACAATATATTAATTCATATGTGAAATAATTTACTGTACTAAACTGTGTTATATTTCATTATTATTCTTATAAAATTGAAAACATTACTCCTTTACACTTTTATAATCATGTACACCATTGGTGAACATTTCAACCCATTTCAATCTTTGGAGAAAATATATTAAGAGTTTTTTTCTCTGACACATGACACACTGATCTCAATATACTATTTGTACCCAGTTGTTACCCTGAGATGCAAGTTTTCCTACTGTAGTCTGTTTATAAATAAACATATTTATAGATTCAAATAAGTTGAAAACTAACTTTAAACATCATGAACATTGTGAGTGTGATGCATATCAATTTATCACTTGAAATGATGTGTTTGTGTTATTCACTAAAAAGAAGTAAATAGCAATATTCCAAATACCAAATCAGACACCTGATGTTTTATTGCTTAACAATGGATAATGTAATTATAGTCAAATATACAAATATGAATTGAATTATTACTAAAAGCTCATCAAAACCATTATCAAGATCAAATGACCATAACGTTTTATATTACGCGTAGAACACAAATAGTTCATTTTAAGGCAATATATTTTCTAAATTTAAGCCATATAGCTCGCATTTAACCTACACATTGTTCATCAACAAGTCTGTGCTTATTTCTTCCTTAAAAGCTTCCTCTCTCTCTCATATATACAACCTCAGAGTCTATATTCCTGCCCTGCCTGTATCATATTAGCCATTCCTTCGAATAATGTGTTTTGTAGCCTAAAATGTGCATTTACACATCCTCTAACCATTATTGTATGTTCGTTTTAAATCCGTTGAGAAATAACAACCTGGAGGCATTTGGTAGTCATGTGCTTAATCATGGCACCAAATCCTCAAAAGACCCTAAGTCTTGGTTAATCTTGGCACCAAATCCTAAAAAGACCCTAAGTCTTGGTTAATCTTGGCACCAAATCCTCAAAAGACCAGGGTTAGTCATTTTTGCCCCAAAAATCAGCCAGGGTTTGGCTAGTCTGAACCTTAATATATCGACTAAGCATTACGTCATCTGAGTGTTGCAGACAGATAGTCAGAGATGCATTCCATACGTTTCCAAACCCGTTCATGCGTGCAGGGGGTTCATTAATTGTGTTCGCCCCATAAACTCTACGACTATTGTCAGGGTTTGGCGAGCTCTATGCATAGCCATAGTCAGAAATAAGCTAGCATGAGTAGTATGGATTTGTCTAAAATCCGTTTCCCGTGCGTACGTGGCTCAATTCTTAACCCAATTCTGAACCCCAACCCTAGTTGGAATTTGAGTCCTTATTTGGTTCAGTATATGGTGTACTAATATAATGTTCTGAATTATGTTTGTTCTTGTTGCCATGCGTGTTTTCGGTGGGTGATATTCGCTTTTTACTTTTACTACTATCATCGTCATTAGAACTTGAAACTGTTTATTGTTCAAAAGCAAGTCAATGGTTGTACATGACAATTCTCCTTCATTGGTTGGAAAAGAATACATGTGATATTGCTCTGCACCAAACTCATGTTACATTGATGTTGTAGCCTAAAATGGTACACACAGTTTCAATCTCACAAGCTGTGGCCCACCCTTGACCATTTATCATTTCCCTCTCGTATTAAAGTTTGATCATGTCAGGACTGTGGTAAATTTGGACTAACTCCTCCATGCCAAACCTGTTATCAGCAATATTATAAAAGTATTGCCTTTTAGTGAGGTCGATATGTGTATATATTACATATTTGTCTGTGATTTGTATAGGAAATACTGGGAAGAGAAAAGCTATATCTACTCGTTTGTTCTACTGGGAAATATCTCCCTGATGTAAAAAGGCATAAATCATTAGAAATATTAATAAAATAATTTTAAATTATGTAATATATAGTTAAATAACCAGTGTTTTTGAGATACTGAAAATATCTTCCTCGGTAGAGAAATGGCCCCATTATAAAAATTCGTACTCCGCACTCGTTCTTATATCGGGGCCATTTCTCTACCTCGGGAGATATTTCCCGTATCTTAAAAACACTGGTTATTAAACTCTATTTATCGACCTGATATCGTCTCGGTCGATAATACTTTTCTCAGGTCGATAAATGCAACACATATCGACCGAACCTAAAAGGAAACAATTATTTTATTATTAAATCAAATTATTCATGGAATTTTGAAATTTTGAATTTTTGAATTTTTGAAATTTTGAAATTTTGAATTTGAAATTTTTGAATTTTGAAATTTTTCTTATTTTGATATTTTGGAATTTTGAAACTTTTTTGAATTTTGAATTTTGAAACTTTTTTGAATTTTGAATTTTAATTTTTTTTTTGAAATTTTGAAAAATTTTGAATTTTGAAATTTTTGAATTTTGAAATTTTTGAATTTTGATTTTTTTTTGAATTTTTTTGAATATTTGGAATTTTGAATTTTAAATTTTTTGAAATTTGGAAATTTGAAATTTTGAATTTTTGAATTAGTTTAATTTTGGCAACCAATAACAAATAATAAAACAACTTCTAATGATAAGCATATCGCTTCATTCTTAACTACTTGCGACGGGATTAGCCGAACTAGTATGAATACTCCAAACTACGAAAAGAGACAATCGTCCAAGTGAAACAG